>JZKD02S1608375.1:0-20648 GCA_000966675.3 Picea glauca
CCAATTTTTGATGTAGCCAATCAATTTGAGGGTTTGGGGAGTAGAAATATCAGTCAAGGCATGTAGGGAGATCTGTGGTTCAACATCCTATGGATTAGAAAAGAGAATATATTCAGTGGATGGATGAAGGACCTCTTGGGGTACAGATTCAACTTCATCATTAGAAACATCCTTCAAAATGGAAATAAAGAGCCTTTTCTCCTTACATTTATGCATGGGGGAATATTTCTCGTCATAGTTGTATCAAAGGTATCTAAGTTGGCATTCCACAATTCCATCTTTGATAACTAACTTGTGTATCCTGAGAGGGGGATAATATGGAGAGGGATTGGTGGGGGGGGGGGATAGTGGGATGAGAATGGGGATAGAGAATAAATGGGGTGTTTTTAATATAAGAATTCACCACCTTTTGGTTATGTTGGGATCTTTGAGAGCAACCAAGTAGTAGGATTATCCATTAAGACGTGTTCACATACCTCTTATTTCATACCATTGATAAATAATTCTTTGAAAAAAGTATCAGACATTCCTTTGATGCGGATAGCTAGCTACTCAATAGAAAATATGAAATCTTTGACTATGCTAGATTGTTTAAGCTTGGTAAGTTGTCCCAAATAATGAGTATATGTTTCAAAGCATGCATAGAGGATTGAGACAAATTGTGTCCAAGAAATATGAAACCCATTAGATTTATTATGTCATTTCCCCATTTCCAACGTTTAGTATCCAAATATAAGATACCCATGCAAATTTTCATCAATTCATATGTGATTCCATGTAGGGAAAATTAATACTCCATATGAGTGAGCCATCCTGTGGGGTTTGACCCATCAAATTTGTTGAGATCAAATTTAGTAAGTCTATGCCACATGGTACTCATCTAATCATAAACAAGTGGGGTGGAGTGATTCCCACTTGGATTGGATGATTCAACATCCTCCTTTCTGGAGACCTAGTCTAGTCATTAATAACTAGAGGATTGTGAAGTGAGGATCTGAATCTATATGTCCATGAGTTTGGACATTTGGTCAGGTAGTGACTCTAGTTTGGCTATCTTGTCATAGATATCATCAATATTTTGTTGAGCATAAGAGTGGTTGTGGTATATCTTGTGTTGCAATTCATCACACAAATTTTCTAGAGTGAAGATTTTGTTGGAGAGATCTACTCCTCAAGTGGTATCCATAGAGATATGGGTCCACAAAAAAGGGTTATTGAAGAGTGGTACCAATGTGAGCAGTACTATGTCTTAGTATTTTGAGATAGATTCCTAATAGTGGTGTTATTAGGAAATGAGGACACTTCCACGCTAAACCTAACATAAGAGAGGAACAAATATTTATAATAAACAAGAAAGTAAATGAAAAAACCAAACACACAGTACACAGAGATTTTACCCAAGAAACCCAAACCGGAAAAACCGACATTCCTTAAGCATTATGCTCTCTTGTTGTCTTATTCATTCAGAATAAAATTTTACATGTCTAACCTTGGTCCATACCTAATACACACTCGACATCATACCCTCTTTCCTACACAAGAAAAACCATGTAGCCAATTCGGCTTACATCTACATGACCATCAACCTCCATGATAATTGATTCCTAAATATTTTCTTTTACATCATTACAACATGCCATATTTATCGGCTTTATAGTAGGAAAAACCCTAAATAAAAGGCACCAAAAACTAATTACAGATCCACGCAAATCATTGGTTATAAATCTAGTGAATCTCGGGATTATGTTACAATCGAATACCAAGTTGGATTATCAGTCGGCCTTCATTTGATCTTCAGTCAGTTTCCACACGCTCGCTTGTCGACCTTGTCAATTGACTTCTTTGAATATACATGTTTGATCCACCTTGACCTTTGACTTGTTGTCAATGTCTTCAACTTAGTCTTTACCTAGTCGAACCATCTTGACCTTCGACTTGTTTTCGATTCCTTCGACGTTGTCTTTACCTGTTTGAACCACCTCGACCTTTGACTTTGACTCTCAGTTGGTCCACCTCGACTAGAATTTCATTGCAAAGAATATAAAAACCCAACATTCTCCCACTTCTTGTTTTATTTTTTGAAATCGAGAGATCTATGAACTCTTGTTCACAGACCCAGGGCAGTAATTCCCTATGCCTCTCTTCACCAAGATAACTTCACAGCACTCACAGACCTGGTCAAAGAGTCTGTTATGTTTTCCAACGTGTCTATTTTCTCTAGCAACATCTTGTTTCTTTCCACCATGTCTCTCAGTAAATGGTATTGTACATCAATGTGCTTAGTCTTAGAATGATACGCATGGTTCTTTTCTAGAAATATTGCACTTTGACTATCGCAACTTGTCTTCATAGATCTCTTCTCAAACCCAATTCCTGAACACATCCTTATGTATTCTTTGCTTCCATGAGTGGAAGCCATGTATTCATATTCTCTTGTTGACAAGGCTACGAATGCCTATCGCTTACTCATCTAGTTGATTTCTCCACCAAAAATTTTGAACACACATCCACTGATCGACCTTCATCGATCCAAATCTCAAGCCCAGTCGACGTCGACAAAGCCATGTACATTTAATTCATCGTCACCTCCATGTTTTCCTTGGTAGAATATAGCATAATATTTTGTGCCACACAAATACCTAAACACTCTTTTGACAATTATCCAATGCTCATTCCCAGCTTGTGACATGTATCTGCTCAACACTCCCATTGCATGGGCAATGTGTGGTCAAGTGTAGGCCATCGCATACATTATAATAACAATATCACTTTCATAGGGAACATGTGTCATGTCCTCTATTTATTCCTATGTCTTTGGACAATATTCAACAGTTATCCTTGCTCCCACAAGAATTGGCACCTTCACAGGTTTGCAATCCTTCATGTTGAAACGTTTCAAGATTGTTTCAATGTACTTTGTTTGGTTCAACCAGATATTTCTAGCTACTTGATATCTCTTTATCTCCATTCCTAGAATGAATTTTGTGGCACTGAGATCCTTGATTTTGAACTTGGAGGATAACTGCTTCTTAACCTCCTTTACTGTCTCCATGTTGTTTTCAATCAACAACATGTCGTCGACATACAATGCTACATATATAAAATTCCCACCTTCTTCTTTGGAGTATATGTAGTGATCAACTTTGCTTCTCACAAACTCCAAACTAAGGATCTATGTGTTGAATTTTTTGTACCACATCCATGGTGATTGATTTAGACCATAAAGGGATCTTTTCAGTTTGCACACCAAATATTTATTGTCCTTTACTACAAATCCTCCAGGTTGTTTCATGTAGATTTCTTCTTCCAAGTCCCCATGTAGGAACGATGTCTTCAAATACATATGTTATATTTCCAAATAAAATGCTATAACCAGATGCATTAGTACTCTAATGGAAGTTAATTTTGCGACAGGGGAAAAAATCTCACTGAAGTCAACTCCTTCGACTTGGGAATATGCTTTCGCTACCAATTGAGCTTTGAATTTCTCAACTTGTATTGTTGCATTCATCTTCTTCTTGAATACCCATTTTCTACTGACATGATTTCTTCCACTAGGTAATTTGACTAAGTCTTGTGTCTCATTCTTGTGAAAGTATTCTATCTCTTTGACCATGTCTTCCTTCCATAGTTTTCCCTTTGTTGATTTGACTGCCTCCCCAATCGACTTGGGCTCATCATCGGTGGAAGTTAACATGAATACAAATGAAATCCAGACGGACTATACCTTTTGACTAGTTTTCTTACTCTTTTTTACCTCCTTACAACTGATTTCGGTTGTTCCTCCTCTTCTTCTAATTCAATCAACTCATCTGAATCATATTATTCGTTCCTCAATTCAAACTGCATTGTCTCAGGATAATTCTTGTTCTAAACAATTTCTTCAGGCTTGGAATTACTTCCAACCTCTATGAAGACCACATCTCAAATATAAATTGTTTTCCTTGATGCAGGATCCTAGATCTTATATCCTTTCATTCCTTCTTTGTATCTAATGAAAATACATTTCACTTCCTTCTTGTCCAGCTTGCTCATATTTTCCTTGGGAACGTGCACAAATGCATCACAGCCAAATACTTCGAGATGTGAAACTAAAGGATTCTTACCTGACCATATCTCATGTGGAGTCGTTTCAACTAGCGCCAACAAAGGAGACATATTCAATAGATATTTTGTAGTGTCGACTGCCTCCTCCCATAATTCTTGTCCAAGCCCAGCACCACTAATCATGCTCCTTGTTATGTTCATTTTCTCGACAACTCTATTTTTTTGTGGGGTATATGGTGTGGTATTTTGGCGTTCTATGCCACACTGCTTGAAAAACTGATCAAANCCAATTTTTGATGTAGCCAATCAATTTGAGGGTTTGGGGAGTAGAAATATCAGTCAAGGCATGTAGGGAGATCTGTGGTTCAACATCCTATGGATTAGAAAAGAGAATATATTCAGTGGATGGATGAAGGACCTCTTGGGGTACAGATTCAACTTCATCATTAGAAACATCCTTCAAAATGGAAATAAAGAGCCTTTTCTCCTTACATTTATGCATGGGGGAATATTTCTCGTCATAGTTGTATCAAAGGTATCTAAGTTGGCATTCCACAATTCCATCTTTGATAACTAACTTGTGTATCCTGAGAGGGGGATAATATGGAGAGGGATTGGTGGGGGGGGGGGATAGTGGGATGAGAATGGGGATAGAGAATAAATGGGGTGTTTTTAATATAAGAATTCACCACCTTTTGGTTATGTTGGGATCTTTGAGAGCAACCAAGTAGTAGGATTATCCATTAAGACGTGTTCACATACCTCTTATTTCATACCATTGATAAATAATTCTTTGAAAAAAGTATCAGACATTCCTTTGATGCGGATAGCTAGCTACTCAATAGAAAATATGAAATCTTTGACTATGCTAGATTGTTTAAGCTTGGTAAGTTGTCCCAAATAATGAGTATATGTTTCAAAGCATGCATAGAGGATTGAGACAAATTGTGTCCAAGAAATATGAAACCCATTAGATTTATTATGTCATTTCCCCATTTCCAACGTTTAGTATCCAAATATAAGATACCCATGCAAATTTTCATCAATTCATATGTGATTCCATGTAGGGAAAATTAATACTCCATATGAGTGAGCCATCCTGTGGGGTTTGACCCATCAAATTTGTTGAGATCAAATTTAGTAAGTCTATGCCACATGGTACTCATCTAATCATAAACAAGTGGGGTGGAGTGATTCCCACTTGGATTGGATGATTCAACATCCTCCTTTCTGGAGACCTAGTCTAGTCATTAATAACTAGAGGATTGTGAAGTGAGGATCTGAATCTATATGTCCATGAGTTTGGACATTTGGTCAGGTAGTGACTCTAGTTTGGCTATCTTGTCATAGATATCATCAATATTTTGTTGAGCATAAGAGTGGTTGTGGTATATCTTGTGTTGCAATTCATCACACAAATTTTCTAGAGTGAAGATTTTGTTGGAGAGATCTACTCCTCAAGTGGTATCCATAGAGATATGGGTCCACAAAAAAGGGTTATTGAAGAGTGGTACCAATGTGAGCAGTACTATGTCTTAGTATTTTGAGATAGATTCCTAATAGTGGTGTTATTAGGAAATGAGGACACTTCCACGCTAAACCTAACATAAGAGAGGAACAAATATTTATAATAAACAAGAAAGTAAATGAAAAAACCAAACACACAGTACACAGAGATTTTACCCAAGAAACCCAAACCGGAAAAACCGACATTCCTTAAGCATTATGCTCTCTTGTTGTCTTATTCATTCAGAATAAAATTTTACATGTCTAACCTTGGTCCATACCTAATACACACTCGACATCATACCCTCTTTCCTACACAAGAAAAACCATGTAGCCAATTCGGCTTACATCTACATGACCATCAACCTCCATGATAATTGATTCCTAAATATTTTCTTTTACATCATTACAACATGCCATATTTATCGGCTTTATAGTAGGAAAAACCCTAAATAAAAGGCACCAAAAACTAATTACAGATCCACGCAAATCATTGGTTATAAATCTAGTGAATCTCGGGATTATGTTACAATCGAATACCAAGTTGGATTATCAGTCGGCCTTCATTTGATCTTCAGTCAGTTTCCACACGCTCGCTTGTCGACCTTGTCAATTGACTTCTTTGAATATACATGTTTGATCCACCTTGACCTTTGACTTGTTGTCAATGTCTTCAACTTAGTCTTTACCTAGTCGAACCATCTTGACCTTCGACTTGTTTTCGATTCCTTCGACGTTGTCTTTACCTGTTTGAACCACCTCGACCTTTGACTTTGACTCTCAGTTGGTCCACCTCGACTAGAATTTCATTGCAAAGAATATAAAAACCCAACATTCTCCCACTTCTTGTTTTATTTTTTGAAATCGAGAGATCTATGAACTCTTGTTCACAGACCCAGGGCAGTAATTCCCTATGCCTCTCTTCACCAAGATAACTTCACAGCACTCACAGACCTGGTCAAAGAGTCTGTTATGTTTTCCAACGTGTCTATTTTCTCTAGCAACATCTTGTTTCTTTCCACCATGTCTCTCAGTAAATGGTATTGTACATCAATGTGCTTAGTCTTAGAATGATACGCATGGTTCTTTTCTAGAAATATTGCACTTTGACTATCGCAACTTGTCTTCATAGATCTCTTCTCAAACCCAATTCCTGAACACATCCTTATGTATTCTTTGCTTCCATGAGTGGAAGCCATGTATTCATATTCTCTTGTTGACAAGGCTACGAATGCCTATCGCTTACTCATCTAGTTGATTTCTCCACCAAAAATTTTGAACACACATCCACTGATCGACCTTCATCGATCCAAATCTCAAGCCCAGTCGACGTCGACAAAGCCATGTACATTTAATTCATCGTCACCTCCATGTTTTCCTTGGTAGAATATAGCATAATATTTTGTGCCACACAAATACCTAAACACTCTTTTGACAATTATCCAATGCTCATTCCCAGCTTGTGACATGTATCTGCTCAACACTCCCATTGCATGGGCAATGTGTGGTCAAGTGTAGGCCATCGCATACATTATAATAACAATATCACTTTCATAGGGAACATGTGTCATGTCCTCTATTTATTCCTATGTCTTTGGACAATATTCAACAGTTATCCTTGCTCCCACAAGAATTGGCACCTTCACAGGTTTGCAATCCTTCATGTTGAAACGTTTCAAGATTGTTTCAATGTACTTTGTTTGGTTCAACCAGATATTTCTAGCTACTTGATATCTCTTTATCTCCATTCCTAGAATGAATTTTGTGGCACTGAGATCCTTGATTTTGAACTTGGAGGATAACTGCTTCTTAACCTCCTTTACTGTCTCCATGTTGTTTTCAATCAACAACATGTCGTCGACATACAATGCTACATATATAAAATTCCCACCTTCTTCTTTGGAGTATATGTAGTGATCAACTTTGCTTCTCACAAACTCCAAACTAAGGATCTATGTGTTGAATTTTTTGTACCACATCCATGGTGATTGATTTAGACCATAAAGGGATCTTTTCAGTTTGCACACCAAATATTTATTGTCCTTTACTACAAATCCTCCAGGTTGTTTCATGTAGATTTCTTCTTCCAAGTCCCCATGTAGGAACGATGTCTTCAAATACATATGTTATATTTCCAAATAAAATGCTATAACCAGATGCATTAGTACTCTAATGGAAGTTAATTTTGCGACAGGGGAAAAAATCTCACTGAAGTCAACTCCTTCGACTTGGGAATATGCTTTCGCTACCAATTGAGCTTTGAATTTCTCAACTTGTATTGTTGCATTCATCTTCTTCTTGAATACCCATTTTCTACTGACATGATTTCTTCCACTAGGTAATTTGACTAAGTCTTGTGTCTCATTCTTGTGAAAGTATTCTATCTCTTTGACCATGTCTTCCTTCCATAGTTTTCCCTTTGTTGATTTGACTGCCTCCCCGACCGACTTGGGCTCAGCATCGGTGGAAGTTAACATGAATACGAATGAAATCCAGACGGACTATACCTTTTGACTAGTTTTATTACTCTTTTTTACCTCCTTACAACTGATTTCGGTTGTTCCTCCTCTTCTTCTAATTCAATCAACTCATTTGAATCATATTATTCGTTCCTCAATTCAAACTGCATTGTCTCAGGATAATTCTTGGTTTAAACAATTTCTTCAGGCTCGGAATTACTTCCAACCTCTATGAAGACCACATCTCAAATATAAATTGTTTTCCTTGATGCAAGATCCTAGATCTTATATCCTTTCATTCCTTCTTTGTATCCAATGAAAATACATTTCACTTCCTTCTTGTCCAGCTTGCTCATATTTTCCTTGGGAACGTGCACAAATGCATCACAGCCAAATACTTGGAGATGTGAAACTAAAGGATTCTTACCTGACCATATCTCATGTGGAGTCGTTTCGACTAGCGCCAACAAAGGAGACATATTCAATAGATATTTTGTAGTGTCGACTTCCTCCTCCCATAATTCTTGTCCAAGCCTAGCACCACTAATCATGCTCCTTGTTATGTTCATTTTCTCTACAACTCTATTTTTTTGTGGGGTATATGGTGTGGTATTTTGGCGTTCTATGCCACACTGCTTGAAAAACTGATCAAAATATTTTCCATAGGAATTCACCACCATTGTTAGTCCTCGACACCTTAATTTTCTTATCTATCTATTTTTCTACAAGATATTTAAACTCTTTGAATTTATCGAAAGCCTCTGATTTCTTCCTCGAGAAATATATCCATGTATTCCTAGAAAAATCATCTATGAAGGAGACATAATACAAGGATCCACCAAGTGAAGGCACTGTAAAAAGGCCAAACACATCACTATGAACCAACTCTAGAATCACATTTTCCCTTGTTGCTCCATATGGGAACCTCACCCAAATTTGTTTTCCATATATACAATGTTCACAAAAGTCGACTTCTAAATTACATTCAGAAAAGTATTCGACCATACCTTTGTTATGCATGGCTCGAAGTCCTTTTTATCTTATGTGTCCCATCCTCTCATGCCATAGCATGGTCGAGTCGACTTTATGATGACTTGTCGATTCAGTTTGAATTGACTGGGCCTGAGTCGAGTCGAGTCAACTTCAGGAACAACGATTTTGTTGCATCCATTCAAGTAGACACTCCATAGTAACATGTATAGATTTACAATCCAAACTCCTTTCATTAAGACCATAGCACCTCTCACCATCTTGCATGAATCCTTATGAAATAGAGTGTTCACCCTTGCATTACTCATCTTGTTGATAGATATCAAGTTTCTTTCCAAAACCGGAATGTGTAGCACACCTGGAAGGGTTCTACTCCTCCTATCCTACAATATTAGTTGAACTCTTCCTCATTCGACAAATTTGGTTGTCGAGTCATCCCCCAAGAAAACTTCTCCTCCTTCATATTTTTCATATTCGCATCACCATTCTCTATGTGTTGTCTTATGATAGGATGTTCCTGAGTCGATCAACCAAACATATTGATCTGACTATGTCCTGGTTGATTCCAAGTACACATCGCCTCCCTTATCTGGAGTTGTCTTTCTCTCAGTCAACTGCTTCTTGTCGGATCCTGTACTGACTTCCATTTCCTTCAACTTTCAATCCATTTTGTAATGCCTAACTTTACCACATTTCCAACATATTCTCATCAACTGAACAAGGGATTTAGATCTACCCTTCGACTTAGAATTTCTACCTGGGAATTTTCCTTTATCTCTATCAATTGGTTGACCTCTCACCACTAAATCATATTTGGTCGATCCTTCCATGTTCTTTTTTCTCATTTCTTCTGACGGTAGACATATAACCATGTCCTTTAGTGCTAATGTGGTTGTATGAATCCCTATATATATGACTAAGTTATCCCAGGAGTCTGAAAAAGAACATAATAGGCTAATACATTTCTCCTCCTCAATGATTTTAATATCCATAGAAGATAATTGTCTTATAATGGTATTAAACGCATTTAAATGCTCAATCACCAAACAACCGTCACTCATCCTTAGAAGATATTGTTTCTTTCTGATTCTTTAAAGATTTCTAACTTACGACTCTTACTGAACCTAGGGTTTATCTTAGATCCAAGGTTTTTAAGCCAATCTATGATACCACATGTTAGTAAATCATGACACTTCCACACTAAACCTATCATAAGAGAGGAAGAAACATTTATCTTAAACAAGAAAGTAAATGACAAAGCAAACACATAGTACACAGAGATTTTACCCTAGAAACCCAAACCGGGAAAACCAACATTCCTTGATCATTCTGCTCTCTTTTTGTCTTATTCATTTATAATAAAAGGTTACATGTCTAACCTTGGTCCACACCTAAGACACAATCGACATCATACCCTCTTTCTTAGCCAAGAACAACC
Source organism: Picea glauca (assembly GCA_000966675.3). Classification (NCBI taxonomy): domain Eukaryota; kingdom Viridiplantae; phylum Streptophyta; class Pinopsida; order Pinales; family Pinaceae; genus Picea; species Picea glauca. The sequence continues at coordinate 10,441 of JZKD02S1608375.1, forward strand.
CTGTAGCCAATTTGACTTACATCTACATGACCAACAACCTCTATGATTATTGATTCCTAAAGATTTTATTTTACACATATAACATATATGTTATATGTATTACATATAACATATGCAACATGAATTTTGTTATCATGTAAAGTTGTCATGGGTCGGTCATATGTATTTATTGTTAAGACCTAGTTCTACACCTCTGTCGAGTCTCTCTCTTTTCTACATACATTCCTATAATTTTTTCCTCTTCTGGTTGATAAAGTCAGGCCATTCAAGTATGTTGTATGCACAAGGAAAAACTATGAGAAAAATGCAACATTCAGAGTAGTACATTTCGGGCTTGAAATACAAGAAAACAAGCGGGTTCAATTTTCAACGGCGGAGATCACATGTGCAGTTCAGATTAATGGCTCTCTTGCATTCATATTTTTAAAGTCACGCAAGGATTAATGACCAGACAGAAGCTCCGAAGTGTCGAAGTCCCAAAGTAACGAGAGACTACCACGTCAACTGGGAGAAAGTCACTTTGGGAGATATTCATGGCCGCGTTCAAAAGCTCCTGAAGCTCGAAGCATCGAAGTAACAAGAGGTTTCCACATCAACTGGGAGAAAGTGACTTCGGGAGATTTCCATCCAAGCATCCCAAAGTCCCGAAGTGGCATCAGGCTGACACGTCACTTCAAGCCTATACCAATCCACAGGTGTTTTTAAATTCAACATATGGTTCTCATCCATTCGAGAGAAGTGTGTGGTAACAAAAGCAGGGATTTCCCAGATTGTGGATTGCGACAATATCGACAACCACACTTCATTGTGGGGACTGAAAGTGCTCGAACGCTAAAATCTTAGAGTGGTCCCGCAATCAAAACCATGGTATAGCTAAAGAGGTATGTGACAATTGGTGATGGATTGCGGGGGTTGGAGCAGTGTGGATCCAAACCACCCTTGGAAACTTCTGCAATCACATTCTTATATAGGGCCCAATCTGAGAGAAGCGCATGGCAGAAAACTAGGCACTAAGGCTCATCCTGATCCCAAGGAGAAATTAGTTAATGAAGGAAGGACTGGTGGTTGAAAAATTAACCACCCCCTCAAATGGAATCATGGAGGTTCTGGCCGAGGAGACAGGAAGTTGTCAGCCCAAAGTACCACAGAGAGCAGCTTTTCTTGCAGGCCCATACTGACGAGAGTTTCCTTCTGACAGAAGGAACATGACAGATAAGAGAATAACACACGGCACTAGAGAAGAGGTGCCCAAGCAGCAAGACATGTCTATTGTTTTGATTATAAATACATCATATGAATGATATGATAAGGGTGGGGGGGGGATTCAGCCAAGACCAGAGTCAGTTTTTGAGAAATGTGTATGACTATATATTTCAATTTGTAAGCTGGAGGGGAATGTGGCTATAAATTGTATGTTATTCAAGATTCATACGAGATGTTTCATCAGATTTGTCTTCTATGTTATTTGTTCTATTCTTCATCTTGTTTGAACGTATTTCTTATTTTAAGGATTAAAATTTTCCTTTGATTGATAGATTCTTGATGCAGTAGAGGATCTAATGTAAGCTTGCCTATTTATCATTGTTTATTGTTCAGACACATATAAATTCTCTTTGCAGAGAGGATCTCTTCTTAGCTAATATTCATCTTTATGTTATTCTCGTATTCTTCTCTTCATCATTATACAAATATTTTGTTTGATAGGGAGCTTAAATGCCTTCAATGAGCATACTTTTTATGACTCCATATCCCAATGTTCCATCACTGATCTGCAGTGATATCTGTTGTCTTTTCCTTTCTTTAAATTCTTGTCGATCCCTGATTTCAAACCCCAAATTAAATCAATTTCTATGTTACTAAGCTTACTCCCATTTGAATTTTGGGGGTGACTCTTGGAGTGATAAAATTAATGGCTTTGTTGTGAGGTATGGAAGTGACGATATCTTCCCTGGGAGAACAACAATGAAGGAATCCAGTTTTAGATGGTGAACTAGCTCTAGACACATTTTTCTGACTGCTCATCTTTCACCATGGTGACTCCGTTTTTTGGAAATCTATTAGTGACTCCACTGGTTTGAAATGGACAATATTTTAGCTCATAGGTATGCTTTATATGGTTTTTCAAAAGTAGTTGGTTTCCCTAATCCAGAGCCTAGTAGAGATGAATGGGAAAGTAGTCTTCCTAAATTTCGAGGAGAAGAGTGGGAGGTGCCAGCTGAACATTTGTTGGATTTTCATGATTTTATTCATCAACTTCATATAGTGCATGAATATGTTCAAATTAATCTTTTCATGTATTCATTAGAGGGGATTTCTCGTGATTGGTGTCAAACTCTTCCCATTGCAAGCATCAAGTGTTTGATAGGTTTTCATGCAGCTTTCAATTCATTTTGTGAAGAGTATTTTTCAGCTGAGCATCTTTATGAAAATTGTTTTGATGAGTTTTCCTTGCTTCATAAAGATTCTCCTAGTCATGAAAACTAGATTTGTGATGAAGAATTTNTTCTTCCACTAGGTAATTTGACTAAGTCTTGTGTCTCATTCTTGTGAAAGTATTCTATCTCTTTGACCATGTCTTCCTTCCATAGTTTTCCCTTTGTTGATTTGACTGCCTCCCCGACCGACTTGGGCTCAGCATCGGTGGAAGTTAACATGAATACGAATGAAATCCAGACGGACTATACCTTTTGACTAGTTTTATTACTCTTTTTTACCTCCTTACAACTGATTTCGGTTGTTCCTCCTCTTCTTCTAATTCAATCAACTCATTTGAATCATATTATTCGTTCCTCAATTCAAACTGCATTGTCTCAGGATAATTCTTGGTTTAAACAATTTCTTCAGGCTCGGAATTACTTCCAACCTCTATGAAGACCACATCTCAAATATAAATTGTTTTCCTTGATGCAAGATCCTAGATCTTATATCCTTTCATTCCTTCTTTGTATCCAATGAAAATACATTTCACTTCCTTCTTGTCCAGCTTGCTCATATTTTCCTTGGGAACGTGCACAAATGCATCACAGCCAAATACTTGGAGATGTGAAACTAAAGGATTCTTACCTGACCATATCTCATGTGGAGTCGTTTCGACTAGCGCCAACAAAGGAGACATATTCAATAGATATTTTGTAGTGTCGACTTCCTCCTCCCATAATTCTTGTCCAAGCCTAGCACCACTAATCATGCTCCTTGTTATGTTCATTTTCTCTACAACTCTATTTTTTTGTGGGGTATATGGTGTGGTATTTTGGCGTTCTATGCCACACTGCTTGAAAAACTGATCAAAATATTTTCCATAGGAATTCACCACCATTGTTAGTCCTCGACACCTTAATTTTCTTATCTATCTATTTTTCTACAAGATATTTAAACTCTTTGAATTTATCGAAAGCCTCTGATTTCTTCCTCGAGAAATATATCCATGTATTCCTAGAAAAATCATCTATGAAGGAGACATAATACAAGGATCCACCAAGTGAAGGCACTGTAAAAAGGCCAAACACATCACTATGAACCAACTCTAGAATCACATTTTCCCTTGTTGCTCCATATGGGAACCTCACCCAAATTTGTTTTCCATATATACAATGTTCACAAAAGTCGACTTCTAAATTACATTCAGAAAAGTATTCGACCATACCTTTGTTATGCATGGCTCGAAGTCCTTTTTATCTTATGTGTCCCATCCTCTCATGCCATAGCATGGTCGAGTCGACTTTATGATGACTTGTCGATTCAGTTTGAATTGACTGGGCCTGAGTCGAGTCGAGTCAACTTCAGGAACAACGATTTTGTTGCATCCATTCAAGTAGACACTCCATAGTAACATGTATAGATTTACAATCCAAACTCCTTTCATTAAGACCATAGCACCTCTCACCATCTTGCATGAATCCTTATGAAATAGAGTGTTCACCCTTGCATTACTCATCTTGTTGATAGATATCAAGTTTCTTTCCAAAACCGGAATGTGTAGCACACCTGGAAGGGTTCTACTCCTCCTATCCTACAATATTAGTTGAACTCTTCCTCATTCGACAAATTTGGTTGTCGAGTCATCCCCCAAGAAAACTTCTCCTCCTTCATATTTTTCATATTCGCATCACCATTCTCTATGTGTTGTCTTATGATAGGATGTTCCTGAGTCGATCAACCAAACATATTGATCTGACTATGTCCTGGTTGATTCCAAGTACACATCGCCTCCCTTATCTGGAGTTGTCTTTCTCTCAGTCAACTGCTTCTTGTCGGATCCTGTACTGACTTCCATTTCCTTCAACTTTCAATCCATTTTGTAATGCCTAACTTTACCACATTTCCAACATATTCTCATCAACTGAACAAGGGATTTAGATCTACCCTTCGACTTAGAATTTCTACCTGGGAATTTTCCTTTATCTCTATCAATTGGTTGACCTCTCACCACTAAATCATATTTGGTCGATCCTTCCATGTTCTTTTTTCTCATTTCTTCTGACGGTAGACATATAACCATGTCCTTTAGTGCTAATGTGGTTGTATGAATCCCTATATATATGACTAAGTTATCCCAGGAGTCTGAAAAAGAACATAATAGGCTAATACATTTCTCCTCCTCAATGATTTTAATATCCATAGAAGATAATTGTCTTATAATGGTATTAAACGCATTTAAATGCTCAATCACCAAACAACCGTCACTCATCCTTAGAAGATATTGTTTCTTTCTGATTCTTTAAAGATTTCTAACTTACGACTCTTACTGAACCTAGGGTTTATCTTAGATCCAAGGTTTTTAAGCCAATCTATGATACCACATGTTAGTAAATCATGACACTTCCACACTAAACCTATCATAAGAGAGGAAGAAACATTTATCTTAAACAAGAAAGTAAATGACAAAGCAAACACATAGTACACAGAGATTTTACCCTAGAAACCCAAACCGGGAAAACCAACATTCCTTGATCATTCTGCTCTCTTTTTGTCTTATTCATTTATAATAAAAGGTTACATGTCTAACCTTGGTCCACACCTAAGACACAATCGACATCATACCCTCTTTCTTAGCCAAGAACAACCCTGTAGCCAATTTGACTTACATCTACATGACCAACAACCTCTATGATTATTGATTCCTAAAGATTTTATTTTACACATATAACATATATGTTATATGTATTACATATAACATATGCAACATGAATTTTGTTATCATGTAAAGTTGTCATGGGTCGGTCATATGTATTTATTGTTAAGACCTAGTTCTACACCTCTGTCGAGTCTCTCTCTTTTCTACATACATTCCTATAATTTTTTCCTCTTCTGGTTGATAAAGTCAGGCCATTCAAGTATGTTGTATGCACAAGGAAAAACTATGAGAAAAATGCAACATTCAGAGTAGTACATTTCGGGCTTGAAATACAAGAAAACAAGCGGGTTCAATTTTCAACGGCGGAGATCACATGTGCAGTTCAGATTAATGGCTCTCTTGCATTCATATTTTTAAAGTCGCGCAAGGATTAATGACCAGACAGAAGCTCCGAAGTGTCGAAGTCCCAAAGTAACGAGAGACTACCACGTCAACTGGGAGAAAGTCACTTTGGGATATATTCATGCCCGCGTTCAAAAGCTCCTGAAGCTTGAAGCATCGAAGTAACGAGAGCTTTCCACATCAACTGGGAGAAAGTGACTTCGGGAGATTTCCATCCAAGCATCCCAAAGTCCCGAAGTGGCATCAGGCTGACACGTCACTTCAAGCCTATAACAATCCACAGGTGTTTTTAAATTCAACATATGGTTCTCATCCATTCGAGAGAAGTGTGTGGTAACAAAAGCAGGGATTTCCCAGATCGTGGATTGCGACAAGATCGACAACCACACTTCATTGTTGGGACTGAAAGTGCTCGAACGCTAAAATCTTAGAGTGGTCCCACAATCAAAACCATGGTATAGCTAAAGAGGTATGTGACAATTGGTGATGGATTGTGGGGGTTGGAGTAGTGTGGATCCAAACCACCCTTGGAAACTTCTTCAATCACATTCTTATATAGGGCCCAATCTGAGAGAAGCGCATGGCAGCAAACTAGGCACTAAGCCTCATCCCGATCCCAAGGAGAAATCAGTTAATGAAGGAAGGACTGGTGGTTGAAAAATTAACCACCCCCTCAAATGGAATCATGGAGGTTCTGGCCGAGGAGACAGGAATTTGTCAGCCCAAAGTACCACAGAGAGCAGTTTTTCTTGCAGGCCCATACTGACGAGAGTTTCCTTCTGACAGAAGGAACATGACAGATAAGAGAAGAACACATGGCACTAGAGAAGAGGTGCCCAAGAAGCAAGACATGTCTATTGTTTTGATTATAAATACATCATATGAATGATATGATAAGGGTGGGGGGGGATTCAGCCAAGACCAGAGTCATTTTTTGAGAAATGTGTATGACTATATATTTCAATTTGTAAGCCGGAGGGGAATGTGGCTATAAATTGTATGTTATTCAAGATTCATACGAGATGTTTCATCAGATTTGTATTCTATGTTATTTGTTCTATTCTTCATCTTGTTTGAACGTATTTCTTATTTTAAGGATTAAAATTTTCCTTTGATTGATAGATTCTCGATGCAGTAGAGGATCTAATGTAAGCTTGCCTATTTATCATTGTTTATTGTTCAGACACATATAAATTCTCTTTGCAGAGAGGATCTCTTCTTAGCTAATATTCATCTTTATGTTATTCTCGTATTCTTCTCTTCATCATTATACAAATATTTTGTTTGATAGGGAGCTTAAATGCCTTCAATGAGCATACTTTTTATGACTCCATATCCCAATGTTCCATCACTGATCTGCAGTGATATCTGTTGTCTTTTCCTTTCTTTAAATTCTTGTCGATCCCTGATTTCAAACCCCAAATTAAATCAATTTCTATGTTACTAAGCTTACTCCCATTTGAATTTTGGGGGTGACTCTTGGAGTGATAAAATTAATGGCTTTGTTGTGAGGTATGGAAGTGACGATATCTTCCCTGGGAGAACAACAATGAAGGAATCCAGTTTTAGATGGTGAACTAGCTCTAGACACATTTTTCTGACTGCTCATCTTTCACCATGGTGACTCCGTTTTTTGGAAATCTATTAGTGACTCCACTGGTTTGAAATGGACAATATTTTAGCTCATAGGTATGCTTTATATGGTTTTTCAAAAGTAGTTGGTTTCCCTAATCCAGAGCCTAGTAGAGATGAATGGGAAAGTAGTCTTCCTAAATTTCGAGGAGAAGAGTGGGAGGTGCCAGCTGAACATTTGTTGGATTTTCATGATTTTATTCATCAACTTCATATAGTGCATGAATATGTTCAAATTAATCTTTTCATGTATTCATTAGAGGGGATTTCTCGTGATTGGTGTCAAACTCTTCCCATTGCAAGCATCAAGTGTTTGATAGGTTTTCATGCAGCTTTCAATTCATTTTGTGAAGAGTATTTTTCAGCTGAGCATCTTTATGAAAATTGTTTTGATGAGTTTTCCTTGCTTCATAAAGATTCTCCTAGTCATGAAAACTAGATTTGTGATGAAGAATTTATTGTGGAAGAAAGCATTTACCATGAAGATCAAGAGGTGTTAAATGATATTCATTATGAAATAACATAGAAACATCTGGAATCATATCAGATGTATATGTTGTTTTAAATATTTATGAAGATCAACATGTCTCTGTTGAATATTATGATGTCTAAGAGCAAGTGTATACATCAGAAGATATTTCTCTTGACTATGAAGCTGAGATAAATGATAAGCTAGTTAAAAAAACTAGGGAAGATTCCTCTTTGTTTTTTCCTAGCTTTTCAGAATTGAAGGAAGATTTTTTTTGTTTCTCTTATGAAGAAAATGTAGAGGATATTTATGTTCTTGAAACATAGGTTTTTGACAGCCCTGCTTATGATGAAGAAGTTGTTTCAAATATTGACCAAGAACAACCAATTTTTTATGAATATCTCAGCGAAGATGATGAAATATTCATAAATATTCATTATGAAATAACATACAAACATCTGGAATCATATCAGATGTATATGTTGTTTTAAATATTTATGAAGATCAACATGTCTCTGTTGAATATTATGATGTCGAAGAGCAAGTGTATACATCAAAAGATATTTCTCTTGACTATGAAGCTGAGATAAATGATAAGCTAGTTAAAAAAACTAGGTAAGATTCCTCTTTGTTTTTTCCTAGCTTTTCAGAATTGAAGGAAGATTTTTTTTGTTTCTCTTATGAAGAAAATGCAGAGGATATTTATGTTCTTGAAACATAGGTTTTTGACATCCCTATTTATGATGAAGAAGTTGTTTCAAATATTGACCAAGAACAACCAATTTTTTATGAATATCTCAGCGAAGATGATGAAGAGCAAAGTTTTTTCATAGCTTGTTTGGAACCTCGTAGCATGGTTCTTGTATATGATAATTATGAATCTGGTCCTTGGGAGAGCCATGGAGGAGAAAAGGAAAAGCTAAATTGGTAGCTTATCTCATGTTCATCACTTATAAATGAGAAGATATCACCTAGGATTATCAAGCCTACATCAATCCTTTATCCACCTGTTCATGCTGAGAACATCAAGCAACATGTGAGAAATGATGAAATAAAGGAGGTAACATTTTACCAGTTTAGCATGCCTTATTATAAATTTTATGACCCTGTGGTTTATATATGGAGTTGAACTTTCCAAAAGCATTGGAGCCTGCAAAATTAATCATATTACCATCATTTGAAGTATTGTCAGTGTTCCAAAACATGTTTTCATTATGTTATCATACTTCCCTTACCTTTTATGGATCATTTGCAATGAAAAGAAGAATTATGTTACCAAATTGTTTGGGTGTCTATGGTTGAAGTTTATTTTCACCTGAGCATTGTAAAGATCAGTTAGAGTAGGGTCTTGTATATAAATAAGCATGTGTGCAAGATTTTAAGTTTTCAATTTACTTTTAGTATTTGAATAAGTGACCCCATAGCCCTAGGATAAGACACTGGAGTTGCTTGTTCTTGGCAGCTAACAGGGAGCATGCCATCCCCTATGGAGCCAAATGTTATCACATAAAGTTGGCATGGGTCCTATGTAGTTATTTTTAATACCTAGTTCTACACCTCGGTTGATTCTCTCTCTTTTCTACATACCTTCCTATATTTTTTTCCTCTTCTAGTTGATAAAGTCAGGTCGGTCAAGTATTTTGTATGCGCAAGGAAAAACTATGATCAAAATGAAACATTCAGAGCAGTCCATTTTGGGCTTGAAATACAAGCAAACAAGTGGTTCAATTTTCAACGGAGGAGATCACATGTGAAATTCAGATTAACGACTCTCGTGCATTCATAGTTTTAAATTCACGCAAGGATTAATGACTAGACAGAATCCCTGAAGTGCCAAAGTCTCGAAGTCCCAAAGTAACGAGAAACTTCCACGTCAACCGGGAGAAATTCACTTTGGGAGATATTCATGACCGTGTTCAAAATATCCTAAAGCTCGAAGTGTCGAAGTAACGAGAGGTTTCCACGTTAACCGGGAGAAAGTGACTTTGGAAAATTTTCATCCAAGCATCTCGAAGTCCCGAAGAGCCGAAGTCACAAAGTAGCGTCATGCTGACACGTCGCTTCAAGCTCGTACCACTATGCGGGTGATTTTAAATTCAACATATGGTGCTCATCCATCCAAGAGCAGTGTGTGGCAACAAAAGAGGGGCATTCCCAGATCACGGATTCTGACAAGATCGACAACCACACTTCATTGTGGGGACTGAAAGTGCTCGAACGCTAAAATATTAGAGTGGTCCCACAATTGAAACCATTGTATAGATAAAGAGGTACATGGAAGTTGATGGTGGATTACGGGGGTCAAAGTTGTGTGGATCCAAACCACCCTTGGAAACTTCCGCAATCACATGCTTATATAGGGCCCAATCTGAGAGCAATGTGTGGCAACAAACTAGGCGTTAAGCCTCATCCTGATCCCAAGGAGAAATCAATTAATGAAATAAGGAATGGTGGTTGAAAAATTGAGTACCCCCTTAAATGGAAGCACGAAGGATCTGGCCGAGGAGACAGGAAGTTGCCAGCCCGAAGTACCACAAAGGGCAGTTTTTCCTGCAGGCCCATACTAACTAGAGTTTTCTTTTGATAGAAGGAATAGGACAGACAAGAGAAGAACACATGACACTGGAGAAG
>JZKD02S1608375.1:29668-53177 GCA_000966675.3 Picea glauca
TATTCTCTTCATACTTCATCTACATGTCTTCAAATGGAAAATAATGTATTTGCATGATGGTGAAGAAATAGCATACCAAAGAGGAAACCATATAATATCGTGAAGAGGTAACAACATCAAGTCCTTGAATGAACACATCATGTTTCCATCCTGCCAGTATATACTTCCCAACCATCTCATTAGTAAACTTGAAATCTAGTAAGTGTTAGCGGGGAAAATCCCCCTATTACTATACTGGGTCAAATTATAGGTAGATCATTGATCTCCCTTAAAAGACAATACTATTTCTAAAATACCCCAAAAAATCTAACCTTAAAATATAAGAGAAGGAAAAGAGAGTGTACCTTAGGTCCTTTCAGTTGATGTAGACCTCCTTCTCCTCTGTAGTTTCTTGGATTGTTGGTCTCCTCCCAAAGATGACCTGCAAACAATTTAAACAACAAAGCTACAAGATATTATATCTCTACTTATCAATGTTAGGGTTCAGATACAAATGTGAATGCATTAATTGAATAAGAACAAAAACACAATATTTGGGACATAAATAGAATTACTTTATTCAAAAGTGAAGCTTACAAAAATTACAACCATGTCGTTGGTAGATGCTCTGCAAACATGGTCCAAGATCCTCTTACTGTTGCTCCAAGTGCATCATTGATGCAGACCCCCCTTCTCTCCTAAGGGTTGTGTGACCTCCTGGCCTAGGATCAATCAAGAAACTGAGTCGGATCGACTCTTTGGATCTCTGCTAGAATCCAAACCCACTTACATAAGTCTTTTTCTCCAAACACGCAAATCGTATGAGACCCACGAGTTCTCTTCTAAGCATTGTCCAACTTCCATGTGAACTGGAAACTAGCTCCTCCTGGGCTAAACACCTTTCCTTTTTTGACCATGATTGTGACCACCTGCCTGACCAACAGGTGCTTCACAACTTCGCGTATTGAGTGTTTGCACCTATGTCAACCTTGACTCTTCGATTCTCGAAATCCCAAAGTGGGTCCTAGCGCATTCTAGATCCTCCCTTAATATTTGACGATATGACCCCTGAGTATGACCTGGGGCCAATATCTTGAGCGCTTCGCATTCTGAAATATTCGTCTTGCTCGTCTTCCCAATTTCTAAAATCCTAAAATCAGGGTGCTTCTTACGTCAAATCAATGGTCCACAATCCGTGTGATCCAACAATATTGCTTTCTCCATCGTGAACTTGGGACTTCATGGTTCATGAAATTGGAGGACTGCTCCCCTCTCTTGTCCTGATCTTTGAACTCGCGAATTTCTTAGGACAGATCTACGACCCACACCTTTCCTACAATCAATGGCTACGATCCTTTCACGAACTTGGGTTTCACGATTTTTCTTTCCCTGTGCACTTCCAAGGGTTAAATCCCATGCACTTATCTCTAGATCCAATGACTATTGATCCAGGCACTTAGATCTAATGGTCCAGATCTTATCTTCTCTCTGCGCTTTCTCTAGTCCATGGATGTTAATCCAAGGGTCCAGATTCACTCTGCAACCGATATAATGGTTGGTTCTGCTCCTCCCCCTTATCTTTTGTTTCGCCTGACTCAAAAAGTTTCTAACTCTTCAAAGGTCTCTACCTTTGAACTTCCCATGCGTTCGTCCCTTGGACTTCAACTACGCTTCTGAAAAGCACAAATCCTCTTGAGCTTGGTCTCGTGAATAATATTATTCAGGGATTTCGATAACTCGGATCCAAAGGGTTTCTTGAAGAGAAATTCCTCTCTCTCTCCTAGCATTCCCCTTTTTCTCTGTGCACACTTGCACCAGATTCTTATGCAGGTTCGGGCTCTCGCGAATGACTGTACTTACCTTGCAGTAGTCACTTTGTATCTTGCAAAAGGAAAGTTTTGTGCTATCTCTTCCGAACTTCAGAATCGAAACAGATTCCATCAACGCACTCCTTGCATTATGTGTGCATGCCTTGTACCACTTAATAGAAGAGAAACAATTGAAACTTATCCTAACACTCACAGTTCCATCTACTCATAATGGAATTCATTCATTCATTCGTGAAAACACAAGGACATGGAATTTCAAACAATGTCCACACCATGCATTGGATCAATTTTCCTCTACTATATTCCAATATGAAAATGGTTACAACTGTGAATGAAACCAAGAACTGAAAAAAAACAGAAATTTCCTCCTAATTTCTATCTTATTTCTTCTACTAACATCTATATACTCCCAACCAACCTCATTTGGGTGTACAAAACCTCTATTTATCTCAGAGGTCTCTTAGGGTTCCCCCTAACTACTTGTCTACATCAAAACCTAATATATGATTATCTTAGTCCAGTCGCATTCCAGAGCCGGACTGGAAACTCCCACTTCGCTCACGATCACTCAAGCGTGCCTCAAAATATTTTTCCAGCATTGAGTTAAGGCGAACTTCAAAATATCTGTCATAACTTCCATCATTGAGGTTTCGTACAGATTCCCAGATGTTGATAGGTCTTTCTTTGTGTTCTTGACAGCGATGCTTCTGTATCATACTCCCCTTGACAAAAATTCATGGAATCCTGTCCATGAGCTCCTGCACCAAATTTCCATGCTTCTAAATAGCAGCTTCATTTTCCCAACTGGCATCTTCTACTAGGTGTCCCTTCCACTTGACCAGATATTCAAAATAGGTCTTCCTCCTGGTCTTTTTTCCAATTTGTTGATTATCAATTTTCTCCATCTTTGGTTTTTCTACTATCGGCATTTGTTTATCCCACTGAATATTCGCTTGATCTCCTGATCCCTCTATGTCATCCTTCCTGTAAGGATACAGGTTTGAAACATTGAATATGGGTGATATGCCCACATCATCTGGAAACTCAATCTCATAGTAATTTGCATCAAAATTCCTCAAGATCTTACATGGTCCTATATTCTTCATTTGTAACTTGTTATATGTTCCCCTAGGGAACCTTTCTTTCCTGAGATGTGCCAAAACCTGATCTCCTACTTCAATTTGAAGTTCTCTGCGATGTTGATCAGATCTGTGCTTGTACTCCTGGATAGAACTCTGCAATTGTCCTCTAATATGGCTATGGAGCCTATGCACTTATGAAGAAAAATATTCTACTCCAGCACTCCTGATCTCACTCTGTTCCAAGTCTCTCAATTCAGATACTCCCCTAGGTTGCATTCCATACAATATTTGGAATGGGCTCTTTCCAGTGCTTATGTTTGGTGAGTCGTTGTATGCAAATTCTGCTTGTGGAAGAATCTAATCCCACTGATTATGATGTTCAGTGACCAAACTCCTCAATAAGTTTCCCAAACTTTTGTTTACCACCTCAATATCTCCATCTGTCTGGGGGTGATAATCTGATTTGAAGGACAAATCCCTCCCCAACTTATTCCACAGTGTTCTCCAAAAGTGACCAACAAATGTTTTGTCTCTATCTGAGACAATGCTTCTGGGTAGGTCATGAAGTCTCACAACTTCCTTGAAAAATAAATTTGCAACATGTGTTGCGTCACTGGTCTTTTGGCATGGGATAAAGTGTGCCATNCATTAATTGAATAAGCACAAAAACACAATATTTGGGACATAAATAGAATTACTTTATTCAAAAGTGAAGCTTACAAAAATTACAACCATGTCATTGGTAGATGCTCTACAAACATGGTCCAAGATCCTCTTACTGTTGCTCCAAGTGCATCATTGATGCAGACCCCCCTTCTCTCCTAAGGGTTGCGTGACCTCCTGGCCTAGGATCAATCAAGAAACTGAGTCGGATCGACTCTTTGGATCTCTGCTAGAATCCAAACCCACTTACATAAGTCTTTTTCTCCAAACACGCAAGTCGTATGAGACCCACGAGTTTTCTTCTAAGCATTGTCCAACTTCCATGTGAACTGGAAACTAGCTCCTCCTGGGCTAAACACCTTTCCTTTTTTGACCATGACTGTGACCACCTGCCTGACCAACAGGTGCTTCACAACTTCGCGTATTGAGTGTTTGCACCTATGCCAACCTTGACTCTTCGATTCTCGAAATCCCAAAGTGGGTCCTAGCGCATTCTAGATCCTCCCTTAATATTTGACGATATGACCCCTGACTATGACCTGGGGCCAATATCTTGAGCGCTTCGCATTCTAAAATATTCGTCTTGCTCGTCTTCCCGATTTCTAAAATCCTAAAATCAGGGTGCTTCTTACGTCAGATCAATGGTCCACAATCCGTGTGATCCAACAATCTTGCTTTCTCCATCGTGAACTTGGGACTTCATGGTTCATGAAATTGGAGGACTGCTCCCCTCTCTTGTCCTGATCTTTGAACTCGCGAATTTCTTAGGACAGATCTACGGCCCACACCTTTCCTACGATCAATGGCTATGATCCTTTCACGAACTTGGGTTTCGCGATTTTGCTTTCCCTGTGCACTTCCAAGGGTTAAATCCCATGCACTTATCTCTGGATCCAATGACTATTGATCAAGGCGCTTAGATCTAATGGTCGAGATCTTATCTTCTCTCTGCGCTTTATCTAGTCCATGGATGTTAATCCAAGGGTCCAGATTCACTCTGCAACCGATCTAATGGTTGGTTCTGCTCCTCCCCCTTAGCTTTTGTTTCGCCTGACTCAAAAAGTTTCTAACTCTTCAAAGGTATCTACCTTTGAACTTCCCATGCGTCCGTCCCTTGGACTTTGACTACGCTTCTGAAAAGCGCAAATCCTCTTGAGCTTGGTCTCGTGAATAATATTATTCAGGGATTTCGATAACTCAGATCCAAAGGGTTTCTCGAAGAGAAATTCCTCTCTCTCTCCTAGCATTCCCCTTTTTCTCTGTGCACACTTGCACCAGATTCTTATGCAGGTTCGGGCTCTCGCGAATGACTGTACTTACCTTGCAGTAGTCACTTTGTATCTTGCAAAAGGAAAGTTTTGTGCTATCTCTTCCGAACTTCAGAATCGAAACAGATTCCATCAACGCACTCCTTGCATTATGTGTGCATGCCTTGTACCACTTAATAGAAGAGAAACAATTGAAACTTATCCTAACACTCACAGTTCCATCTACTCATAATGGAATTCATTCATTCATTCGTGAAAACACAAGGACATGGAATTTCAAACAATGTCCACACCATGCATTGGATCAATTTTCCTCTACTATATTCCAATATGAAAATGGTTACAACTGTGAATGAAACCAAGAACTGAAAAAAAACAGAAATTTCCTCCTAATTTCTATCTTATTTCTTCTACTAACATCTATATACTCCCAACCAACCTCATTTGGGTGTACAAAACCTCTATTTATCTCAGAGGTCTCTTAGGGTTCCCCCTAACTACTTGTCTACATCAAAACCTAATATATGATTATCTTAGTCCAGTCGCATTCCAGAGCCGGACTGGAAACTCCCACTTCGCTCACGATCACTCAAGCGTGCCTCAAAATATTTTTCCAGCATTGAGTTAAGGCGAACTTCAAAATATCTGTCATAACTTCCATCATTGAGGTTTCGTACAGATTCCCAGATGTTGATAGGTCTTTCTTTGTGTTCTTGACAGCGATGCTTCTGTATCATACTCCCCTTGACAAAAATTCATGGAATCCTGTCCATGAGCTCCTGCACCAAATTTCCATGCTTCTAAATAGCAGCTTCATTTTCCCAACTGGCATCTTCTACTAGGTGTCCCTTCCACTTGACCAGATATTCAAAATAGGTCTTCCTCCTGGTCTTTTTTCCAATTTGTTGATTATCAATTTTCTCCATCTTTGGTTTTTCTACTATCGGCATTTGTTTATCCCACTGAATATTCGCTTGATCTCCTGATCCCTCTATGTCATCCTTCCTGTAAGGATACAGGTTTGAAACATTGAATATGGGTGATATGCCCACATCATCTGGAAACTCAATCTCATAGTAATTTGCATCAAAATTCCTCAAGATCTTACATGGTCCTATATTCTTCATTTGTAACTTGTTATATGTTCCCCTAGGGAACCTTTCTTTCCTGAGATGTGCCAAAACCTGATCTCCTACTTCAATTTGAAGTTCTCTGCGATGTTGATCAGATCTGTGCTTGTACTCCTGGATAGAACTCTGCAATTGTCCTCTAATATGGCTATGGAGCCTATGCACTTATGAAGAAAAATATTCTACTCCAGCACTCCTGATCTCACTCTGTTCCAAGTCTCTCAATTCAGATACTCCCCTAGGTTGCATTCCATACAATATTTGGAATGGGCTCTTTCCAGTGCTTATGTTTGGTGAGTCGTTGTATGCAAATTCTGCTTGTGGAAGAATCTAATCCCACTGATTATGATGTTCAGTGACCAAACTCCTCAATAAGTTTCCCAAACTTTTGTTTACCACCTCAATATCTCCATCTGTCTGGGGGTGATAATCTGATTTGAAGGACAAATCCCTCCCCAACTTATTCCACAGTGTTCTCCAAAAGTGACCAACAAATGTTTTGTCTCTATCTGAGACAATGCTTCTGGGTAGGTCATGAAGTCTCACAACTTCCTTGAAAAATAAATTTGCAACATGTGTTGCGTCACTGGTCTTTTGGCATGGGATAAAGTGTGCCATCTTTGAAAATCTATCCACTACCACAAATATAGAATCAAATCCTCTATGCATCCTTGGAAATCCCAATACAAAATCCATGCTTATTACATCCCAAGGCCTCTCTGGTATTGGCAATGGTTGATACAATCCATTTTTCTGGCTTTTCCCTTTTGCATGTTGGCAGAATCTACATCTGTTCACAAACTTTATCAATTGTGTTCTCATACTTGGACAATAGTATGAACTGATCAACTGTGTAAACGTTTTATCATGGCTAAAATGTCCAGCCAATCCTCCACTATGATTTTCCTTCAAAAGGTTATCCCTCATTGAGAATTTTGGTATGCACAATTGATTTCCCTTGAACATCAATCCCTCTTGAATCATATACTTTGTCCACTAGATTTTGTCTCTCAGCACAGGATTTGCACATGCTTCATATGCTTCCTTGAAATCTGTATCATCACAATACATGTCCTTAAGGTGTTCAAACCCTAAGGTCTTCACCTAAAATTCCTGCAGAATCAAACATCTCCTGCTCAATGCATCAACAACTTTGTTAGCATTCCCAACAATATGTTTTATGACAAAAGTAAAATTCTACATAAACTCAACCCATTTTGTGTGCCTCTAATTCAATTTTTCCTACCTGGTTATGAATTGTAAAGCCTAGTTATCACTATACAAGACAAATTCTTGTGGGACAAGGTAATTTCTCCACATATTCAAGGCTTGAATTATGGCATAAAACTCCTTACCACATGTGGAGTATTTTCTCTTGGTCTCATTCAGCTTCTCACTGAAATAGGAAACAGGTATGTTATCCTGGCTCAAAACTGCTCCAATTGCAACTCCACTTGCATCACATCTCACCTGAAATGTCTTTTNTCGTCTCTCGAGAAGATTTTTCTTTCTTGTCTTCTTGATTTTCAAAATCCCGAAATCTGGGTGCTCCTTATGTCAGATCAATGGTCCACAATCCGTGTGATCCGACGATCTTGCTTTATCCTTCGCGAACCCGGGACTTCGTGGTTCACAAAATTGGAGGACTTCTCCCCTCTCTTCTCCCAATCTTCAAACTCGCGAATTTCTTAGGACTAGATCTACAGCCCACACCTTTCCTCCAATCAACGGCTATGAATGTTTCGTGAACTTGGGTTTCACAATTTTTCTTGCCCGGTGCACTTCGAAGGGTTAAAGCTCGTTCACTTATCTCTAGATTTCAATGACTGTTGATCCACTTTCTTAGATCTAATGATCCATATATGATCTTCTCTTTGTGATTCCTCTAGTCTCTGGACATTAATATAACGGTCCAGATTCTCTCTGTAACCAATCTAACAGTTGGTTTCACTCCTCCTCCTAAGCTTTTATTTCACCCGACTCAGAAAGTTTCTAAGTCTTCAAAGGTCTCTACCTTTGAACTTTCTGTGAGTCCATCTCTTGAGCTTCAACTATGCTTCTGAAGATATCTACTCCTCCTGAGCTTGGTATCGTGAAGACTTTGACTCCCGTGCACTCCTTGCATTCAGGGATTTCAATAACTCAGATCCAAAGGGTTTCTCGAAGAGAAATTCCTCTCGCCCTCCTGGCATTCCCCTTCTTCTCTGTGCACACTTGCACCAGATTCTTACGTAGGTTCGGGCTCCCACAAATGATTGTTCTCACCTTGCAGCAGTCACTTTGCACTTCTTGCAAAAGGAAAGTTTCATGCTATCTCTTCTGAACTTCATAATCGAAACATATTCCATCAACGCACTCCTTGCGTTTTGTGTGCACACCTTGCACCAATCAACATAAGAGAAACAATTGAAACTTATCCTAAAATTCACAGTTCCATATACTCATAATGGAATTCATTCATTCATTCGTGAAAACACAATGGCAGGGAATTGAAAACAATGTCCACACCATGCATTGGATCAATTTTCCTTTGTTATATTCCAAAATGAAAATGGTTACAACTGTGAATGAAACCAAGAACTGAAAAAAACTCAGAAATTTCCTCATAACTTCTATCTTATTTTCTTCTACTAACATCTATCTACTCCTAGCCAGCCTCATTTGGGCGTACAAAACCTCTATTCATCTCAGAGGGATCTTAGGGTTCCCCCTAACCACTTGTCTACATCAAAACCTAATCTAAGGATATCTTAGCCCAGTCACATTCTAGAACCGGAGTGGAAACTCCCACTTCACTCGCGATCACTCAAGCGTGCTTCAAAACATTTTTCCAGTGTTGAGTTAAGGTGGACTTCAAAATATTTGTCGTAACCGCCAACGTTGAGGTTTCATAAAGATTCCCAGATCCTGATAGGTATTGCTCTGCGTGCTTGACAACGATGTTACTGCATGAATCATTCTTGTAATGGCTCTCACAATCAACTGATCTTCATGGTAAGTAAGGAAAGAATTGTATAGGGACAGGGATGGATGGGGAATGTTAAGGCCAAATCTCAGAAAGGGTTGCAAAGCTTGGGCAAAAAGGGAAAGGAATTTTGGCATAGTTTCTTTATTCTAATGCTTGATGATGGAATGTGACCCCAAGGCCTCCTTTAATATGACAAAAGGATAGTTATTTGGTTTGGGGAGGGGCTACAATGGGTGAATTGGTTGGGAAACCCTCGATAGCCCGTAAACTTCATTGAATTCCTTGCAACTTTTATTTTTACAACTTTTGGAGGTAAACACAAGTTGTTTAGTGTGCAACTAGCATATGTACGTGGGCTCTCTAGTATGCAGCTAACGTATGTATGCGGGAAGTAGTGCAGCAGGGCACGTACATGCTCCAAAAAATGGTTTTTTAAAGAGAGAGCCTCAACAGTAATTTGGAAAATTGTGCAAGTAGAAAGGCAAATGCCATGTATGCATAGATAGGGAATTTTAAGGCTACAACAGTAAGAAACCACTTAACATCCTATATTAATACTCAAATAATGAAATTCATAAAAAGGTTGTACCTTAGCTCAAAACATAGAGTCATGGGAAATATATTATCAAAAGAGACGAAAATATTGCTCAAAATATCTCCAAAATAGGGTAAATGGATGGAAAAAATGGGTACAAATCATAGGCCCAATATTTCCCCCCAANTCAGCACAGGATTTGCACATGCTTCATATGCTTCCTTGAAATCTGTATCATCACAATACATGTCCTTAAGGTGTTCAAACCCTAAGGTCTTCACCTGAAATTCCTGCAGAATCAAACATCTCCTGCTCAATGCATCAACAACTTTGTTAGCATTCCCAACAATATGTTTTATGACAAAAGTAAAATTCTACATAAATTCAACCCATTTTGTGTGCCTCTAATTCAATTTTTCCTACCTGGTTATGAATTGTAAAGCCTAGTTATCACTATACAAGACAAATTCTTGTGGGACAAGGTAATTTCTCCACATCTTCAAGGCTTGAATTATGGCATAAAACTCCTTACCATATGTTGAGTAATTTCTCTTGGTCTCATTCAGCTTCTCACTGAAATAGGAAACAGGTATGTTATCCTGGCTCAAAACTGCTCCAATTGCAACTCCACTTGCATCACATCTCACCTGAAATGTCTTTTCAAAATTCAACAAGACCAGAATTGGTCGTTCTGTTATTTTCTCCTTTAGTATATTGAAGCTCTTCTCAGACTCCTTCGTACATTTAAAAGACTTGTGCTTCTTTTTCATTGTATCCATCATTGGTGCACAAATTCCACTGAAGTCTCAGATTAACTTCCTATAGAAACTTACTAACCCATGGAAGCTTCTTACCTCAAACATACTCCTTGGTGACGTCCATTCTTTGATTGCTTTCACCTTCTCTGGATCCATCTTCAGTTCATTTGAAGAGATCATAAAACCCAAGTAAATGAGTTATGTCTTCATAAAAGATAACTTCTTCAGATTTATCAACAGCTTCTCATGTTGTAGTCTCCCCATCACTAGTGTTAGGTGCCTCAAATGATCCTCTTTAGTTCTGCTAAAGATCAGTATATCATCCAGATATACACCCACAAAATTTCCAATGAAATCCTTCAGTATTTCATTCATCAGCCTCATAAAAGTACTCGGGGCATTTTTTAATCCAAATGGAATAACAAGCCACTCATACAAACCTTCATTTGTCTTAAAGGTTGCTTTCCACTCATCACCTTCTCTCATCCTAATCTGGTGATATCCACTTTTCAAATCTATTTTAGAAAAAAAAAATCTACTCCACTTAAACAGTCCAATAAATCATCCATTCTTGGTAAAGGAAATATATATCTGATGGTGATCTTGTTAATGGCTCTTGAGTCTGTACACATTCTCCATCCTCCATCCTTCTTTGGACTCAACACAGTTGGTATTGTGCATGGACTCAAGATTTCTCTGAACAAACCCTTGTCTAATAATTCCTGGACTTGGTTCTTCACTTCCCCATTCTCTCGAGGTGTCAATCTGTATGCCGCTTTGTTTGGCAGACTTTCTCCTCCTGATATCAAGTCAATATGGTGATTGATACTTCTGATGGGTGGAAATGAGTTAGGCAGCTCATCCACCACTATGTCAACAAAATTATCCAACAATTCCTGAACTTCTTTAGGCAAATCATCCATCGAAGTACTTGTAAGGATAACTGTAGGTTTCCTCACCATAGCAAACTGTATCTTTTGTTCTTCCTTGACTTCTTTCAGGAATTCCTTCTCACACATGAGATGTATGCTTGTGTTGGCTTCCTCTTTCACTTTCTTCTCCTCTATTGGAAATAACATGTGTGTCCTACCATTCCTTTCTAACGTGTATGAATTATTCCTCTCATCATGAATGAAATTCTTGTCAAACAACCATGGTCTTCCCAACAGAATATGGCATACATCCATGGGAATTACATCACACAAAATTTCATCTCTAAATCCTCCTATCTTAAATTCAACCAAGCATTGTTTAGTAACCATTACCTAGTGTCCTTTCTGCAACCATGAGACTTTGTATGGCTTCGGATGTGCAGTAGTCTCCAGCTCTAATTTCTCCACCATCTCTGTGGATACTAAGTTATCAGTGCTCCCACTATCAATTATCACCTTGCATACTATGTCTTTAGTTTTGCAAGTTGTCCTAAAGATACTGTTCCTCTGCACCGGTCTTTCAACTTCTGCCTCTGGTTTTAAGAGAACTTTCCTCAACATCGGGGATCTCCCATCCTCTGCTCCTTCTGCTTCAACATCTCTTCTCTATGCTTATGAAATGTGAGCTTCACCTCCTCCTTATTTATTTTTCTCAGGACATTCCCAAGACATATGTTTTGTCTTTCCATAGGAATAACATCTTACTTATCCTCCTCCTCTTCTTCCTCTTCCTCTAGAAGAACTTCTTCCACCACCTTGTCTTTCTCGAGAACTTCCTCCTCTTTTTGAGTGATTGTGTGGTTTCTCAGTGTCATCCTTAGACTTATATGTTCTGTCATGGGTAACTCCCTTTCTTTTGTTTGGGACTGGGTTTTTACCCCTTCCTCGTTGGCTTTGCTTTCTGGCCAATTTCTCCTCTTCCTTCAATGAAAACTGATAAGAATCCTCCACTGTCCTTACTGACATCATGCTGAGATCATCTTGGATTTCATATCTCAGTCCATTTATATATCTGGAAATTTTTCTTCATCTCTCTCTCTTTGTCCAGTTCTGATGTTCATTCTATAGAACTCCTTCGTGTACTCCTTAACTGTCATCCCTTTCTATCTCAGGTTCTGCATCTTCATGAACAAATTGATCTGATAATATTTTGGCACGAACTTAGCCTTCAACTTGGCTACCATTCTGTCCCAACTCTTTATTTTATGCTTGCCTTTGCCTCTTC
Source organism: Picea glauca (assembly GCA_000966675.3). Classification (NCBI taxonomy): domain Eukaryota; kingdom Viridiplantae; phylum Streptophyta; class Pinopsida; order Pinales; family Pinaceae; genus Picea; species Picea glauca. The sequence goes on from JZKD02S1608375.1 coordinate 42,038, forward strand.
TCTCATCTTGCAATTCATCCCACCACAGCGCTGCATGTCCCTTTAGTCTGGTGACAGCATGTCTCACTCTCATTTCCTCATCGACATATTCATAGTCGAAATATTTTTCCATGGATCGTATCCAATCCAATATATCTTCAGCATCTAAATTTCCTTCATACATTGGGACCTCTATTTTGGCTCTGCCTCCGAATCTGGCAAATTCTCTCAGCAAGCTTTATTCAGAAACATCCTCTCTTACAGCTTCTCCGACGATATTCTCGCCCACTGCTTCTTCACTCTCTCCATCACTGATGTCTCCAGAATCATGTGCTTGTCTCTGTGCTACCTCCATCACCTCTAATCTTGCACAGAGTTCTCGCATCTCCATTTCTACAGCTCGATTGGCCAAAGGTGGTTCCACTCGTCTCCTTGATGGAATTTTGTTGACTGCGTGCTACACACAGAGTACATATTTGAGTCCTTCATGTCTCCTCTCTTTTGCCTATTGTTTGCAAGAAAAAATTTCACTCTGATACCACTTGATGCAAACCCCCCTTCTCTCCTAAGGGTTGTGTGACCTCCTAGACTAGGATTGATCAAGAAACTGAGTTGGATCGACTCTTTAGGTCTCTACTAGACTCCAAACCCACTTACATAGTTCCTTTTCTCCAAACATGTAGGTCATATCAGACATGCAGATCTCTCTCCTGATCATTGTCCAAATTCCACGTGAATTGGACACTATATCCTCCCAGGCTAAACTCCTTTCCTTTCTTGACCATGACTGTGACCACCTGCCTGACCAACAAGTGCTTCACAACTTCGCGTATTGAGTGTTTTCACCTATGCCAACCCCGACTCTTTGATTCCCAAAATCCCGAAGTGGGGCCTAGCGCATGCTAGCTCCTCCCTTAATCTTTGACGATATGACCCCTCACTATGACCTGGGAAAATCTCTCGAGTGCTTCGCGGTTTCATGTTTCGTATCTCGAGAAGATTTTTCTTGCTTGTCTTCTTGATTTTCAAAATCCCGAAATCTGGGTGCTCCTTATGTCAGATCAACGGTCCACAATCCGTGTGATCTGACGATCTTGCTTTATCCTTCGCGAACCCGGGACTTCGTGGTTCACAAAATTGGAGGACTTCTCCCCTCTCTTCTCCCGATCTTCAAACTCGCGAATTTATTAGGACTAGATCTATGGCCCACACCTTTCCTCCAATCAACGGCTATGAATGTTTCGTGAACTTGGGTTTCGCAATTTTTCTTTCCCTGTGCACTTCGAAGGGTTAAAGCTCGTTCACTTATCTCTAGATTTCAACGACTGTTGATCCACGTGCTTAGATCTAATGATCCATATATGATCTTCTCTTTGTGCTTCCTCTAGTCCCTGGACGTTAATATAACGGTCCAGATTCTCTCTGCAACCAATCTAATGGTTGGTTTCACTCCTCCTCCTAAGCTTTTATTTCACCCGACTCAGAAAGTTTCTAAGTCTTCAAAGGTCTCTACCTTTGAACTTCCTGTGAGTCCATCTCTTGAGCTTCAACTATGCTTCTGAAGAGCTCTACTCCTCCTGAGCTTGGTCTCGTGAAGAGTTTGACTCCCGTGCACTCCTTACATTCAGGGATTTCAATAACTCAGATCCAAAGGGTTTCTTGAAGAGAAATTCCTCTCGCCCTCCTGGCATTCCCCTTCTTCTCTGTGCACACTTGCACCAGATTCTTACGTAGGTTCGGGCTCCCACAAATGATTGTTCTCACCTTGCAGCAGTCACTTTGCACTTCTTGCAAAAGGAAAGTTTCATGCTATCTCTTCTGAACTTCATAATCGAAACATATTCCATCAACGCACTCCTTGCGTTTTGTGTGCACACCTTGCACCAATCAACATAAGAGAAACAATTGAAACTTATCCTAAAATTCACAGTTCCATATACTCATAATGGAATTCATTCATTCATTCGTGAAAACACAATGGCAGGGAATTGAAAACAATGTCCACACCATGCATTGGATCAATTTTCCTTTGTTATATTCCAAAATGAAAATGGTTACAACTGTGAATGAAACCAAGAACTGAAAAAAACTCAGAAATTTCCTCATAACTTCTATCTTATTTTCTTCTACTAACATCTATCTACTCCTAGCCAGCCTCATTTGGGCGTACAAAACCTCTATTCATCTCAGAGGGATCTTAGGGTTCCCCCTAACCACTTGTCTACATCAAAACCTAATCTAAGGATATCTTAGCCCAGTCACATTCTAGAACCGGAGTGGAAACTCCCACTTCACTCGCGATCACTCAAGCGTGCTTCAAAACATTTTTCCAGTGTTGAGTTAAGGTGGACTTCAAAATATTTGTCGTAACCGCCAACGTTGAGGTTTCATAAAGATTCCCAGATCCTGATAGGTATTGCTCTGCGTGCTTGACAACGATGTTACTGCATGAATCATTCTTGTAATGGCTCTCACAATCAACTGATCTTCATGGTAAGTAAGGAAAGAATTGTATAGGGACAGGGATGGATGGGGAATGTTAAGGCCAAATCTCAGAAAGGGTTGCAAAGCTTGGGCAAAAAGGGAAAGGAATTTTGGCATAGTTTCTTTATTCTAATGCTTGATGATGGAATGTGACCCCAAGGCCTCCTTTAATATGACAAAAGGATAGTTATTTGGTTTGGGGAGGGGCTACAATGGGTGAATTGGTTGGGAAACCCTCGATAGCCCGTAAACTTCATTGAATTCCTTGCAACTTTTATTTTTACAACTTTTGGAGGTAAACACAAGTTGTTTAGTGTGCAACTAGCATATGTACGTGGGCTCTCTAGTATGCAGCTAACGTATGTATGCGGGAAGTAGTGCAGCAGGGCACGTACATGCTCCAAAAAATGGTTTTTTAAAGAGAGAGCCTCAACAGTAATTTGGAAAATTGTGCAAGTAGAAAGGCAAATGCCATGTATGCATAGATAGGGAATTTTAAGGCTACAACAGTAAGAAACCACTTAACATCCTATATTAATACTCAAATAATGAAATTCATAAAAAGGTTGTACCTTAGCTCAAAACATAGAGTCATGGGAAATATATTATCAAAAGAGACGAAAATATTGCTCAAAATATCTCCAAAATAGGGTAAATGGATGGAAAAAATGGGTACAAATCATAGGCCCAATATTTCCCCCCAANTAATCATGTGCATCCCTGATATTCCTCTGATATTCTCCCCATTTCTCCTTTTCTATCCTGTAAATGGTTATTTCATATTCTCTCTTCTTTTCCATCTTTAGAAAAAATTGCCAATCTTCCTTGAGGGGGACCATGCCCTCTTGGTAGGATATTTTCGATGCCTTCCACTTATCAAGTTATGAATGTTAAAAAGAGGTAGATTTAGAGGTAGAAAATACAACGTCCCTGGTTTCCACTTCTGTCTATGTAGATGCCATTATGAAATTATGTCTCAAGGTGAATATCCCGCAGGTCTAAAAATATCTTCCCAAATTGAATAGGACTCTTTCTTTGGTTACTTAGTAGCCCCTTTTTCTGGAGAGGTCACTTTATCAAAGGTTTTGGTCGTATTAGTCGTAAATGTGTTGAATGTGCACAAAATAGATCTAGCTAAACAATAATACACACATTTGTAGAGAGAATTGGAGAAAGAAGAAGAAGGAGAGAAATAATGAAAGAATTATCATTAACTGTTGTGAATAATGAATCATTTACACATGATATACTCTGTATAAATCAATGAGTGCGCACTAGAGGAGAACCAATACACCATAGTGATGATATAGAGTGATATGGACACACACAAACAGTTACGAGAGTGAACTTCCACCTAGTCTAGTCTCTCAGGCAGTTACAGGAGTGAATTTCCACCTAATTGAGTTAACTAGTCAACTAGTCTTCAGTTAACTGACTGAACAAAGAGTAGTGAGGAGTTAATTCAGGGAATCAAGGGTAATGTTCCATTATGGTGATGATACCAAGGTAATATTGAATTAGCATGGTGATTATCCCAATGTTGCATGGTGACAAAACCAATGCAACATCTAAACTCAACTCAATTAGTCAAACTAAAGTGTCAACTGAAAGAGAATATTTTCCAGGTGGAATATTCTTCCCTAAAATATAGGAGACTGGATAATGACTAATTATGACTAATAAACAAGGAAAAAACTTAGGAAAAATAAATCCTAGGTGTGTGTGAAGTAACTCCAACAACCCCCCTGAACATCACTATGGTGAAAATAAAGAATGGGTCCTGGAAACGAGGCCATGTTAGGTACCCAAATACAAAATATACACTGAAATAAAGTGAGGAAAGAAGGAAAACCTCATGGGAAAAATCCCCCCTCAAGGTACAATATATGTAAAACGAAGAACTACAGGAGCTAGGCAATTGTGTCCTTCACTCCAAGACGACTTCGCAGAGAATGGAACTTCTTCTCAGTGAAGGTCTTGGTGAAGATTTATGTCGTCTGTTTTGTTGAATGACAAAACATTAATTTGATGATATCCTCATGTACTAAGTCCCAGATATAGTGCATGTGGATCTCGATGTGCTTCGTCCACTGCCTCTGAATTGCATATCTGCAAAACTTTTGAGTTCTCTGGTTGTCACACCAAATGACGATCAATCGATGAAACTGAATTCCCAACTCAGTGAGAAAATGTTGTAGCCACATAGATTGAATGGTTATGTTAACCACCCCTCTATACTCTACCTCAGCTAAAGATAGAGAAATGGAAACTTGCTTCTTGCTCGACCAACAGATAGGCCCAGAACCAAGACTGAGTGAGTAACCAGATGTGGCCTTGTGATCAGTGCTATTGCCAGACTAGACAAAATCAGTAAACCCGATGAGATCTAATGTAGAGTCTGTTGCATAATGAATCCCAAAGGTGATGGTGCCTTGAACATATCAAAGGATACGCTTTGCAACTTTCTAATGTAGCTCATGCGGCTCCTGCATGAACCTGGAAACTACACCAACTGCATATGATAGGTCTTTTTTGGAGTGTGTGAGATACAATAAGATCCCCACTAGATGTTTGTATAGTGTGTTTCCAACCAGTGGAGTCTCCCCGCCATCCTCAAGTTTGACTCCTGATAGGAAAGGAGTCGGAGCAGACTTGCAATCTACCATGTCAAATATCTCAAGCAGATCTCGTGCATACTTGGCTTGAGACAATTTGATGCCTGATGGATCATGACTGATCTCTTGTCCAAGGAAGAAGTGTAGCGGACCCATGTCCATCATAAAAAAACATGTCATGTAGAATCCTCTTGACTGCAGCAATCGTTGAAGTCGAGCACCCGGTGATCAACAAATCATCGACATACAAAACTAAAAGTAGAATTTAATCAGTCGTCATGAGAATGTAGAAATTCAGATCTGATTTACATTATACAAATTTTTGTGACAATAGGTAGGATTCCATCTTGGCATACCATGCCCTAGGAGCCTAATTGAGGCCATAAAGTGACTTCTTCAGTCGACATACCAAAGATGAGTCCTGCATAAATCCCTGGGGCTGCTCCATATATATATCCTCAGAGATATCACCATGAATAAATGCATTCTTCACGTCCATCTGATGGACTTCCCATCCCTTGGCTACCGCAATGGCAAGTGTCAATCATATGGAGTCCATCTTCACTACTGGAGCAAAGGTCTCATCGTAGTCAATACCATGAACATGTTGAAAGCCTTTGGTGACAAGCCTGGCTTTGTATCTATTGATTTGTCCATCCACTGCACTCTTGGTCCTGTAGACCCATCTACATCTTATAAGTTTCCTCCCAGAAGAAAGGGGAACCAGATCCCAAGTCTGGTTCTCGAGTAGGGATTTGTACTCCTCCTGCATGGAAGATTCCCAAAAGGGATTTCCATCACCCTCTCCATAAGACTGTGGATATGAAGACTAAACCAAGAAAAGATGCCTGGAGGGAAATGGTTCAATGGCAGTGAGTGCAATAGGAGGCTCCTCGAAATCAGATCGATTCCTCCTAGTATCGGTTGGATCACCAACGAGATCCCCTGCGTCATGAAGAGTGTTATGTGCCCACTTGGTCCTCTGCTCTGGCTCTGCAACTGAATCTGGATGCTCTAACTGTTCATTTGATTGTACTGACTCTGAATCTGAATCATTTAAGTCCTATGAATCAGAACTCTCATCTAAATAAGAGTCGTCATGTGCATGCTCATCATCTCAGACAGGTGGAAGAGTGAAGGTGTCTACATGCGGTTGTTGAGGTACATGCGAGACACTTTCATCAAATTGGACACTATGCTCAATGATGAGCCGATCTGAGGAAAGATAAATAAGCCCATATCCCTTCACACCATCGGGGCATCCAACAAAAATTCACTCAATGCTCTATGGATCAATTGCCTTCCTCTTTTCAAAGGGAATCATGGCCGATGCATGTGAACCAAAAATGCGAAAGTGGGTCACTTCAGGTTTGAGGCTCTTCCAAGCCTCGTAGGGGGTTATTACACTTTACATATCTATGGGGAGATTTGTTTTGGATGTATGTTGCACAATTAAGTGCTTCAGCCCATAGTCTCTGTGGTAGTGACTTTGCATGCAACATGCAAGATGCCATCTCCTTTAGAGATCTATTTTTCCGCTCAGCAACTCCNAACATGTCTCATGGAGTGTGCTAAGTTGGTAAGATTCATGTGTATCTTCTTTAGGGGCCATGAATCCTGCTAACAACCTAATTCTCACATCCCAATGTTTCTCTACTTTTGGCAATTCCTACATGGGACGATATGCATCCACAGGAAACCGGATCAGAGGGAAATAAAACTTCATTCTAATCTACCGAGGTCATATATGTTCAGTACACTGAAGGTACTTATTCAATCATCCCATGTCCCTTCTGAGGTTTGGAAACCCAAAGGGATCCTTGATTCTAATTTCCTCTATAGATAAATCACATCTTCTTTGGAAACCCCATAAGGCTTCAATTGTTATATCGTTGATACAACCAATAGATTGGTTGAGTACTTGTGTCTAAAGATTCAAAACTGACCTTGAAAGATCAGGATACCGGGTAATTAGGGATTGGGCCCTAATACAGTCAACTGTATTAGAAGTTTATTCCTTAACCCTTAACTCACATGTGGCCTAGTTATTTTCTGCAATCTCCTGGGCCAATTTCCACTTAACTTGATGTAATATATAGGAAACAAAATCTTGCAACTAGAGGTCTCCTATGTAGGGTGAAGGATTAAACTCTCTTTCATATGGGAAAATAAGATCATGAAAATAAAATTCAGATAAAGAGTATTGTGTGTTCTCATAAGCTTCATAAAAGGCCCTCTAAAAATTTATCATGTGTGAACAAGTAGGTTCTATCCTCAATTATGTTTGTGAGCTAAAAAAGAATGAAATTCTCTTGATGAAATAGAGCATACACACAAGAAGGAATTTTGTAGTTCAACAAATATTGAATGAATGAACCTATCTTATGATTTTCTTCCTTCTACTTCTTAAACTAATCATGTGCATCCCTGATATTCCTCTGATATTCTCACAATTTCTCCTTTTCTATCCTGTAAATGGTTATTTCATATTCTCTCTTATTTTCCATCTTTAGAAAAAATTGTCAATCTTCCTTGACGGGGACCATGCCCTCTTGGTAGGAAATTTCCAATGCCTTCCACTTATCAAGTTATGCATGTGAAAAAGAGGTATATTTAGAGGTAGAAAATACAACATCCCTGGTTTCCACTTCTGTCTGTGTAGATGCCATTATGAAATTATGTCTCAAGGTGAATATCCTGCAGGTCTAAAAATATCTTCCCAAATTGAATAGGGCTCTTTCTTTGGTTACTTAGTAGCCCCTTTTCTGGAGAGGTTACTTTATCAAAGGTTTTGGTCGTATTAGTTGTAAATGTGTTGAACGTTCACAGAATAGATCTAGCTAAACAATAATACACACATTTGCAGAGAGAATTGGAGAAAGAAGAAGGAGAGAAAGAATGAAAGAATTATCAATAACCATTGTATAACTCAATGAGTGTGCACTAGAGGAGAACCAATGCACCATAGTGATGGTCTAGAGTGATATGGACACACACCAACAGTTACAAGAGTGAACTTCCACCTATTCTAGTCTCTCAGGCAGTTACAGGAGTGAACTTCCACCTAGTTGAGTTAACTAGTCAAATAGTCTTCATTTAACTGACTGAACAAAGAGTAGTGAGGAGTTAACTTAGGGAATCAAGGATAATGTGCCAGTATGGTGATGATACCAAGGCAAGGTTGAATTATCATGGTGATGATCCCAATGTTGCATGGTGACAAAACCAATGCAGCATCTAAACTCAACTCAACTAGTCAAACTAAAATGTCAACTGAAAGAGATTATTCTCCCCTAAAATATAGGAGACTAGATAATGACTAATTATGACTAATAAACAAGGAAAAACCTTAGGAAAAATAAGTCCTAGGTGTGTGTGAAGTAACTCCAACAGCCCCCCTGAACATCACTATGGTGAAAATAAAGAATGGGTCTCGGCAATGAGGCCATGTTAGGTACCCAAATACAAAAGATACACTGAAATAAAGTGAGGAAAGAGGGAAAACTTCATGGGAAAACCCCCCCCTCAAGGTACAATATATGTAAAATGAAGAAATACAAGTGTTAGGCAACTGTGTCCTTCACTCCAAGATGACTTCGCAGGGAATGGAACTTCTTCTCAGTGAAGGTCTTGGTGAAGATGTATGTTGTCTGTTCTGTTGAATGGCGGAATTGTAATTTGATGATCCCCTCGTGTACTAAGTCCCAAATGTAGTGCATGTGGATCTCGATGTGCTTCGTCCACTGCCTCTGAACTAGATATCTACAAAACTTCAGGGTGCTCTAGTTGTCACACCAGATGACGATCGGTCGATGAAACTGAATTCCCAACTTAGTGAGAAAATGTTGTAGCCACATAGATTGAATGGTTATGTTAACCACCCCTCTATACTCTACCTCGGCTAAAGATAGAGAAATGGAAACTTGCTTCTTGCTCGACCAACAGATAGGCCCGGAACCAAGACTGAGTGAGTAACCTGATGTGGCCTTGTGATCAGTGTTATCGCCAAACCATATAGAATCAGTAAACCCGATGAGATCTAATGTAGAGTCTGTTGCATAATGAATCCCAAAGGTGATGGTGCCCTGAACATATCGAAGGATACACTTTACAACTTTCCAATGTAGCTCATGCATATCCTGCATGAACCTGGAAACTGCACCAACTGCATATGATAGGTCTATTATGGAGTGTGTGAGATACAACAAGATCCCCACTAGATTTTTGTGTAGTGTGTTGTCAACCAGTGGATTCTCCCCGCCATCCTCAAGTTTGACTCTTGATAGGAAAGGAGTCAGAGCAGACTTGCAATTTGTCATGTGAAATATCTCAAGAGATCTCGTGCATACTTGGCTTGAGACAGTTTGATTCCTGATGCATCCTGACTGATCTCCAGTCCAAGGAAGAAATGTAGTGGACCCATGTCCATCATAAAAAACATGTCATGTAGAATACTCTTGACTGCAGTAATCGTTGAAGTCGAGCACGTGTTGATCAAAAAATCATCGACATACAGAACTAAAAGTAGAATTGAATCAGTCGTCATGAGAATGTAGACATTTGGGTCTGATTAACAATATACAAATTTGTGTGACAATAGGTAGGATTCCATCTTGGCATACCTTGCCCTCGGATCCTACTTGAGGCCATAAAGTGACTTCTTCAGTCGACAAACCAAAGATGAGTCCTACATAAATCCCTGAGCCTGCTCCATATAGATCTCCTCAGAGAGATCACCATGAATAAATGCATTCTTCATGTCCATCTGATGGACTTACCATCCCTTGGCTACCACAATGGCAAGTGTCAATCGTATGGAGTCCATCTTCACTACTGGAGTGAAGGTCTCATCGTAGTCAATACCATGAACCTATTGAAAGACTTTGGAAACAAGCCTAGCTTTGTATCTATTGATTTGTCCATCCACTTCACTCTTGGTCCTATAGACCCATCTACATCTGAAAAGTTTCCTCCCAGAAGGAAGGGGAACCAGATCCCAACTCTGGTTCTCAAGGAGGGATTTGTACTCCTCCTACATGGCAGATTCCCAAAAGGGATTTCCAACACCCTCTCCATAAGACTGTGGATATGAAGACTGGACCAAGAAAAGATGACTGGAGGGAAATGGTTCAGTGGAAGTGAGTGCAATAGGAGGCTCCTCGAAATCAGATCGAGTTCTCCTAGTATCGGCTGGATCACCAACGAGATCCCCTGCATCCTGAAGAGTAGTATGTGCCCACTTGGGCCTCTACTCTGGATTTGCAACTACATTTGGATGCTCTAACTATTCATCTGATTGTACTGACTCTGAATCTAGATCATCTAAGTCCTATGAATCAAAACTCTCATCTAAATAAGAGTCAGCATGTGCATGCTCATCATCTCAGACAGGTGGAAGAGTGAAGGTGTCTGCATGCAGTTGTTGAGGTACATGCGAGACACTTTCCTTGAATTGGACACTACACTCAATGATGAGCTGATATGAGGAAAGATAAATAAGCCCATATCCCTTCACACCATCGGGGCATCCAACAAAAATTCACTCAATGCTCTGTGGATCAAGTGCCTTCCTCTTTTCAAAGGGAATCATGGCCCATGCATGTGAACCAAAAATGCGAAAGTGGGTCACTTCAGGTTTGAGGCTGCTCCAAGCCTCATAGGGGGTATTACCCTTGACATATCTATGAGGAGATTTCTTTTGGATGTATGTTTCACAATTAAGTGATTCATCCCATAGTCTTTGTGGTAGCAACTTTGCATGCAACATGCAACATGCCATCTCCTTTAGAGATCTATTTTTCCATTTAGCAACTCCATTTTATTGCAGATTATAGGGAACTGTGTGCTACAACTGAATCCCTACCTCATGGAAAATATTATGGATCTCATGATTTACATACTCTCCCTCGTTATTAGTTCGGAGAACTTTGATCTTCTTTTGGGACTGTGTCTCAACCAAGGCTTTGAAATATTTGAGGTGTTGAAAGACCTCAGATTTTTTCCTGAGAAAGTAGATCCATGTAAAACATGAGAAATCATCAAAAAAAATGAGAACAAACCTC
>JZKD02S1608375.1:90113-102671 GCA_000966675.3 Picea glauca
ATTCAAATACTTGAAGGGAACAATGAATTATGGTCTGTGGTATCCTAGAAATCAAAATTTTTAGTTAATTTCTTATTTAGATGTAGATTGGGCAAATTGTGTGGATGAGAGAAAGAACACCAGTGGAGGTGCCTTCTTCCTGGGTGACTCGTTGGTAGCATGGATTAGTAAGAAGTAGGGATCTATTTCCTTATAAACTACAAAAGCAGAGTACATTGCTGCTGCTACTTACTGCACTTAGATTTTGTGGATGATTCAAACTCTTGCAGATTTGAAGGTAAAATATACTATTCTGATTACAATTCAGTGTGATAACACCAGTGCAATTAATGTCTCCAAGAATCCTGTTCTTCACTCCAGAACTAAGCATATCCCAATAAAATACCATTTTCTCAGAGAACAAGTTACAAACAGAGTCATTCAGCTGAATTATATTCCTTCCACAGAATAGATAGCTGATATCTTTACTAAACCATTAACAACGACCCCTTTTAGATATCTTCGTCAAAATTTGGGGGTTATAACTTCTTTCGTCTAATCTGTTTACCTGATCAGGGGGAGTACTTATTGAATATCTATTGTATTTCTAAGTTGCTCATAGTTGACAGGGGGAGTATGTACTGCAACAACTAAGGGGGAGTGTGTTTCTTCTTTGACATTGATGTCAAAGGGGGAGAAAGTGTGGTAATTTCAAGGATGCTACAATGGTAGTAATTTCAAGGATGTTACAGTGGTATAGTTGCATGTTTTTCAAGGGGTTGCCATCAATGCCAAAGGGGGAGATTGTTGGCATGTTTTTTAGAAAGAGGTAGAGTATGTGTGTTTGTCATTGATGGTGAACATCAACACGATCAATAACGTAGCGATAATGGAAAGATCAACAGTGTAATCTCAGAAGGAGGAAAACAGTCAAAGCACGACAAAGGTTTCACTTCGGAGTTTTATAGATTAGGAAATACAAAGGAAAGAGGTTCAAACTCGTGATATGCGAAATCGCGATAACAATCCTAACCATTGGAGTCATAGGACACGTGGCAAGCGATTGGAATTCCACTGACTTGCACATTGGAGGAGTCAACAAAGCATGGTGTGGGAACTCGTGATATGCAAGATCACAAAAAGATCTGGACCATCGAATCATCGATATCATGGACCGTTGATCAGGCTCGATGCAGTTCATAAGCTCACGAAATACGAAGCACCTTTTGGCACAGCCTGGTCACCGTCGGTGGTCATGCGAGGGGAAGAAGCTAGCGTTGCTAAGATCCATCTCAGAGTCTTGACGATCACAACTTGAAGTATCGAGATCCTTCATCACAAGAATCGTGATGAGATCTGGACCGTCAGATCATTGGAGATCTCGACCATTGATCAGGCTCAATGAAGTTCATAAGTTCACGAAATACGAAGCGCCTTTTGGCGCAGCCTGTGGTCGCCACTGGTGGTCACGTGAGGGGAAGAAGCTAGCGGTGCTAAGATCCATATCAGAGTCTCTATGATCACGACTTGGAGTGTCAAGACCCTTCATCATAGGAATGTCGAAATTCAAAATCACAAAATTCAAATTCTGTTTAGCGCTCGTTCACAGCTAGTGGGCATATGAGATAAATGCGAAATCCTTTGGATTTAATCCAACGGTGTTGGTTAATTGGAAACTTGATTGAAGGGTTACTGTTTCACCTCACAGGTAATTGATCAGTTACGATTCAGTTAGAAGAATTGAATCATGATTCTTGGACGGTTGGCGATTCAGTTGCTGATGCGTTTTCTTGGAGATTCAAGGTGTAACTGAATAAGTGGCATAGGATAAAATGGAAACGTAATGACTATGGAAGGTTGGCAGTTCTAACCGAAACAATGAGGTGAACTGTAAGAAGGGTAAAATGAAATAATGCAGTGAAACCTCCAATCCTTAATTGCTCTTCACTCTACCTGCCACCTTCACATTTCTAAATATGCAATAAATAATCTTTATTGCTAACAGTTCATCATGCACCACCCATAAAGATTAGTGAAAGGCTCAAGGATCTTTCCCATTCATAATCATTTAACCAAGATTTAGCGAAGAGTTACATTATCAGCTCTAATTGTTCATTTAAACCATCATCTGCAACAAACCAACATTCTCATAAACCTATGGCATCAACTCGAATACAGTTCTGTGGGGATACACTCAACATCTTCGGGTGCGAGGAATAAAATTCCAGTGGTCCAGGGCATATTATTATTACTCAACCTCTGCTGCAGAGAACCAAGTAATTTGGACCTCTGGAATTGCTTGTGCAGGCTATGTCCCTGAGGTTTTTGACTGTAAGGACTTGGTCTCTTGGTGCGCTGATAAATTTATTTCATAGAAAAGAATTATTCCACTGCAGGACTGCTCTTCTATTTCTTTGTCACCTCAGGTATTCCGCCAGATGCTAAAATTGTCGGAGCCAACATTGATGTTTAAAGGAGAAGATTGCAAACAATTCCTAGCGAAGCATAATAACGGATTGGACCTCTTGCCCCATTTTTTGGAAAACCTGCTTCTAGTTCCTGAAGATATTACAAGCATCCAGGTTAGTTCATTTAGAAATCCATTTCGCAAAATTACCTGGTTGTTTACAAGAATAATGGGACATGAGTCCACAACAACTATTTCCCACATGGCTCTTTATATTTTGTATTTCACAGTCAACGAACAAGCCATTTTTTATTGGGGCAGGTTAATTTCCCATGAAATCTATTCCCAATTGTCAAGATACAAAAGGGAGAAGAAATTTTATATGTCGTCCTATTTAGTTTTTGAAATAGTGCATTCCTATCGGTTTCCGCAACTGTCTCTGTCCAAGAATGTCAACTGCGAATTGCACCCAATAACATTTTGGTACCAGGCCTTATGGAAGCACAAGGATTCCCACTATTTTTATGAAGTTTTTAATGGCTTCCTATTTGTTTTCAAAGTTTTGTTGTTAGGAGAAGATGCTCCCCACGTATCTAAATAGGCAACTATTTTTTTGGGCAAGAAGGGGACACTCGAACTTTTGGATAATTACACTTTCATAAGAATTTTTGGCTCCACGGAACAACCTTCTCTTCTTCCATGTCACATTACAGACAAAATTTTTGTTGTAGAAGTAGCACGTCAATACAACAACTGGTTCCATCTGTTCCAACAGAAGAAAAAAAAATAGTTCGAAAAAATTCAACAAAATTCACAATTTCGCAGCGCATTCTAGCATCTCCCACTTGAGATATGTTGAACTCATAATAGGGTTTGACCCCTATAATATTTTTCAACAACATTTACAAACACTTGGCCTGTGCGATTGTTTTTTAAATAAACACCTGCCCAAAAATAGAGACAGTGGCGACAACGGTCCTACCTCTGATGCCAATGACATGGACATAGTGCAAATCTCTACTAAATTGTACACGCAACAGGAGAAAGGCAGCAGTGACAAGAGTGTTCAATTTGCAAATACCACTCCAAAAAATAGGACATCCTGGAGTATCGCTCCAACGGACCACCATAGCAAAAAAGAAACTCAAAGTTATTCAAACGGAGGAGAAGATAATGACCCTCCTCATTCTAAAATTGATAGTTCTCAAAATCTTCCAGTAGAGAAGAAGAGGAAAGACATTTTGGGGTAGGAAGAAGAGCCAGAAATTCAGAGTGAGAACATGGAACTTGACACTGATCTGGATAGCATGGTCTATTTCCTTGATCAACCCGGAGACGCCATCCACCATAGCCATCCAATGGACATATATGTCACCAAAAATTTTGACGAAGATGAATCCTTCATGTTCCAGAGCACTGTTTTTGATAGCCAGTTAAAAAAATTGATAATTGAGAAAATATATGTTAAAAATAAGAAAGGAAAATCTCGTTCAGAGGTTCACTTTGCCAACATGCGACCATCTGATATCTGTCAACTTCACACCATAAGAGGAGAAGCACTTCATGATTCCATTGGAGGCATGGAGACTAAGAATTCCAGACTGAAGAACCGGGTCAAGGAATTGGAAGAGGCTTTCATTCCTATGACATTGCTTGTCAATCCTTTGGAAATAGCCATGCCTAGCACCCTTGCACCCAATGTAAACACATCCTCCACCCTCCTCACATTCTATAAAGGATATGTGGAGAATAACATCAAAAAAAGAATGGAACTGGTTACCGAGGCATGGAAAATATCACAAACCATCACTTCCCTTGGAACTAGGGAACATTGTTTGCTCGACCTTTTGCAGGTCGAGTTAAAATATGAAGAAAATTTCTTTTTAAAAATGGTCATTCCTTTTGGAAAGATTGTCAGGAATATGACATAAACAAAAAGAAGAGAAGAAGATATTCCATCCAAAAACTGGATCAGTCAATTGAATGCATGTTGGAAAGAAAAAGTGAAGAACCTGCATCTCATTGTTCAGACATGTGAACAAGACATATCGAAGAAAGATAAATTATTCACAAGACTGTCAAATATAGACTTAGATGAGAAAACCAATGACTTCCAAGACCGCGAATTAATCACAAACTCCTTTCCCTTAACCAGAAAATAGTTCGATAAATAGGTTGCTATGTTTAAGGCCTTGTCTCTGGAAATTTTTTACAACATCCTTCAATTTAATCAAGCTCATGTCCACAACTGGCTAGTAAAATATGCAGTACAAAATGAGGAAATTCATCAGGCTCTCTGTAATATTTCTATCGACTTCCGGGAATTAGAAAACGATCTTTTCAACATAAAAATATGGAATGAGATCAATACCACCCCAATGATAAAATACATTAAAGAATGGCTCGAAAGACAATTGAATAAGGCCGCTGAAGAAAGGCAACAAGCAGTTGCCAACATTCCAACAGCCATCAAGGACATCCTTGAAACCGCAGTCGTCAATGACATCAATGAAATGGCGGCCGCAAGAAAATAGGCAAAGGGCTCATATGTACCCTCACTGTAAGTTTACTTATCGCATCCTGCTTTGTTTATCAACCCACTTTTTCCAGTTTCTTAAATAGAGATGTATAGGCAAACACTTATACCTTTCCATTTATTTTATTTTGCAGGTATTGCGCTCTATCTTCTTTCCACAATCCCGTTTCTTGTACATATTTATGTAATGGTCTGCGGGAGCCCCAATCCCAGTCTACATGAAAAATGCAATGAAATTCCAGTTTATATGTAACAGACTTTAATTTCTTTGTATATTTCAAAATTTCTAGTAGTATGTAACAAACTTTTATTTTTTGACATATTTCAAATAAAAATGCATTTAAGTTTTTATATGTTACAGACTTTATTCTTATCTTTCACCAGTCCATATCACAAATGCATTTAATTTTTAATATGTTACAAATTTTTATTCTTATCTTTCACTAATCTGTATGGCAATTGAATTTAATTTTTTATATGTTACAAACTTTTATTTTTTTATATATTTCAAAATAAATGTTGATCTACAATGCAATCATCATTTACTTATACCCCATGTTCACAATTGCATTTAAATTTTTATATTTATTCTCCTTTTAATTTTATGTCTTCATATATTTTTATCTTTCACCAGTCCATATGGAAAAATGCATTTAAATTTCAAAATTTATTCTTCCACTGTCAACAAATTTCTAGTTTGTTCTATACTTTCAAAAAATACATGGTGCTCTGCCTGCCTAGCGTCATTTACTTTTCCCCCATGTTCCGTGATATACATGTTGCACACAACATTTCCGTGATATACATTTTGCACCGAGCACTTCGTTTCATTTACAATTCGACCCCCTTTTCCACATTTTGCTTTCTAACCTCATTGGTAGGGACTAAGCTGCCATGCAACCTTGTTAAATTGAATGTCTAATCTCTATGTTTTTAAAAATGGTTTATATGACATAAATATTTTTCCCTTATAAGAAAGAAAAATAAATAAAAGACATGTCTTGACATGATATTAAATTTTATTCAACTCTTGTAATTATATCAATATAGAAGATGTGATTTTAATATGGAAGGGATGGTTAAAATGATTATAAAATACTTAAAAATCTACGTATATTGTAAGTTTTGAAGAAATTAGTCCTTTATGTAACAAATGGTGGCGGCTAGAGGGGGAAGCTCAACTCCCTCCTACAACGTGTCTCTAACTGATGGAAATCGCCAGTCACCCAATCACATCATTCTGGGATCAGAAAAAGGTAAATTTGTGGCATTGATTGATGTAGTCGAAGGAGTAAGGAACGAATCAGTGACGAATCACAAGACAACAAGCATGGTTCAAAAACATGGCAATAAAGACATGCGAGGCTCTGGAAAATGCATTCTAATACTGATGAAGTTCCAGAATATGAGATAAGATCTACCAAAGTGGGACAAAACATCCAATACATGCATGATCATGTTGTAATATGTAAGTTCATGGGCATCTGTCCCTTAGAAAAAGCATTAGAATGGTGGATCCAAACCCGGTGGAAGCCCAAAGGAGAGATAGCACTCAAGCTGGGCTCAAAAGGATTCTTCACAACCATTTTTACTAGCATTGAGAACAAGGATCGAATATTAAAAAATGGGCCTTGTTTCTTCAACTCAACATGTCTTTACTTGTGCCTATGGTTTGAAAATTTTAGTCCAAGAAGGAAGTTTTCATGTTTTCTCCAGTTTGGATGAGGCTCTATTCCATGGCTTACGAATTCTCGGAAGAGGAAGTCATGGAGGGAATTGGTAATTCCCTTGGTACCTTTGTTAAAAATTTGGAGATAACAAAGAAAGTTTGATATACCTCATATGCTAGGCCATGCACTTACATAAATGTCTCCAAGGTGCTCCCAGAGGCCATCTTCCTTCACTTTCAAGACACATAATGGATTCAAACCCTAAACTATGATCACATTCCTTTTCACTACAAGAAATTTCATGAGCATGGAAATTTATTCAGATATCGTTCTCTTAATCGACTCACACCTTCCATCAAGAACAACTCAACTACATATGAGGAAAGTTTTTAATCGATTCCTGCTAGAAGGCGTAACACAATAAATCAACCTGTCAAGCCTTCTCAATCAAATATCCCTACTAGCAACAAATATGAGACCCTCCAGAAGGTCCATGAAGACCATTAACAATATAAAAACACCTCAACCAAATTTCAACCTCAATTGGAGGAAAATAAAAATATGGAAGAGACTCTGGAAGAATAGACAAAGCATTGCAAAATCATCGAACAAACCAACTAGGAAATAAAAAATCTAGACACGTAAATGCAATATGAAGGAGAAAACAAAGTGGATTCAGAATATGGCAAGGAAATGGAGTTGATAAATATTGATCTCCAAACCCATTCAACTGCGTGGAGGCAATAGGATCCCACCTCCATCTTGGAACATCAAATACAAATGGTCAAATAATCCCTAGTCAGAAGGAACAATTGACACTCCATCCACCAAAAAGGTAACCTCTCATCCTCCTCTATTAAAATTGGGGTCAAAACTAATCCTACCAAAGAAGCAACCAAGATTTCCAAAGAGGAAAAAAATGAGGAAGAAGGACCAATAAATAGGTCCTCCAGGATCCAGGTGAAAAGTTTGTCAACTCAGGAAGAATCACCCTGATGACAAACTCATTTCCCCTCAAACCCCAAAGTTCCTCATGAATCTCCTCTCCTAGAATATTCATGGTGTTAATGGTCTAACCAAACATAGAAGAATGAATAAAATCATAGCTAAATAAAATGCCTCTTTAATCCTCCTTTTGGAAACAAAATTCCCCAACAACATCCTTACTTCCCTCACAACCAAATTATAGAAAAAATCTCAAGCAATTGCTACTGATTCCCATGGTGTGGTATCTAGTCTAGCCATCCTATGAAATCCTTTTGAAATATCCTTAACCACCTTCTTCCATACCTATAACACTCTCTCACCCCACTTCAAAATCATAGGCATTGCCTCTTCATGTTTCATTACTAATGTCTATGACCCTCTTGTTTCCCCTGCAAAGGATCTCTTTCTTAACTCCCTTTAAGCCCTCAAAGACATTGTTGGGGACTCTCACTAGATCATTGGAGGGGATTTTAACCTCATCACCTTCCTAGATGAAAAATGGGGTGGCATTCGATGTCTTGATCAATACTCTCTCTCTTTCAATGATCTCATTAGAGACCTTAATCTTCTGGATCTGCCTTCTTCCAATGGCACTCACACTTGGATTAACCATCATAAAGGAGCCCACCAGACTTCCTCTAGAATCAATCATTTCTTGGTTTCTAATTTTCCCCCTCTTATGGGCCTCTTATTATCCCCCTCCATCCTTCCCTTTTTAGGCTCAGACCATTGGCCAATTCAGTTGGACCTTGTTTTATCCAAATCTCCCCCTCTAAGAGATTTCCATTTTAAAGCTTTATGGATTGACCACCCCTCCTTCATGGAAAATATCAACATCTGGTGGTAAGAGACACAACACCTTAAGGGAATCCAAATGTATCACTTTCAACAAAAAATAAAGTATATCAAATTGTTGTGATAAATCCTACCCTGCAGACAAGTTAAGCTCCCCTTAGTCGGGTTTTCTTCAGCTAAGACAGAATAAAGAAAATGGACGCTAACATCCCTTGCTCATATCAATTCATCCCTTTCATGAATGCCTTGTTATCAAAATGGTGATGCTTCAAATGTATTACTTTCCCCCTCTCACCTTGGAATGCCCTCATTATATAGGATTTGGAGGCTTAACCACCATGGAGAAGATCACTCACTAGATCCACTAAATTGGGATCTCCAAGATTTTTAGGGAGAAAAATATATCTCAAGGATTTTAGGGAGAAAATATCTCTCAATGATTTTAAGGAGGAAACATCTCTCAAGATCCATCAAATTAGGATTTTGGTTTGATAAAATATCTCAACCATCCATGATATTCTCAAATTCTCCTTGAGATTAGGAAACTAAATGTGAGGTGGATTCTCACACTAAATTAATTTCCCTTTTTTGAATAATGATGAATAATATATGTACACATGATATTTTGACCTTCATATGATAAATTTATCTCCTAACTGTTGGAAATACTGAGAGGGGGGGTGAATCAATATTACCTTTTTAAAACAATTAGCATTTACTTTGTTATTTTATCAATCACCAAAATAGATCAACAATGGACTTGTATTTAAAATCAATTATATAAATATAATTAAGATGAATTAAAATGTTTTTTAAAGAATAATCTAAGATAGTGAAGGACACCAATCCTTTTTAGAGCACCAAATCTTGGAGACACAAATCCTCTTCTTCATGGAACCAACCCTAGGAAGCACCAAATCCCCTCTTTTAGGGAGCCAACCCTAGGAAGCACCAATTCCCTTGTCTTTAGGGCACCAACCCTAGAAAGCATCAACTCCCTTGTCTTCAGGGCACCAACCCTAGGAAGCACCAACTCCCTTGTTTTCACACTTTAATTAGTAAAGGATATGAATCGTTCCATGCTCCTCCCTTCCACCCTCACTGCATAAGATTCATCATTTCTTCTTCTTTAGACTTTGCTTCTGCTTTTGGTCTTCTGATATGGACTGCAAAGACACTTCTTCTTCATCGTTATTTCTTGCTTATATAGTCTTCCAAATGGTATGAACGTTAAAGCAGTATGTCCCTTTGTTTGGATCATTGTAGCTCTTCATTTAAATTAACAGTAATAACATTTGTCTTTTAATTTAGAATCAATATATTCCTCTATTATTATTCACACATTAACATGAAATATTTTCAATTTAGTAAGAGGTATTTTCATTAAATCGATCATAGGTATGGATCAATTTCTTTTAACTTGATCCCACGCATTTTTATTTCATTCTTAAGCTTCTTTTGCGTCCCCAGTTCTCCAAGAGATCATATTTGAGATTTTCGATTATATTTCCAATGCATTGAATGTATTTGATCACTTAATATCAATCAGGAAATAATCCAGATCATGTATGGTTCAAAGTTTCTTCCTGATAGAGGAAAAATTCTTCCTTTGTATGTTAAAATTCACACAGATGCACTTTTAGGACCTCTATTCCATATGACCATAGGCGGTGACTAAGCGCTAAGAAAAATGAGTTATTAATCACTTATCAATATTGACAGTCGCATTTTATTTACACATTTGAGATGGACGATTCTTGTTTACTTTGGGACTTTGGTGTTTCGGGACTCAGGCCTTTGCAGTCTTCCAATTCTTCCGGAGTAAATTTTTCTGAAGGATGTATCAACACTCCCTACTTGATAAGCTTCACATGTCCAGTAGCTAGGACCATAGACTTAGGCACAAAGGAGCTCCCGCTCTTCGGGTATTCAGTTATTCATGACTTTGGCCTTTGATGTTTCAAGTAGATTTGTTGGAAGGATAAGTTGCATATCCCTAGAGGATGTAGTCCTAGAGTGATGTAGCTTGATGATGTCACTATTGACATGGAAATAGTTGAGTGGCTACCACTTGTCACCTTGATTTGTGACTTTCGTATACCTAATGTGCCAACTATACCTTGACACTTGTCACTAGCCGATTGGGTCACGTGTCATATTTTTCTTCTGCCACATGTCTTACTTCATGGATTTGGAAGTTTTGGTACCCTTATACCATCCTTCGATTATTTTCAAAGTGCCGAATAGATCTACCACTGTATATTTTTAGCTGTCTTGATCCTGTGGCCTTTGTTTATTCCAGAAATTTGAGGTTCAAGAGTTCTTGGTTTATTTGAGTTTCTTATCATCGGACTAGGTCAATACCAAAGTTGACCACCTTCTTCCTTATCGTGCTCTAAATATTTTCACTCCAGATAAATGATTGACAATATTTCCTATTATTCCTCTGATCCGATGGTTGAAGGGAGTTTGTGACTTCGAGGCTTTGACCTTCGGGTAAACTTACATGTTTTGGACTCCTTTTCGCAGAAGTGGTTAGTGCTAGAGATGACCACCTTATTTCCTTTAGTATGATCTGACGGTTCAACATTTCCATTCCAGATCGATGGTCAATGCTTAACTCTAGATCAAATCTTTATCTAACATCTAGGAAACCATTCGAAGGTCCTTCCTAATCGACGATAGGCGTTATTTCATGACTTCAGAATTATGTGGATTATTCCTTGTCTCCAGTAATCACCGAAGTGGTGAAGTGGCAAAGTTCTAAAGTAATTTATCCGCTACTTGATCCAATGGTCCATAATGCTAATCTAATGATTGATATTTAATCTTCCCAACCTCCAAATTCATCTCGATCTAATGATCCTGGATTGTCTTGAAATATGAATGAACAAATCCTATAACTTGATCCTTTAAAAAAAGATTTATTCACTCACAAAACATTGTTTCATGTGTTACTTCAAATGTGCCATCTCTTTTGAGATTCAATTAACATTATTCCTTATGATATTTGTGTTTATAATGGATTCTTCTGCACCCCGTTGACATCAATGACAATATCATACCACCGTGTCCAACACTAACATGTTTAGGGATTATAACAAACACTTCCTCACTAAAGTGTGAAAAATCCACACTTAGTAGTGTGGGGATTTGGTGTGTAACACAAAGCCAAACTCAAAAAATGGAATAAGGAGTTTTTTGGAGACATATTCAAAGACAAGAAGGAACTGGAAATAAAAATGGAACAACTCCAACAAAAAATTATTGAGAATGGTTGTATTGTTAAAATTTGTATGTAAGAAATCAATCCGCAATACCAAATTGACACTAGACACAAACAAGAAGAAACCCTTTGGAAACAAAAATCATTGGTCTAGTTGCTTAAGGAAGGTGATCATAACTCCAAATTATTCCACGGATCTACAATTCATAGAAGGAAAAACAACCATATAACTTCCTTAAAATATGAACAAGGCAACCAGTTAACAAACCACGCTAATATTGACCAACAGGAACAAACTCGATGCCATAAAAAAAATAACTTGCAACATCTTGAAGTTGGTCTCTCAAGAGAAAAATGATTCTCTATTATGACCAACCACTATAGAATATCTTGAGCAAGAAGTCATGGAAATTCTTAAAGGGAAATACCTCGGACCATATGGCTTCACGACAAAATTCTTTCAATCTTGTTGTCCCATTGTAAATTTTGAATTCCTATAACTAGTGGAAGAATCTTACCATTACTCTAATGTCCTCCCCACTCTCAATGCCACCTTCTTAGCACTCATCCCAAAGGAGGAAAAATCATAGGACCCCAAAACATTCTAACTCATTTCTCTCTGTAATTTTGTCCAAAAAATTATCACCAAAGGAATAGCTAATAGACTCAAGCCCATTCTTCCTCATCTCATATCTCAAAAACAAACGAGATACGTGGGAGGACAAAAAATTTCAGGTGTCATTATCCTATCACATGAAATGATACATTCCTTGAAAACCACCAAGACTGATGGTATGCTTATCAAGATGGACATTTCCAAAGCCTTCAAAAACCTCATTTGGCATTACATCCACCACATGATTCTTTCCTTTTTTTCTTCCACCCCCTGGATTAGATGGATCATGTCTCTCACTTCCTCTAATTTTTTTTCAATTCTTGTTAATGGCTCCCCCTCTAC
>JZKD02S1608375.1:112630-126784 GCA_000966675.3 Picea glauca
AGGTCTTAGCTATGAAGAAAAATAAAATACCCTTGAGGGATATGCAATCTCTAAGATCACAAAGCCATCAGAAAAAGAAAATGAGGAAAATCCTAAAATCTATGCTAATATTATTAAAGGCTCCATCAACAATGAAAGAAACAATAGGAAAAGGAATTATAACCAATAGAAACTTGATTCTTCTCAAAAGAACAATAAGAATGAGTTTAGAAGAGTTTCTCCACCAAGAAGGCCTTTCAGAAGCCGGTACACAAATCTCTTTCTTGGATATTATTTTTCTTGTAATATTTTTTGTCGTAAAGCACTAGATTGTAGAGATTATGCAAGAAGTGATCATGTGAGAGATAGAAATAGAGGTGTTGGAATATTCACCAATACTGAGAGGGGGGTGAATCAATATTGATCATTTTTTTACCATTTTCAACCATAACATCTAAACATTAAGTTATCAACAATTTATCACATATGATTGCATTCAATATATCATTGACATATAAACATAGATACACATTACACAATATTTTTACGTGGAAACCCCCAATGGGATATAACCGCATAACACATTTTAATATATATATTGAATATTACATTCATAGGAAGCACCAACTTACAAGATTCTCCAACACTAACTTGAAGGAGGCTCCAACCCCCTTGTTTACAGGCTCCAACTTGAAGGAATCTATAACTCCCTATATTATCTAGCTCCAACTAGAAGGATGATCCAACCCTCAATATCCACTACAATTGATACATTATCATCAAAACTAGATCCACCGTAACTGATACATCAACATCATCAAAACTAGATCCACCACAATTGATACATAAACATCATCAACCTGATTCCACTTAGAAACTAGGTCCACATAAATATCCTAGGTCCACATATAAACCCCAACATCACTTCTTAAATTTATCTTGAACACATGTTTGGGACTAGTTTATGGATTAGTGACAAAACCTAACTTCCATCAAGTATAACTCTGTACCTATAATGATTCAAGATCTGAAAATTGTACCCAATATTATTCAATATATTCTCTGAAATTAATCCAAGTTTCTCCTTGAATCCTCATTGAAAATGATATATAGAAAATATGGAAGACCTTCATGAATTTTGTCCTATTCTGGAGAGATAGCTTCTAAACCATGCCACATGCTCAATATTTGATATTTGATTTTGTAACTTACAAAAAAAATAATACAGACTGTACTGTTTCCAATTAAATTAGTCTCATAAAATTTGGATCTTCTATAAATAAGTTATGATTTTTTTATCTGGAACACTTGTTTGAGACTAGTTACAGGACTAGTAGAAAAACCTATCTTCCACAACGTGTATCTCCAAAATTCAAATGACCCTAAAGTTGAAATTCGTACCACAGGTACCTTGATATGTGTTCTAAAAATATTCCAAGTGTCACTATCTGAATCATTCTAGAAAAAACAATTATAGCTGAAATGGTAATATGACCTTTAAAAAACATACTGTAGAACACATCATCACAAGACTTCATCTTCCCTTGGATTGTTTCCCTTCTTCACTTCATCTTCCCTATGAAATTTGCTACCAAGATTTTTCTAAGATATCGCAAGATTTAATGATGAAAATGAGAGGTTATTAGTGCATATTTATACCCTTCCAAGAACCTTCTTTACTTGACCTTGAGCCAATTTGTAACTTTTTGTTTACAACAATATTTTCTCCTTTACTTGACTTTAGGGCCAACTTATAACTTCTTTACCTTAGATCAACGGATTCTTGACCGTACTTCGGGGCTTCATATTTAAGAGGGAATAATTCCTCAACTGTGAGGAACCACGTGGCATGCCATTTTGGACAGCTGAGAGGGGGGGTGAATCAGTTGTTACCGTGCTTAAACAATTATGCCCATTTTAAACTCTTTACAGAAAACTCAATGATGATCACAATAATGCAACTAAGTAAGCAATAGAATATTCAACATCAATCACACACATGAAATATAAAGAGACAGATATTTCCTGAGGAAACCCATAAAGGGAAAAACCTCTTCTTCTTGATATGATAAGTAGTCTTTATTTTCTGTACATTATCATTATTATGAGCACCAACTCCTTTTGAGGCTACCAACTCTGTTTTACAAGAAACAACTTGCTAAGAGCATCAACTCTCTAATTTCTCTAACACCCACTAGAAGGAAGCACCAACTCCTTGAGTGTTCCAACACCAACTAGATGGAAGCACCAACTCCTTGAGTGTTCCAGCACCAACTAGATGGAAGCACCAACTTCCAATTACACATGCACCAACCTGTATAACAAAGAACAATAGTTCTCCCTTGTACCACCCTACCACCCTGGTTTTTCTGGCTGCAACCAGATGGAAGCTACAACTCCCTGTGTTCAAGAACCCACTTGAAACTCTGAGGACAACAGTCCTCCCAAGCACCTCCCTACCACCCTGAAATATAAATCTTTTCTTTCTTAAATTTATCACAGTGATAAAACATTTATTAATGGCTCACCAGTCTCATCATTGTTCTTCTACACTGCTCTTCTCTTCTTGCATTAGAGTCTTTTTGCTCACATTTTTGCTTTCTATTCTTCTACCTTTTATGCTCTATGCGCCATGTCTGTTCTATGCTCTATGCCTTTGCATGCTCTTCACTGTGTCATTGTTCTGCCCTTCAGGTTTTTCACTGCGTCTTATCCTCACCATTGCATAGCTAATGAGAGAATTAAATTCCTCTTCTCTATTCTGCATCTCTTTCACACGCCGAGTCCTCTGCATGATCATCATGGAAACACTTTGTCTTATATGGCGGTTATGTTGAATGTGTTCATCATCAATGGGCATTATTCTGAGATTCCTTGGCTTCTCTGGCAGTCGAAACTCTTCATCTTCTCTGTTAGTTATAGTCAGTCGTCTTTGGCATCTTTGGATTCTAATCCCCTTCCTTCATGTGACCACCGACGGTGACCAAACACCTATTGAGAAAGGTGATTCCCGATCTCGGTCTAGTGAGAGCTAGCTCCGTTTCTTGATATGACCTTGGGCTATGAACTTCACGTGACCATGCGATTGCGGGCACGTCCATAGGTGGTTTGAGGGAAATACACTTTTTGCCCCACAATTCACTATGAGCCTCCACACATCCTTTCTCCAAAACCGTGGTTTCAATTGCGGCCCACTCATGAAAAATTAAGACCCGAGCATGTTCTGGCCCCACAATGCGACGGGACCTTCGATATCACGATCTTGATGGTGCTCTTGAATGGATGATTCATATTTGATATTTACACTCATCCTTTCATTGTGCAATCCGACGGCTAGGACTTAATCAAACATTTAGATGGATGACTATTGGAACTTTTCCCTTCGGAACTTCGGGATTTCAACATTTAAATCTTACACTATCCTTCCACTGTACTATGATCAATGGTTGAGAATACACCTAAAGTGATTTTTCAAATTGGATGACTTGTGTCCTTGTTGAGGAGGCTTGCTGACGTGGGTGAGACATGTAGGCATTGTAGTGGAGTGTGGAAGCAGAGTGCGGTAGTGGAGTGTGACATGTAGCGGGTAGTGGAGTGTGATGTTGGAGCGCGGAGGTGGTATGTATGAGTGGTTTGTTGGTTTACTCAGAGGGGGTGTTAGGTGGTAAGTGGTAATGAGAGAGGGGGGTCTGAGTTAACAGAAAGGTTACACATATGAGGGTCCCACATGGAAAATACCACCAACTTGGACCCCCCCCCCCATGGTTAAATGTGGAAATCTCGAGGGGGGGGGGGGTCTAATATGCCCTCTCGATCGTAGATCTGAGTGCCTGATTCTCGACCATTGAGATTAGAGTGATATTTTTCTATCTTATCCCGTCCTTCCACTTTAGAGTCATCTGATAGTTGAAGTTTACTTCAGATGATCTGACGGTCGAGGATTCATTTCGTCTCTCCGGGTCTCCAGACTTCGGAGATTTCAAATCTCAAACTGACGCTTTTCCCATGTGCCAAACTTTCGGAGTTGAAAATCCGTTGACACGTGTCCCTCATCACATTGACGGTCCTCATTCACTTCAGGAATTTAACCTTTCAACCAGATCAACGATTCTGCATCCCCTTTCTCAATCAATGGTTGAGATCTCCTTCAGGTCTCCGGACTTCGGAGATTTCAAATCTCAAACTTAAAATCTTGAAGGGATTTTTATGGAGCTTAAACTCCACACTTATTTATACCCAAAATGAATGATGTTCGTTGGATCAGGATGTTAGATCAATGAGTCGATATTTTTGTTATGCAACTCTTATAGCTTATCCTATCCTTCCACTTAGAATGATCCAACGACTAATGAAAATTTGCATTTGATTCGACGACTGACAGGTATTCGGATAATCAAATTCTCAAGTCTTTAGCCCCTCTTAACTTAACCTTCAATTAGTTCGATCCAATGGTCGATGGATATTTGGGTGATCGTGATCTCAAATCTCAACCCTTTCTTATCCTATCCTTCCACATTCATTTCGTATTTCAGGCTTCGGGTAATTCAACTTTTAAGTTGCCAATTCTTCCAAAATGAGATTCCCTGAACGATAACCTCCTCGCAAATCTACTAGATCTAATGGTTGCTGGTATTTTGGATTGGTGATCCAACGACCACTATCACTCTTCCTTCTGAGCTTCTGATCTCTCTGACTTAGAATATTTTCTAAGTGTTCACGGGTCTCAACCTTTGCTCCTCCTACGAGTCTGTCTCTTAGATCTCATCTGCAATTCTGGAAACTACTATCTCTTCTGAGTTTTCTCGTTTCTGCATACTATTTGCTTCTCCTCCTAAGCTTATTCTTTTCCTGTAAAACATCGACATTGTTGTTCTTTCCATCAATGACAATCACACTCTTTCCTGTAAAACATGCAACAATATCCCCCTTTGGCATTGATGGAAACCCTGAAAGGCTGCACTATTCTGCTTAGACCTCCCCAACTGTAGCATACAGACAACACCTTTTCTCCCCCTTTGACATCAATGTCAAATAAAACAGGCTCCCCTTGATTTTTTGTAGTACTTGTCGAAGGTATCATATATTCAACCAATACATACTTCCCCTAACAGGATGGACTATTTATCTTGATAACATGGTCATGTCCAACTTTTGGCATAGATACTCAAACTGAGATTTTGCAAGCGGTTTAGTGAAGATATCATCAATCTGATATTTGTATGGAATATAACGCAAAGAAACAACAGTGTTGGTCACTTTTTCCCTCAAGAAGTGATACTTGATGGGTATATGCTTGGTCTTGGAGTGAAATACAGGGTTCTTTGACACACTGATTGAACTGGTATTATCACAATGAGTTGGGATCGCTGCAGTATATTTTACCTCCAAGTCTTCAAGTGTCGGAATCATCCACAATACTTGGGTACAACAAGTGGCAGCTGCAATGTATTCAACTTCTGTAGTTGATAATAAAATGGAACCTTGCTTCTTACTCAACCATGATACAAGGGAATCTCCTAAGAAAAATGCACCTCCACTCGTGCTTTTCCTTTCATCAACATAGTTATCCCAATCAACATATGAATAGAATGATAGTTGAAAATTATGATTCCTAGGATACCATAGGCCATAGTCCATTGTTCCTTTTAAGTATCTGAGTATTCCTTTGACAGCTAACAAATGACTTTGTTTAGGTGTATCCTGATACCTTCCTACCATTCCAACAACATGCATTATGTCTGGACGGGTTGTGTGATGTACAATAGGCTACCTATCATAGACCTATATGAACTCTGATCAACACTAGGTGAGTCATCATCCTTGCTTAATTTTCATCCAGTGACCATAGGTGTGCTCACAGGTGTGGAATATTCCATTTGAAACCTTTTCAACATTTCTCTTAGATATTTCTCCTGAGAAAGAAATAATCCTTCAGACCTCTGAGTAATTTGCAGACCAAGGAAAAATGACAGTTCCCCTATCATAGACATTTATTCATACTGCATGGCAGAAGAAAACTATTGTACCAATGAAGCATTATTGCTTTCGAATATGATGTCATCTACATAGACCAGCACAATGAGAAAATTATTACCCTCTATTTTGATATATAGATTGTTGTCAATTGTTCCTCTCTTGAACCCTTTGTCTTGAAGATACTTATCCAGTCTTTACTACCGGGCACGAGGAGCTTGTTTCAACCCATATAAGGATTTCTTCATCTTGCAGACAAAGTCAGGGTTATCTGAGAGTTGGAAACCCTCTGGTTGTTCCATATAGACTTCTTCTTTTAGATCTCCATTTAGAAAATATGACTTTACATCCATTTGATAGACTTTAAACTGTTTATGACAAGCATAGGCAAGAAACATTCTGATAGCTTCTAATCTTGCTATGGGCGCACATGTTTCATCAAAATCCAGTCCTTCTATTTGAGCATATCCTTTGCAGACAAATCTATCCTTATTTCTTACAATATTCCCTTGCTCATTCATCTTATTTTTGTAGACCCATTTTGATCCTATTACATTTTTATTTGTTGGCCTAGGAACGAGTTCCCAAGTGTCATTCTTTTCAATCTGGTCCAATTCCTCATTCATTGATTTTAACCAATTTACGTCTTTACTGGCTTCATTAAAGTTCTTGGGTTCCACCATTGATATGAAGGCCATATGTGATTGCTTGGTGTCTTTGATTATCCTTCTCCCGGTTTGTACACCTTTGTCTTTCTCACCAATTATTTGGCTTTCAGGATGATTCTTTTGAGTAATTCTGGAGGAAGGATTTGATGCTGATTGTTGTCCTGACTCTTCTTGTCTAGGTGTCTCTTCTCCATCTGATTCTTGGACCTGTTCATCTTCAGTTTCAGTTGTGTCCTCTGTAGTAGACTCAATATTTCTCACCTCTCTTACTGGGACTCCTTCATCAAACTTTAAATCAATGCAATCAACTAATGTATGCAATCTTTTATTAAAGCATATATATCCTTTAATATTGGTAGAATATCCTAAGAATATGCTTTCATCAGCCCTATCATCATACTTGCCAAGGTTTTCATTATTATTCTTTATGTACCACTTACTCCCAAATACTTTGAAGTTTTTGATTGAAGCAAGTCTTCCATACCACAGTTCATAAGGTGTCTTTTCACTATGTGGTCTGAGGTGGGATTTGTTACGAATATGGATTGTTGTGTGTATTTATTCTACCCAGTAGGTTTGAACAATGTTCTTCTCATTCATCATTGACTTGGACATTTGCTAAATTGTTCCATTTTGCCTCTCAACTACTCCATTTTTTTGTGGAGTTCTTGGAATTGTGTATTCTCTCTTGATCCCATGGTTATCACATAATTCCTTGAAATCACTTGACATAAATTCTCGTATGTTTGATCTTACTGCCTTTAACCTCTCGCCTATTTGATTCGCAGTTAAAGCCTTAAATATTTTAAAATTCTCAAATGCTTCAACTTTTTCTTTGAGAAAAGAAACCCAAGTAAGTCTAGAGTAATCGTCAATGATCAACATAAAGTAGTTTTCCTTCCATGTGCCTTCCTGTCTTGATGGTCCACATAAATACATATGAACTAATTAGAGTGGTTTCTCTGTTGAAGTAGAGCTCTTGGATTTAAACTGTGTCCTAGTTAGCTTTCCTACTTGGCAGGGTTTACACACAAAGTCTTGTGGCTTTGATATTCTTGGAATATCTTTTACTGCCTCAAGATTTTTGATCTTGATTAAGTGGTCAAAGTTTAGATGTCCAAGTCTCCTATGCCATAACCATATTTCATCATGTTTTCATAGATGACACTCTTCTTTATCTTCTTTCAACACATATACATTATTTTCTGTCCTTATGCCTTTAGCAACCAGTTGTTCTGAGTTTACAGACTTTATCTTACAATCCTTGGAAGTGAACACCACTTCACATCCTTTGTCACACATTTGACTTACATTGAGAAAATTATGTTTTATCCCATTTACAAGAAGAACATCCCGGGATTTTCCTTTACCATTACTCAAAATCACCATCCCTTTACCCTTGATTTTACCTGGTTCATCATTTCCAAAGGTTACATTTCCTATTTTTCTTTTACTTATAGACATAAACGTATCCTTGTCTCCAGTCATGTACTTGGAACATCCACTATCTATATACCAGGGGTGTTTTTGTTTTTGAGCTGAGATTACTAGACCACATTTTTCACTATCTTTCTTTTTCCATGTGCTGGCATTTCTAGCTAAAGGATTTATCCTTGGATTTGCCTTCTACTTCTTCAGATGGCAGTTTGCAGCTTTGTGTCCGAAGTTATGACAATTATAACATTCGAGCTCATTGTTCAGTAGGTCAAAGTGATTGGTGCTACGTTGTCTATTCATTGGATGCTTAGTTCTATGTTGTAAATATTGTTTATTTCTTGACCTCCTCAGTTGAATGTCTCTAAACCTAATTTGACAATTTGAAATCTTATGACCAAAATTAGAACAGTAAAAACAGTAACCATGGAAGAAATTTTGGTACCTGAAGGATGGCCTTCTTCTTGGTATTTGTTTCTCAATCTTCCGATCTCTTTGTTTTTTATCAGGGATCATCTTGTCTTTATTAGATTTTGGTGACAGAGTACTCTCATGGTCTAATTGTCTGTTGACTTGGAACTTGATCATCTTTACTGGCTCTTTGATTTCTGGTTTTTTTCTACTTGAACCATTTACATAACCTAAACTAGTCTTCAAGGGAGATCTTTGTTTGCTCAGAATGCCATTTAGTTCTGTTGTGGCTTTAATGCTTGGAATATTTTGGAAATACAATGTTTTAAACTTCTCCATCTCTTTTCTGTTTTTTACTACCTCTTCTTCCAAGGCTTCACATCTTGCCTTCTTTTTTGATAACTGTTGTTTCAGAATGTCCTTTATTTTCTTTGCCTCTTCTAATTCCACTTTTAGAAGGGAAAAGTCTTCATCAGGTTCTTTATTGTGTTTCTCGAACTGTATTAGCAATTGTTTTAGCTTTTTCTTCTTGGATATGAGTCTAGCAATTTATTCTAGAGCACTAATCATTTCTCCTTCCAATTCAAAAACATCTTCTTCATTGTCAACATCTCTTCCCATGATTTTATTATCATAATGAATACTCTTTGGCCATAATCATAAATTCATTAACCTTATATTCACAGGAAGAGTCATTATCTGTGTCTTTTGGAGAGTCATCATTGTTTACACATAAACTTTTCGTTTTACCAAATCTCTTGGGTTTGTACTTCTTTTCACCTTCAGAATTATGATCCTGCTTATTGTGTGGACACTTAGATGCAAAGTGATCTATCTTTACACAGTTAAAACATTTGAAGGGAAATTTACCTTGGTACTTTCCTTATCCTTTCTTTAGTCTTCTCACAAATTTTTCTTCAATTTCATCAGGCTCAGAATCCTCACTCTTATCTCCTTTAAATGATGCTTCTCTAGAGGTGGGTTTATCTTTACCTATCCTCATTTCATAGACAGTCAGAGTTCCTAGGAGTTGGTCAAAAAAAAAATATTTTAGATCATTAAGTTCTTCTATAGTAGAGACCTTTGGGTTGAACCTATCTGGYAGAGATCTCAAAATTTTSTGAACTAAASAGACATCCTCAATTTTCTCACCAAGTCCTATCRTTGCGTTTACTTGTTCTTCAACTTTCAGAAAGTACTTCCCAATAGTTTCATCCTCTTTTATATTTAGTTGTTCAAACTGTAATCTATAGGTTTGAAGCTTGGCATCCTTTAACTTCTCATTACCTTCATAGCTGCTAATGATTTTGTCCCACATTTCTTTAGCAAATTCTAAGTGCATAAATTTTACAAATTCTATTTGTRCAAGCCCACTCAAAATAGCATTCATAGCCTTAGCGTTGAAGYTGAATTCTAGCTTGTCATCCTTAGAAGATAGTACAAATGGMTTTACATAACCRGTCTCTACCACATCCCAGACATCTGCACCTAAAGCCATTATGTAGGTTCTCATCCTAAATTTCTAGAAGGMAAAGTTTGTTCCATTGAATAGGGGGGCCTTATTGGTTGAATTTACTTCATGGCTAGTCATGTTTAATCTCCAGTATATACCTTTAGATAAAATGAACCCGCTCTGATACCAATTGTTGGACAACTGAGAAAGGGGGGGGGTGAATCAGTTGCTACTGTGCTTAAACAATCATGACCATTTTAAACTCTTTATAGAACACTCAATGATGATCACAATAATGTAGGGAAGTAAGCAATAGAATATTCAACATCAATCACACACATGAAATATACAAAGCCATATATTTCCTGAGGAAACCCATAAAATGGAAAACCTCTTCTTCTTGATATGATAAGTGTACATTATCATTCTTATTAGCACCAACTCCTTTTGAGGCTACCACCTCTGTTTTACAAGAAACAACTTGTTGAGAGCACCAAATATATGATTTCTCTAGCACCCACTAGAGGGAAGCACCAACTCCCTGAGTGTTCCAACACCAACTTGATGGAAGCACCAACTTCTAGTTACACAGGAACCAACCTATATAACAGAGAATGATAGTTCTCCCTTGCACCACCCTAACACCCTAGTTTTTCTGGCTGCAACCAGATGGAAGTTACAACTCCCTGTGTTCAAGCACCCACTTGAAACTCTAAGGAAAAAAGTCCTCCAAAGCACCTCCCTACCACCCTAAAATATAAATCTTTGCTTTCTTAAATATATCACAGCGATACAACATTTATCAATGGCTTACCAGTCTCATCACTATTCTTCTACACTACTATGCTCTGTCTACATCAGAGTCTTTCTGGTCACATTTGTGCTTTCTATTCTTCTACCTTTTATGCTCTGTGTGCCATGTCTGTTCTATACTCTATGCCTCTGCATGCTCTTCACTGCGTCATTGTTCTGCCCTTCATGTTGTTCAATGCATCTCATCCTCACCACTTCATAGCTGACAAGAGAATAAACTTCCTCTTCTTTGTTCTGCATCTCTTTCACACACCGAGTCCTCTACATGATCATCATGGAAACTCTTTGTCTTCTCTGGCGGTTATGATGAATGTGTTCATCATCAGTGGGAGTTATCTTGAGATTCCTTTGCTTCTCTATCAGTCGAAACTCTTCGTCTTCTCTGTCAATTATAGTTAATTGTATTTTTCATCTTTGGCTTATAAGCCCCTTCCTTCACATGAACACCGACGGTGACCAAATGCCTATTCAAAAAGGCACTTCCCGATCTCGGTCTAGTGAGAGCTAGCTCCATTTCTCGATATGACCTTGTGCTATGAACTTCACGTGACCACGTGATTGCGGGCACATCCATAGGAGGTTTGAGGGAAACTCTCTTTTCTCCCCACAATTCACTACGAGCCTCCACGTGTGCTTTCTCTAAAATCGTGGTTTCGATTGTAGCCCGCTCATGAAAAATCAAGACCCAAGCATGTTTTGGCCCCACAATGCAATGGGACTGTCGATCTCATGATCTTGACGGTGCACCTAAATGGACGGTTCATATTTGATCTTTAAACTCATCCTTTAATTGTTCAATCTGATGGCTAGGACTTAATCAAACATTGATATGGACGACTGTCAGAACTTCTCCCTTCGGAACTTCGGGATTTCAACATTTCAAACTTATACTATCCTTCCAATTTACTATGATCAATGGTTGAGAATACACCCAAAGTGATCTTTCATATCGGACGACTCGTGTCCTTGCTGAGGTTGTCTGCTAACATGGGTGAGACATCTAGGCAGTGTGGAAGTAGAGCATGGTAGTGGAGTGTGACATGTAGCGGGTAGTGGATTGTGACGTCAGAGCGCGAAGGTGGTATGTATGAGTGGTTTGGTGGTTTACTCAGAAGGGGTGTTAGGCAGTAAGTGGTAATGAGTGAGGGGGGTTCCAGTTAATAGAAAGGTGACACGTATGAGGGTCCCACATGGTAAATACCACCAACTCATACCCCCCCCCACAGTTAAAGGAAGAAATCTTGGGGGGGGTCCGATATGCCCTGTCGACCGTAGATCTGAGTGCCTGATTTTCAGCCATTGAGATTAGCGCGCTTTTTTTTCTATCTTATCATGTCCTTCCACTTTAGAGTGATTTTATGGATGAAGTTTAATTCAGATGATATGACAGTCGAGGATTCATTTCAGCTCTCCGGGTCTCCGAAATTCAGAGATTTCAAATCTCAAACTGACGCTTTTCCCATGCGCCAAACTTCCAGAGTTGAAAATCCACTGATGCATGTCCCTCATCACATCGACGGTCCTTGTTCACTTCGGGAATTTGACCTTTCAACCAGATCAACGGTTCTGTGTCCCCTTTCTTGATCAATGATTGAGATCTCCTTCGAGTCTTTGGAATTCAGAGATTTCAAATCTCAAACTTAAACTCTCGAAGTGATTTCTTCGGAGCTTAACCTCCTCACTTCTTTATACCCGAAATGAATGACGTTCGTTGGATCAGGATCTTAGATCAACGAACCAATCTATCCGTGATGCAACTCTTCTATCTCTTATATTTGTGACCCAATCTAGTGTGGCTGACGAAAATTCGTGTTTGATCCGATAGCTAACGGGTATTCGAATAATCAAATTCTGAACTCTTTAGCCCCATTTAACTTACCCTTCAATTTGTTTGATCCAACGATCGATGGATATTCGAGTGATAGTGATCTCATATATCATACCTTTCTTATCCTATCCTTCCACATTCATTTCGGATTTCAGGATTTGGGTAATTCAACTTTCAACTTGTCAATTCTTCTGAAGTGAGATTCCCCGAACGATAACCTCCTCACAAATCCACTGGATCTAATGGTTGCGGGTCTTTTGGATCGGTGATCCAACAACCATTGTCGCTCATCCTCCCAAGATTTCGATCTCTCCAACTTAGAATATTTTCTAAGTGTTCACGGGTCTCGACCTTTTCTCCTCCTGCGAGTCTGTCTCTTGGACCTCATCTGCAATTTTGGAAACTGCTATCTCTTCTAAGCTTTATCGTTTCTACATATTGTTCACTTCTCCTCTGGAGCTTATTCTTTTCCTGTAAAACATCAATGCTATTTTTATTGACATCAATGGAAAGAACACGCTTTCCTGTAAAACATGTCAACATGCCACCTACCATTGGAGATAGCTTGACA
Source organism: Picea glauca (assembly GCA_000966675.3). NCBI lineage: Eukaryota > Viridiplantae > Streptophyta > Pinopsida > Pinales > Pinaceae > Picea > Picea glauca. The sequence continues at coordinate 125,761 of JZKD02S1608375.1, forward strand.
AGGACTATCAATCAATGGGGATTTTGCATGTAGTTAGGATGTCCTTCATAATCTTTTCTCCAATCAACCTTAGGCTTCATGACCACACCTCCAAGGATTCTTAACCACTTAACCATACTTAAAAATATTTCTAGGGCTTCTTGTAGAATTCTTCAAAGCATCTTCCCATGAGGGCCATGCTTAAATCTATGCCATAAAGGGGGCACTTTGGAGACTTCTTAAAATACACCCATACCATATTTCTAGGGCTTCTTTTAGACTTATTCAAAGCATATTCCTATGAGGGCCATGCTTAAAGATATTCCATAAGGGGTGTAACGTCCTCGACCACCCATGGTCGAGCTACGCTACACCAGAGAACTCTTTCATTCTTTCACTGCGGAACATACTGTAACATATCCAGTATCCAACTGAGCTATGCCACATAAATTTTTCGAACTGCATGCAATTAAAATATATACACACAGAACTCTTGCATAAGAATTATATATAAAACGTAAACAAAAAAATACATTCTTTAATTGTACGGATTCATACTGAAATGATAGTAACATATACATGCAGCATATACAAGAAATACCCATAAAAATAAACACATTTATAACCGCACATATGATAACCCATAAAAATAAGCATGTAAATAACAATGCAACATGTAAATTTATCACACAATTGGCACTTATCTTGGTAAGAATGTCACCAACTACGTGCAGACCTTCCACGAACCTCCTAGCCTTAGACCACACTATTCATCACTCTCAACAGTGAGTCACCCCCAAGATGGGACTAAAATCCACCCAGGTAAAGGGATTCCTAACCAGGCTAAAGCCTCATAGACAACAAGAAAGACTATGTTTCAGGTGCCAACTCAAACTAACAACCTACAGTCCCTCATTCCCCAAATGCTTCTCCCACATAGGAAGTGTACCCCTTCTCTGCTCAACACTCCTTCGACTGCCCCACTTCCTTTCCGAGCTTGAGCAACAGGCCGAACAGGAAGTCTCAGAGCACTGTAGTTGTAGTT
>JZKD02S1608375.1:153723-168185 GCA_000966675.3 Picea glauca
TTGAACAAGTTTAGTATTCTTGATTGCTCCAGTCCTCTTGCTCATACCTTTGGCACTAGTATGCTCTGGTTCGTTGTTGGATCTATCCTCAGTTCCAAGTAGTGTTGGGGTGCAAGTTCATGGAACTTCACCGTGTCTACAATATCATGGTATGCATATTTGAACTGCGACACCCTCCCTATCATGTCTTCGTCCATGATGACCCCATTTGGGATGTCGGGAATCACCAATTCATATGGAGTCTTCTGCAATGTTACTAGAGGGGAAACATCCCTCCTTGGTGGAATGTAGTCTCAGGGAAACCTTGGCTCCGACGATGATGTTCCCAATGTCTCCTCAACCTTTAGTTCTATTGGTTGTGCTATTGTTCGATATTTCTTCGGTACAGGCGTTGTTTATTTTGGAGGTGCCATTTTTGTAAACTGGTTACCAACAATAATCGCTTCATCTCTGGGTTTTTTTTTGGCTCTTCAATATGTTTCTCAGCTCTCTCTTACTCGTATGCAAATCTAAGTAACAATAACCAATTCTTTCAACCCTTTTGTGACTTATTTTCCCCTTCACCATTTGTCCATGTCCCTTTGTTCCTGAATTAACTGTCTAATCCACGAGTGGTATGATGAACACTTAATTTAATGTTTCTTTGTTGTCAAAAATTCCGTTGGATTTATGCCTCGTACTGCCAGTTTGTCACAATCCTTGGCGGTTGTTTCCATTTATTGCTACGATTTCATCTTTATGACTTTTCATTAACGTTCTTTAACCATCATTTCTACCCTATTACTACCTTTAACGGTTATTACAATCATGTTTCATGCATTCTTCTGTGTATACCTAACTATCTCTGCGTTGTTTCTTTTATCTGTGAAACACTCACTTTTTTTGCACGGGTCCTGTTGTTGTATCTCCCTTACTTCTTATTGTCGTACCCTTGGTTTTATTTTTGTTTATTTTTCCACTTTTTGTTCTTTTTCCTTTTTCTACTTTTTCTTGCTTTTTCTTTTTCTTTTTCCTACTATAATACACTACTATAATATAAAGGTTATGGCACAGGTCATACTAATGCACGATAGGTCAGATGTCCCTATAAAGTGTTAGTCGACTACCATTCACCATTCCTCTCATGAATTCTCCATTAAACGTTTCCAAATGCACAACTCCTGCCCCTGGCACATGATTAATCACATATGGTCCTAACCAATGCATTTGAAACTTCCCTAGATGTTGCATGAACTTAATATCATATAGTAATACTAAGTCCTCCACTTGAAACTTTTTCTGTTTAATATGTCTATCGTGCCATGCCTTCTCTCTTGCCTTCTGAAATTACTAATGGAACCCTGAGACAAATTGATCTTCCTCAAGCTATACTAACCATGACAATCTCTCCTCTACTACGCCAGAGTCTGAAATATCAGTAATCATTGCAATGCACATGATAGGAAAAATAAACTCCATCGAAATTATGGCTTTTGGCCCATAGACCAACCTAAAAGGTGTCTGTCCTGTCGTCTTTTTACTTTTAGTCCTATATTCCCATAATACTGTAGGAACCCTTAAGTCCCAATCATCCCTTCCTACATCGTAGATATTTGTTAGAGTATTCTCCATAATTTTATTAAAATATTCTATTGTCCCATTGGCCTAAGGATGATACGACATACTCTTCTAATGATCAATTTAAAATTCCATAGTCAACGCTACAATCGTCCTATTCAGGAAGTGTGTTCCTTGACCATTGAGTAAAATGTGTGGGAATCCAAATCGTGTAACTACATTCTAAAAGAAAAACCTCGTAGCAGTATCTGTGGCACAACCCATGACTAGTACTACTTCTTCCCATCTGGTTAAATACTCTATCACAATGATTATGCACCTAGCTCCCAATATTCTCATTGGTGGGTTGATCAGTTTAACAAATTCTATTTCACATTTATCAAATGCCTGCAATGTAACCTATGGGTGTAAATGAATCTCATCCCTTATGGATGGATTTCCCACCCTTTGACAAACATCACATTCCTAACAATATTCTTTAGCATCCTTATGAAGTGTGGGCCACCAAAGCCATGCACACAAAATATTTTGCGTTCTTGCTTTACCTGCGTAGTGTCCTCCTGCAACTCCTTCATGCACTTTTTAGAGTATCATTGGCCTTTCATGCTAAAACACACATCGTCTCTATATTCTATCTGCACATAACTTGTATATGTTTCCTGCAATTAACTGATAATATGTTGCTTTAACCACTAATTGTTTCTTCTGCACAACCGTCATGTCTGACAGGGCCATTCCTGTACTTAAAAACTGTAAAATGTATATGAAGTAGGCATCCACCATTTTAACTCTAAATAACTATGCATCTGACAAGTTCTCATCTAGATTCCCTACATCTTCTCCTGATAGTATGTGCAATAAGTGATTTGGTCCTGCATTCAACTTCCCTAGTTTCATAATAACTTCAAAATCATATTCCTGGAACAACAACAACCATCTGCATATCCCCCCGACAATTGGCTTGTTCACTAAGTATCTTAGTTCATAATGGTCTGTATACATCTTAAAGTGAGACCCTAATAAGTAATGTCTGAACTTTTGCAACACATATACCATTTCCAATCCTTCTCGTTCGGTGGTAGTGTAGTTCTTTTCTATTGTTGACAACTCCGTACTTGCAAATGCAATTGGGTGGTCTATGTCTCCTTCTCCTAGATGAGATAATAATGTGCCCAAATATATGGACGATGCATCTGTATGAACATGGAACTCCTTCCAATTTGGGAAGATCAAAATTGATGAAGTCATTAACTTCTTCTTCAATATATCCAAACCTTTCCAACAGTCCTCATTCCACTAAAACTTATATTCTTTCTTCAACAACTTCTCCATGGTTGCTATAATCTACACATAACCCTTAATGAACTTCCTATAGTATCCTATATGAACCACGTTTTCTCTCAATTGTATGACTTATGTGGGTGGTTGCAAGTCTAAAATCATTGCAATCTTGGAAGGATCCACTAGCAAGCCTTTCTTACATACCACATGGCCCAACAAAATTCCAAAAGGTGCACATAAAATACATTTCTTCAAATTTAGTGAAATATGGCATTGTCTACGCCTATCCAACATCAACCTAAGTATTCGATGTGATCTTTAAATAAACTAAACACAATCCAATCATCTAAGTACACTTCAAGGAACTTATGAATAAATTCCTTAAAAGTTTCTACAACCACTCTTGAAAAAACTGTAGGTGCATTATTCATCCCAAAAGGCATCATTGTGTATGGACAACTTCCCCACTCTATCGCAAAGGTAGTCGTATGAATTTCCTCCTCCACAATTCTAATCTAGTGATATCCTGAAAATCCATCTGTAAAAAAATAGGCCTCATGCCCCCCTACATTCTCTAGCACCTCATGTGTGAAAGGTGTTGGAAATGGATCATGTAGACATGCATCATTTAACTTCCTTAGGTTTACACAAATCCTAATTCCCCTTGTTTTCTTATCCTGTACTACCATTGGACTTATCCATTCTAATTCCATTACTGGTTCAATGATTCATACTTCCAACATTCAGTATATCTTTGCTTTCACCTTCACTTTATACTTTGGATTTAACCTGTAGGGTCTGTGTCTCACTAGCTTAACAACTGGTTTCAAATGGATCTTCATGTCTCCTAACTCACCAACTATCCCCTTCATCTCTGAGAACATATTTGGGAATAGATCATGATATTCGCACAATAAATATGAAATCTTCTCCATAGTTTCATCATTCCAATAATCGTCTATCTACATTGTTGGGGTCCTATAATCATAGGTAACTTGATTCTTCATCTGATTATTTGGTGTTTCTCCCATGATGAAGACATCTGGCTTGATGGGCTCATTTGATTCCATTTTCCCCACATCTGTTTCGTCTGATCCTTCCTCACCCTACTGCATCCTTCATCCACCACTGCGTCTTTCAGTCCCTCATCCTTCACTTCATCACGCCCATCACTCATCCTTGCATGAATAAAAAAACTTAGGATAATAAACGATTAATTATATTAATTAATAGTGTTAATATTAATTGAATTAGTGTAATTAGACTAATAAACTAGGTTAGTCTTGTTAATGATTAATTAATAATTAGTAGTTAAGTTAGTTGTGTAAATTAGTAATTAGGTTAATGTTTTATTAATTAAATATTAAAATAAAACATATAAATAATAAAACAAACATATATAAAACATTAAATGAAAATTAAATGAAAACAATAAAACAAATAAAAAATACATATAAATTAAAAAACAAATTAAAAAAAAATCATAAAACATATATTAAAACAAAATATATAACAAAAAATCAAAACAAAAACCAAATAATAAAAACAAACACAAAATAAAAACAAACATTAAAAAAAAAAAAAAAACCTAAACGAATTAACAAAAAATTAAAATATCCTAAGTTTACTAACCGGATGCATCCCCATACAACTCGAACCCCCACCCCCTCATGTCATATCAACTCCATGGGGTCCGAGTTGGTGGTATTGGGAGGGACAAGTGTCACCCCATGGTGAAATCGGACCCCCCTCCCAATACCACTTACCACCTCAGGGGGGTCCGAGTAAACCACTCTACCCTAAAAAATTGCCCTTCCAAAAAATGAAAAAACCGTATTTTTTCTAGTTCGACCAGTCTTTTTCCAAGGATGATTCCAGGAAAACGAAGATGGATTTTCCAAATTCAAGAGAGGTTTTTATTTATCACAGGATGAAGAACAAAAACCGTTCCCATATTTTACATAGGTGTCAGGAGCAGAGAGAATCTAAGCCAGTTTTTAGCCCCATTTTTCATTTTTTCGTTTTTTCTGTTTTAGTCCTGATTTTGTGGGAGCTGTTTTGGTGAGTTGGAGATGAATTTGGAAACAAAGAAAGAGGTTTTTTTCCATGAAATTATCATATACAATAAACTCTTTCATTTTATACACAGGTTTCACCTTTGAGGAGAAACAGATGTCTGAGTTGACCCATTTTTTCAGCAGTTCGGCCCGTCTTTCATGGCAGATAGTTCAAGATTTTCAGGGATTTTGTTTCTATTTTTGGCTGAGGTGGTTGAATTCGACCTCCTGAGCCCAGGGAGAGTCTGTTATATATATTGTAACAAGTCAAATGTACAAGGGGGATCGGTTGGGAACCATGATTTAATTTGTATCAGATCTCACAGAGCCTCCATGGATTCATTTTTCAATAATACAGTGCTATGCTACGAGATTCTTGTGACTAATTTGACTGTTGATGTGCATCCCTCTCTGTAAATTTGTTTTTCTGTTATCACAATTAATTCCCAACTCTGAATTATTCTAAGAATATTAAGAGAAGAATTGGTTTTAATGTACCCTTTGTCTCTGGCTTGGTATAGTTTTTATGTTTTCCACTGAAGATTAGACTCATAATTCTCATTTTCTCTGTGTTTAATTGGATTTATTAATCTATTCCATCTCTCTCATTTCATTTAAATCAAAAGATACAATGAGTTTCCTACCTTGCCCTGCAAGATTAGCCTGTTGACAATGGATTTTGATCATTTTTCTACGGTTACTCCATAGCCCCATGGTTCCTTTTCTCTGCCCCTACCCAATTCAAAAACAAACTTTCTATCCTCATAACTAGCCTAATATTCATTTCCAACAAAGCTATATCAGACATAGAGATCCCTCTCTGAGTCTTGGATGGCTAGGTCCAGGACTCTAAAGCGGTTTTTGGTTACCCCTGCCGATTTCCTCCTCAGCCTGGGAAATTACAGGGTGATAACATAGTGACGACTCCACTGGGGAATTTCTCCAGTAGCGCACTTCAAGTTCCATATCTGATCACTGATGGTGGATAGTGACCAGACACAAGAAGGCTGAAATCTTTCACATAGTGATTCCAATCAGCTCCAGACAGTTCCAATTCAAAGAATCCACTGGAGGAAGAACTTCCAGCATGACCAAGCAATCTGGAAAGAGAAGGTATTCAAGCTCAAATTGTATTAAAAAAAAATTTGGTTTTATTTGTAATTATGTCCTATCTTTTTCTAATATGGATCAAGAGTATATTGCTGAAGTTTACATTGATCATCTGCAAATTGATGAACCTAAATAGACTAAGCCCCAAATTGTAGATCATGTACATACTCATACACATGTGCACATCCCAGATGTACTTGTAGAAATCCTAGTGAGACATGAGACTCATGATTTTTCTCCTACTTTTTCCAAGTTGTCAAATGATTATAAGCCTCTTACTTTACCTCCTATACCTGCAAAAATCCGAGACAGATACAAGCCCCTGTATTTTCCTCCTATTCTCCATGACCTCCATGCCAATTACATCAATAATCTGCCCAGATTTGATGGAGAAAATGTGAAGATCACTGCTGAAAAGCATATCCAAAGTCTTGAGGATTTTCTTGGTCTTTTTGAGGTGGAAGATGATGATGTATGCATGAGAATGTTTTCCCTATCATTGCAAGGTAAAGTTAAAAATTGGTTTAAGAATCTTCCAGATGCAAGCATTAGCAGTTTCCATTAGTTTGTAAAAAAAATCCTAGATCGATGGGTGATCATGAGAAATGTCTTTCTCATCTTAGAAGAATATGACCATTTGAAAAGATAACTAGGGGAGACAGTACCTCAGTTTTCAAAAAGGTTCAATAAGGTATATCATGYAATKCCGACTGATATAAGGCCACCCCYAGGATCARCTCACTTGCATTACCCAGATGCCTTCRATCCTGAGATGGCATTCCAATTAAGAGAAAGGAACACTACAACCCTTGAAGAAATGMAAAAKATYGTAGTTGATATGGAAGCTAACTTTTTGAACAAAAGGTCCAAGCTAAGGGAAGAAGAGAAAGATAGAACATAAAAGGAATGGATGACATCTTCAGAAGTGAAACTAGATGCCCTGGMAAACACTGTCAATGAGATGATGCAGAAGATTAGTAGAAAATATGAACTTGTTCTTCAAAGATCACATGTTTCATTAGTTATAGAAAAGAAAAATCTCACTGAKCTCAAACAGTTTGCAGCTCATCCTTCACATCCTAAAATAGAAGATAATTGTTTCATGTATTCAATTCACAACATAGTCAAAGATGAAGTTCCAACTCAGCTTGTTGAAGAGCCACAACTAATATGATGTGCATGTTTGATGACATTTCATTCATGGATGATTTACAAAAGCACGATGAGTATGATGAGTATGATGATGATGATGTCAAGATGGATTTTCTAGAGAAATTAGCAGCATATTGTTGGGAGGAAGAAAATCATTTGCAATCCCAACAAGACAATCTATCTATGCATAGCAATTATGATAGCAATAATCAAAGTGCAGAAAATCTCAGAGTAAGTGGAAACACTCTACCCTTATTTTTTCTCATCTTTTCAATTTCTGAAAAGAAACTTGAGGCAAGTTGTAAATAGTGAAGACATAAAAAAAATTGATGAGTCAATAAAGGATGTCATTGATGACATGGGACCTGTTTTAGACCCAAAATCACAGTCACTAATTTCCCTTGATTTTCAAAGTCCAAATGGAATTTCAGAGCTCGAAACAAGATTTGAATCAGTGGAATGTGATTCTGTACCATTAGATTATAATTCATTTCAAATTTTGAAGGAGACTCTTGAACAAATGTTGAAGGATAAACACATAGAAAGTCAAGAAATTTCATTTGAATCAATGCAATAGTCTTGTCAGTCTTTTCAGGATCCAATAGTTGATCGGTTGGATGCTTGTGTTGTCAACATAATTTTTCATTCTACAGTCATGAGTTTAAAAGTAGCTATGATCTATACATGGTTAGACAATAATTTCTATGTTTTGTTTCAGCAACAGTTTTTTCTCAAAATTCATTAGAAAAACCACAGATAAATCAACATGTGCAAAATGATACAGATGGTATATGTGCATTATCAGATCACAGATTTGAAATGGATCAATTTGAATATCAGGAGATAGGTCATGTTTATCATGATCCTATAGTTTTCTATATGGAGGAGCTATTCTTTTCAGAATACCCATTGATTCCCAAATTTTATGGAATTGTCCACAGTCCCAGAACTTTGTGTTGTGAAGATCAAGATGGAAAGTAGTTCATGATGCCTATGCAAGTTTTATTTCTGATATGGATTGAAAACATTGAAAGAGCATATTTATTAGAGCATTTTCTTGACTGGTTGCACTGGCATTATTATATCATTTAGAACAACAAAATTATCAGCATTTTAGGGTAGGTAGCAGTTTTTGAATAAGCTCAGTCATTTGAGCATATTTTTTAGTATTGTATGGTTTCCAACAGAGTTTGCAATTGATAGTATCTACTTCGGGGTTCAGTCAAATTTGAGCCAGTTTGAAGATTGTAGCTACAGTGACTCCATGGCCTAATGAATAAAGCATCAGTCTGCATGTTCAGAGTTCAGTGGTTCTTGACACCTATTGAAAGAGCTTCCATCCCCAGGTGGAGCCTATGTTGGGGTCCTATAATCATAGGTAACTTGATTCTTCAGCTTCTTATCTGGCGTTGCTCCCGTGATGAAGACATTTGGCTTGATGGGCTCAGTTGATTCCATTTTTCCCCATCTGTTTCGTTCGATCCTTCATCACCCTGTTGCATCCTTCATCCATTGTTGTGTCTTTCAATCCCTCATCCTTCACTTCATTGTGCCTATCACTTATCCCTGCATGAATAAATAAACTTAGGATAATAAACGAATAATTAGATTAATTAATAGTGTTAATATTAATTGAATTAGTGTAATTAGACTAATAAACTAGGTTAGTCTTGTTAATAATTAATTAATAATTAGTAGTTAAGTTAGTTGTTTAAATTGGTAATTAGGTTAATGTTTTATTAATTAAACATTAAATAAAAATTAAATAAAAACAATAAAACAAATAAAAAATACATATAAATTAAAAAACAAATTAAAAAAAAAATTATAAAACATATAAAAAACATATATTAAAATAAAATATATAACAAAAAGTCAAAAAAAAAAACAAATAATAAAAAAACATAAAATAAAAACAAATATTAAAAAAAAAAATGAATTAACAAAAAATTAAAATATTCTAAGTTTCCTACCTGCATGAATCCCCGTACAACTCAGACCCCAACTCTGCTCCCCTCATGTCACATCAACTCCATGGGGTCTGAGTTGGTGGTATTGGGAGGGAAAAGTGTCACCCCATGGTGAACTCAGACCCCCCTCCCAATACCACTTACCACCTCAAGGGGGTTGAAGTAAACCACTCTGCCCTCCAAAACCTCCCTTTCGAAAAATGAAAAAAACGTCTTTTTTCCAGTTCAACCAGTCTTTTTCTGAGGATGATTCTAGGAAAACAGAAACTTATTTTAAAATACGAGAGAGTTTTTTGTTCATAACAGGCTGATGAACATAAACCTCTCCCATATTTTACATAGGAGTTAGGAGAAGAGAGAATCAAAGCTATCTTTCAACCCCATTTTTCAGTTTTTCATTTTTTTGTTTTAGTCCTGATTTTGCGGGAGCTATTTTGGTGATATGGAGATGAATTTGGAAAAATCGAAAGAGGTTTTTGTCCAACACATGCTCATATACAAGAAACACTTTCATTTTATACACAAGTGTCACCTTTGAGGAGAAACATATGTCTGAGTTGACCCCTTTTTTCAGCAGTTCGACCCGTCTTTCATGGCGGACAATTCAAGATTTTCAGGGATTTAATTTCAATTTTTGGCTGAGGTGGTTGAATTTGACCTCATGAGCCTAGGGAGAGTTTGTTGTATATATTGTAACAAGTCAAATGTACAAGGAGGATCGGTTGGGAACCATGATTTAATTTGTATCAGAGCTCATAGAGCCTCCATGGATTCATTTTTCAGTAATACAGTGCTATGATGCAGGATTCTTGTGACTAATTTGACTGGTGATGTGCATCCCTCTCTGTAAAAAAATTTATGTTATCACAATTAATTCCTACCTCTGAATTATTCTGAGAAGATTAAGAGAAGAATTGTCTTTAATGTACCCTATGTCTCTGGCTTGGTATAGTTTTTATGTTTTCCACTGAAGATTAGACTCAAAATTCTCAGTTGCTCTGTGTTTAATTGGATTTATTAATCTTTTCCATCTCTCCCATTCCATTTAAATCAAAATATCCAGTGATTTGTCTACCTTTCCCTACAAGATTACCTGTTGAGAATGGATTTTGATCATTTTGATGCGGTGACTCCACAACCCCATGGTTCCTTTTCTCTGCCCCTACCCAATTCAAAAACAAACTTTCTATCCTCATAACTACCCTAATATTCATTTCCAACAAAGTTATATCAGACATAGAGAGACCTCTCTAAGTCTTGGATGGCTAGATCCAGGACTCCAAAGTAGTTTGTGGTTATCCCTGTCGATTTCCTCCTCAGCCTAGGAAATTATAGGGTGATAACATGCACAAAATTCAGATTTTATTTTGTCACAATATTTACCTTCCATGTCTTTATTGGTTGTGCATATGCATCAAATTCAAGCTTAGATCCTTCTACTATGCGTTCCTCCTCGATTTCACGTACTTTTATATTCCTTGGATCTTCCTCATCGTTTTCTTCTTTAGCAACATTATAACATTCCAGTAATTCATGGACAACCATTGAAGTTATGTGTGCACTACACATAGGTACCACCTCCATTGACCGTTCTTCTAAAAAAATATTGTTTCTAATGACCTATAATGTTGCATCTACTAATGGAGATTCATGTTCAAAATTAAATGTTACCTTAAACCTATAATTTATCTCGTCCCAGTTTGTTTTTTCTCTACGCATTTCTAGTTCCACGTACCGATTCTTAGGAATTGTATCCAGTGTATGTATAAACATGTGTGTCCATTCCTTATTCGGTATTGATCTCCATAGATTTTTTCACTTCTCAACATGATCTGTTGGATTACTTAACCATGTATACTTTTTCACAATGTACTCAACCTTGGCACCAAATCTTACATTCATTAGTCTTCTACACTACAAACAGTCTTCCATTCCCTCTTTGTGTCCAACCCACCATCTGGCTAGAGTGGCCTTTAAGACAACATCTAATTCCAACAAGATTTTTTGTTCAGGTATCGAAAACTCAAATGTATTTACAAATGATCTTATATCATTCAATCCATCATACTTAGGTGGATCACATAACTCCATTCCAATCTAGTGCAATGATCGAGTTATGCGTGCACATCATCTAGTTGATACTTCATGCATCCTCTATTTCCAATGTTCCACACCTTCTACGGAGTCCTATGTACATGAACTAATGCTCCTCCAAATTAGTGCACCATATATAGTGGGGTTAACATAGTCATCCATCCCCATAGTCATATTATACAAGTTGTCGATTTTGTTTCCTCTCTCTGGTTCAATAAACCTCTTTCCTTCTGTCAGATCCAATGGTGCAATAAGCTTCAAGTATTCTTCCTCAAATATTATCTCCCTCCTCTTTAGATTAATAATTTCCTGATTGTCAAAGGCCCATTCTAAACCCATTAATGTTGGATATGGATGATTATCATCCACTATTTCGATGACTTCGAAGTCTTCTACATTTTGCACCCCATCTATATTCATAGGTATCCCTATCAATTGGCCAATTGGTACAATCTTATGTTGGTTTTCCAACCTTAATTGAATAAGAGAGAAGATTAACTTAGGTTTCCCCGTCATTTCCCATGTCTTCTTTGGTATCACATTTACATTAGAACCCAAGTCCAAAATAATGTTATCCACATCATACTCCCCAATCTTTGCACTTAATATGAACTCTTTGTTGGTCCTCTTTTTGCATAGTACATGATTCACTACCCTGAGTGTGGTAGGAATTTCTCTTTCTTGTTCGCAATGATCAGTCATTTCACATAATGCATTCAAAACAGTTTCATCTTTCATCAGTTCTACCCAAATTCTTAGAAAATCTATTATATTACTTACCTTATCTAGTGGCCTTTCTGGTATAGTATGATCATAGACATGAGGCATAGATGATTTTGATTCTTCCTAATCAGGTCCTAGTATCTCTTTTCTTTCCCTATGATATGTCTCATTTTCTTTCCGAGGATCAAATTTTGGCATAGGTCCTATTGATTTCCTCACCCATTGCTCAACCTGGCTCCCTCCATTCATTGCATCATCCCCTCTTCTATTTCCTCCACGCATAACAACTAATATTCTAGGTCCTTCATTTCATTCCTCGGCTGATACCTTCTGTACATTATGATTTTAGCTATGGTTATGATTCCCTCTTGCTTTCCACTTCACAAGTAGATGAGGATAGTCTTCTGTTGCATGATCCAGTGCTCTACAATATGTGCAGGTTGTGTAAGGATTTTGAAATTTCCGAGCTAAATGTATCGGTTGATTAAAATTGAAACATATTACTGGTCCTCTACCTCCTCTACCAAAATTTACTTTTCCTCGACCTCTACCAAATCCTCCTCGATTTCCTGTATTGAAGCCTCTCTAATTTTTATACTATGGAAAACCTCCTTTTGTCACAAAATTATCCTTTTGAATCCTATACATATCTGAAGTGTGCTCTGTCATCAGATCGAATGCAAGATAATCCTTCTCTTTGTTCCCGAATGACTTGCAAAAGTTGCAAAATAATTTCCTTGGCGTACTCTGGTATTTCTGCAGTAATGGAAACTCAGTTGGATGATGTCCCCATTTACTACATATTTCATAGTACCCTCCTCCTGGTAATGGATTTGGTACTCCAGTTTCCAAATACTGCAAAAATGTTGGGCATTCATCCTTATGGTGGCATTCAGTCCTACACTTGGTACACTACATTTGTTCTCGCTTCTCCTTTCCTTTTTCCAGTTCTACTAATAGAATGGTAAAGGTGGCTAACTGTGTCTAGAATTTCTCCATCCATCCACCGTCTCCTACAGTCGATGCTTCTAGCTTCATTGCAATCTCCAAATATTCATGTTGCGATGCAACCTTATGTTCAATCAATGGTTTGTGAATGTGTTGTAGTAATCCTGCAATGAACCATTCTTGGTGTTGTTGATCAGGGATTTAAAATTTCAATCTCCCTATCAAATCCTTAAACCTTTGATCATAATCCCAAATGGATTTATTCTGTACTTGTTTGATTTCTTTCAACTTTGTAATGTATTGTGACTTAGACTTCGGTTTTTTGAACTCCTTCAACAATGCTTGTCTAATTTTTGCTAACATCCTTGCTTGTCATGTAGGTGTGGTACTCTGCATTTTCATATACCATACTAATGCATGGCCTCTAAATGTTGTTTCCAACTGTGCAATATTTACGGCCTCATCCTAGACATTCTCCTCAACCCAAATTGTTTCACATATAAATATATTTTGTTCTGGGTCCTCCGATCCAACTCCTTGGAAGGCAGTCTCAGTGTGTTGTCTAACCCTGCCATGTTTTTTTGTGTAGTACCTTCCCTTAGTGATATTGGTTGACTCTGACTCAGTGCACTTCTTCCACTGCTATGGCTACTGCTACTCTATCTTCCTCCACTAACTATAAGTGATTTTGACAAATCCTCAAATGTTACTTCTGATCTAGGTGATGCACACAGGGTCATGGAATTGACACAGGATCTATTATGGGTAGGAATTACTGGCTCCTCTATTATGGGACTATACTAAGAATCCTCTTCATCATCTCCTTCTATGTGCGGTATCTCTACGATTTGGACTATTGCGCAGGGATATCCCCTCTCAAACTCACTACATGACTCTCTTTTCTCAACCCCAGTCTTCAAACTCTTGTACATTCTTCCACTACACAATATGCCAAACTCGTCTTCCTCTTCTGATACACCTTCTTCGTTTCTCTACATCCTTAGTCCCTCCATTCCTTATTCTTTTATTTCTCTGCATCCTCAGTTTCCTACCTTCATACTATCCTTTGGTAATCCTCCAGTTTCCCTATGTGTGTGAAGCCCCTTAACAATTGGACTCCATCGTCGTCACACACTTATCACACAGCAACATAGTTATCTAGGTACCCAATGTTTTCATAAAACTTTCACGCGGACCCTTGAAGAAATCCCTCTCTGCAACACTATAGGACTGAGTACAATCCACTACAAATTCCATAATATAACCTCCCAATATATTGTTCAACCAGAAATCAAAGGCACAGTAAGTCTTGTTACTTACAAAGTTCAATTGTCTTACCAACTCAGGAGTCTAGTTCATTGACATTGCAGTTCGATACCTTCCAGTATTCTCCACTAATCTTTCTAACCACTCAATTAAGATAATCATAAATTCACCAAAGAAAATCTCATGCAACTCCATGTACACATACCTATTGGATTACTGAGAGGGGGGGTGAATCAGTAATAATGTAATTATAATCCTTTTTCTTCAAATGTTATATCAATGTAGAATTATTATCCAATAATGA
>JZKD02S1608386.1:89360-101849 GCA_000966675.3 Picea glauca
CATTATAAATGTTTTGTACATATTTATATTTTCGTTCAAACATTTGCTTTTAATTTTTGGTTTTCTTTCCTAAACTCTCAACACATTTCCAATAAGATTTGTATTTGTTTTTACAAGATTCCAGCTGCAGATGAAACTAGCAGAAAAAATAATGTCCAGGTCGGTGTTGGAAATAGAACGAATTAAAACGGGTGATACATAAGAAAATTCATAGTCCATAAAGAAAGTGAAAAGAAAAGATAGAGGTGATCTTTCTCAATGTACAGGTCATGAAAGGCTGTTTAAGCAAACTAAGGTAACATTGTTCAAATTGCAATATAAAAGGTTATATAACAGGATTATTTTTGGTTTCAAATAAATGAATTTGAATGAATACATTAAACCTAAAGACAGTCAATAATGATATTTCTTCCTAATTACCTTCGAAAACCAGTCCCAAACTGTTGTGACCTTTTGTTTATTAATCCTTTGAATTGTTGCCTTGTTTTCCGACTATCTCCGGGCCTAACTTTTAGCGAGTCACTATCTTCCCGAGTCCTTGTGAAGGGGTAAAAATTTTTCATTTTAAACTTCAGGGATTTCGAAACAGAGCTTAATAAGAAAGCTGGTCTTCACAACTACTTGATCTTCTGCTAATGCTAAGGAATGTCATAGCGATCCTAACTTTCCTAGGTTTTTCGACAGCGTCGAAAAATTCAAAGCTTGCTTGAACAAGATGTCCCTTAAAATTTTATTATATTCCCCTGTCTCCCTAAGAATGAAGGTCTTGTGAGGGTCGAAGGAAGATTGATACCGAGTAATCAAAATGAGTTGACAGACCTCTGATACGAAATATTACACAGATCTCAGCCCTGATATAAATTGATTGCTCCCATCTTCATGTTTTAAAAGTAAATTACAAGACAGGTGGTGAAAGGAAATTCAGAAATGATTGCCCCCACCTAGTCCAGGAAGACGATGAAAGGAAATTCAGAAATGATTGCCCTCATCTTATCGTTTAAACGCATAAATATTTTCTGAAGTGGTGAAAAGAAATTCAGCAAAAAGGGGTCAGACAACTTCACCGGGGTACTGAACAGGCTCGCTGGCAATGAAGCAATGTCTCAGAGATATGTAAGGTTGTTATACATAAATATCAATCTACTCCGGTAACCAATGCTTTCTAAAAACCTGATCATTACCCCAAATTTCGACAGGACTTCCCTTTTTAAAAATTATATAATATCATTCTTTTATGCAAGCTGAGGATCACAAGATCTGTTGAATATCCTAGGGTCGTTTCGACTGTCTTAAAGCGTCCCCAAAGTTAGTAGTGGGAAAGGGAAAGTTGTGAAAGTGACTTCAGCCGTGTTTGGAAAGAATATCTGAGTTCGAAAAAAAAACTTCTTGAAGTATAAAACGAAATTTTCCCTCCCTTCTATCTTTTCCCTTGAATTTTTCTGTTGATTTTAGCTTGTGACTCCATTTACCCAATATTGGCACCTGGTCTACTATTCTTTCCACCTCACAGGAAGTCGAGATCCCTAATTGGAGCCTATGTTGGAGCCGCCCTTGTTTTTACCTTGCAAAATCTTCAATTTTTTAAACTTGAAATCCAAAGTTGATTTTCTTTTTCTTCCGAGATCTTAAAACGCTGAAATCTTGTCGCCCGAACAGAAATGTTTTTTCTACTTTCCAAACAGATCCATTTTTGCGAATATGTTTTCTCTTTTGTTTCATTTCGGGTTCTCGCAGTTCGAATGATTTAATTCTTGGATTCATACTTCCCGAGTCACGAAACAGTGAGGTCATTTTTAATTTTCGCCTAAGACGTTAACTAGGGTAAAAATTTTAACTCATGAGTAGACGTCATCGGGAGTTCGCACCTCGACGTTCGTCATACCCAAGTTTTTTTTTTTACAGCCCTGAGAGCCGAGGACATGAGGTACTTTTTGGGCTAACCCTGGTAAAAGACTAACCATGGTTAAATTTTGTTCTCGGCGCTTCGTCACTTGGCACTTTCTTTCATAAAGATAAGGCGTCTAAAACCCCGACTCACGAGGTTGCGACATGATTATAGAAAGATTATTTAGTAGCCTAATATAAGATTTTCTTCCCATAATTTGAGCCTTAATTATCATCACACCGCGGCTTCGCGACTCGACATATCATTCTCCCAAAAACCTGTCTTCGAAATTCCGAGTCGCGATATGGCGAATTGATTAATTGTATAATTAATGATGCTCCAAATAATGGTTACTATTAATTAAGTTGAAATCGGCACTCGTAGTCTCGCGAGTTGAAGAGTCAAAATGTAAAAAGGAAATTCATGATGCAGCGAACAGCGAGAAAATTATTTGCGTTGCTAAGATTTGAAAATTTAAAATAATGCGAAATATGTCCCGCGCATCGAGAGTTGCACTTTTCCCGAGGTAACTTTTTATCCTCCATACTCCGACTGACCGTCAGACCACCAAACATTAATGACACTAATGAAAGATTAGAGTGAATCTACGAATAATGAGATCGGATTTTATGCAATAAATTTGTTTCTAATTGCGATTTGACAGACCTATGTTGAAGAATACAAAACTTTCAAATATATACAGAAGTTTCATCTTATTTTAAACATCTTTCATAAGTGCACAGAGCTCACCTTTCTCCGAGTGAACTAATTTCTGCATGTATACACAGGTCTATCACAGAAGAGCAAAAACACAAGTTTCAGCCATGGCTCCAAGGAAGGCAGTGAAAGTAAATATCGAGGTTGCAGGGCAAGGCCCAGATAATGTCTCCGACACTTCGCCCCGGAGTGGTGGTTCAGTCCCTAGCTGGTCGTTTGTTTCAGATATTTTGCAATCTGAGTTGGTAAATTATTCAGACTCCGATGATAATGATAACGAAAAGGATGACCTAAACACTAAATACAAGATAGTTGTTCAGTCTAGAATGCACCAGTTTGCAACTAGACCACGCTTGCTCCCATATTATGACATGATTTGATGGGCGTTGGATCACATAGACCTCCCCACCAGAACTATCATAAACGACCAACGGACCACGGTCGAGACTTTTAGACCAGAGCATATCCAAACCATGTACAAGCTCCCAGCAACATCTGAATACAAATATGATACTGAATTCCCGGAGGGATTCAAAAAGAAGGAATGCACAGAATTTGACAAAACCATGCCCGGTTTGATAAAAGATTGGGTTTCGCACTCCGCAAAATTCAGAGAAAATGACCAGGGCATCTATTCAATTGCTTCGCTAGAGCCACAGTATATGTATGTGGCGATGATGACATGTCGGCTTTTTGGAAAGGAGGATACATCGCATTTTTACATTGCGTGGGTACCTCTCATATTTCGGGTAGCAGAAGGTTGCTCATTTAATTGGGAAAAGATACTCACGGACAGTTTGTTCAATCGGGTCACCGAATACCAAGAGAAGAAAGAAAGTGGAAGACCATCCTCCTTTTTCATCTCTGCGTATATCATGGACGCAATATGTTCCATGACCCCGTTCCCTTTGATGAACTGGGCTTGGAATCCAGCCCTAGAAAAACCTTTACATGAGTATCACGATAAACTGTGGAAAAATAAAGCAAACAAATTTATTTATGAAATTTTCAACTGGGTGATGGTGCCCCTACATATCACCATTTTTGGTCATTCGCCACCTCGCATCTCAGATAGAATTGCTGCAAATCTGAGTGGTATCACGGACTGGTACGTAGAAGCAGAGTTTTCCTATTTTAGAGTGTTCGGAGCTGTTGTTTCCCCTCTTGCGCTACCACTGTTCATCCTCGACAAACTGGCCTATCGTGAAATTTCCTGACAAACAACGATTGGTGGGGTGAGTAAAGAGCTCAAAGCATCTTTGAAGAAGGTATGGCCATTTTTCCCTGCTCGGCTAAAATCTTATTCTTTATTGGATTTCGGGCATGCTAAAGCCGAGGCTGCAGCCCTGGAAGACCTGAGTTTGGTCTCTATTGAATATAAAAAACATGATCCCCAGAAAATTGTAAGTAATCATTTGGAAAATTGTGGGCTGAAGAAGTTTGAACACGAGTGTTCACCCTCGGATGATGTTTTCCGAGGTGCGAGATCTTATGGGGAAGTGCTAGTCAGGATCTGATCCTTAGCACCCGAATACATGGCATCCGTTTTAAAATTTCAAGAACATAGATGAAGAAGCCTTCCCACTGTGTTGGGAGGTTTGGGTATTTCCGAGGATAAAAAGAAAGACGCTGAAGGTTCTAAGGATCAAAGGTCTAACCCTGGAAAACAACAGGAAGGGGAGCAGGGGAAGAATCCAGAAGCAAAAGAAGAGACTACGGACCCACCCAAGGAACATAGTTCAGAGGTGGAAGTAAGAAACATAGACCCGCCAGAAACCCAGAATCCAGAAACTGAGAAGAAGACCTCTGATCCTCCGAAGGAGTAGGACTCAGTCATCACACCAGGAAAGGAAGCGAAGAAGATCAGGCAACCCATCACTTCGGTCACCCCCTTGTAGTCAACGCAAGGAAATATAGAAGAAGGATGGATTTTCGGTGAAGAAATAAGGCCTATCAGAGAAGAAGAACTTCCTCTAAGTGAGTTCTTCTTTGACAAAAAGAGAAAAGCAGTTGTGAAAAGGGAGTTCTACCAGGATGAAGGATCAACTGCTAAAAAATTCAAAGTGATGATAGATGGAAAGAACAAAAAGAATGATGAATTCGCCACAGAGATCGCACGAACGCTAGGAGCGTATGCGTCGGTGAATCAATTATTGGTCGGAATGTTAAAAAGTCAACTCAAAATAAAGAATCGCCTGATCAAGACTCTCGAAGCTAGAGTAGCTTCGGCCACAGAAATTGCTAAGAGTCAGGCAAGTGGGGAAATAGAACTTGCCCGACTGGCTGATAAAAAGGAAATAGAAGTCCTCATAACCAAGTTGGAACAAGCACATTAAGTGATCCGAGATGGTCGGATACAGGCGGGTCAGCAGAAGAATATGATCACAGAGCTGCAGGCTCAGTTACAGGTCACTGAAAGTAGGATGATCGACGTCGAGGGGTTTAAATCTCGAGCGATCGATATTCAGAGCAAGATCTCTTCTGTACAACAGAGTCTCCTAGACAAAGTGGGAGTGATTCGAGAAGATTGACTGTTGATGCATCGGATTTCTGAGAATCTGACTGTCAAAGAAAGGAACGTAGAGGCTGCTCGAGTTGCCTTTCAAGAGGCGATGATAGCTACTAACAACAAATTTTCAGCAGGTTCTCCCGGACTCACCATCGCTGAACAAACTAGAGGTAATATTTTGTTAAAGGATTGGGAACATAATATTACCTTAAGCAAGGAACAGGCCCAAAAAATAACTAATTCATTAGAAGAATCCTTCAATGCTATAGATGGTGAGCTGTTAGGAATGGAGAGTGGAGGCGACTCAGAAACGTTAAGGCAAATGAATGTAGATCAGATTTCCCTCGATCTGAAAGAGAAGAATGAGAGAGATTCGAAGGATATCTCTTAGATGGACAGGGTGGACATGGATCAAGTTGACAAACACCTAATTCAACCTAGCACACAACTCAGTGCCCTTGACATCATTGATGCACAAATGGGTGATAAGCTTCCACAGTTAGCTCGAGAATGCTATTTCGCCGAGGCCAGCTGTCAAGCGGAACCTTCATAGCTTGTATCCCAGTTTGTGGAAAAATGTATCATATGCACCGAATCCATGCAAAGACAAGCACCTAGCACCTTTTGAAAATAGAGTAGGAGAGATGGAGTGATTTCGCTCCTCTCGTTTTTAACTGAATTTATGAAACCGTTGAGTTTCTAAACTGATCTGCAAATTTGTATAAATAGATCACAAAAAAAAAAAGGGGGCTGGACCTTTTTTGTATTGATTGTAATAGAGTTTTTGCATTTGAGAAGTTAATACTAGAAAATTTGAAGATTCCCGATTTCGTCACGACTGTATTTCAAGTTTGTTTATTTATGTTTCATTGTTTCATTTCATTCCACTTTTCATAATTGATGTGTATCTCTATACTTTAGTACGACCACTACTATAGCAAAGGGATTTCATCTTTCTGTAATTGATTATTGTCTTTCCTCTGCACCAGCTATCAGCGGGTGTAAGACCAATTTGCATTTACAGAATTATATATTTATTTACACTATGTCAATTATTTCTATACTAATTTCTTCTTCTGTGTATGTGTGAGTTTTCTATTGACAGGAACCTTACGTTATCTACAGCTAAATGTTTTTCTCTCACCCCACATCTTTTTACTAAGAATAATACAGTTACGGGAAAGGGCCTTAAGTTTGCATTCCTATTTTATTCTTAAAGAAAAAATTTCTCTTTTTTTCGACCAAATTGAAACAGCGTTGAAATCTCTCTTTAAATCATTTCCTACTGGTACTATTCCTCAATGACTGTCCCTGCTGCAACTCAACCTAATATTCAACCCGGACTATCTAATCAAACACATATTTCTTTAAATCTTTTTGACACAGTCCTTAAAACTACTAACACCAGGGAAGAACTTGAACGTTCATGGGCAGCCATTGAACAAGATATTACTACTCAGGAACAGTTGGAAGCTATACAACGAGAACGTAGAAATCCTCATTAGTTTCCTATACCGAAGGTTAGAGTAATCCTTTATCAATATTTAACTTACTTTCGGATGCCTTGACACTGTACTTTTAAGCCTTAAGTACAGACTCAGGAACAACACCTCATGTGGAGTTGTATCATCCAACATTGATGAAGGTGATCGATTGACCAGGTAACATGATGTACTCACTGCCTCTGCCCAGAATTCTTGTTCTAACCCGGCACCACTGAGCATGATCCTTGGTTTTTCCATCAGTGTCATGTTCATCCTTTCTGCATCTCCATTCTGCTGAGGAGTGTATGGAGTAGTCTTCTACCTTTCTATACCACACTTCTTACAGAATTCTTCGAATTCATTTCCACAGAATTCTCCACCATTATCTGTTCTCAATACNAAAGAAGCATCTAGAGGAAGATCATTCTAGAAGCAGAAGCTTCTATTAGGTCTTCTTACATTCGAATTATTCTATTTTATTGCAAGGCCTTATTACTATTGACCTTTATTACATCTGAATATATTGTTCTACCTATGTGCAGGTTAGGACCCTAACATGTCCTCCCCCTTAAAACCAACCTTGTCCTGAAGGCTTGAGATGTGGAAATTGTTGTAGAATGGTAGCTGGTTCTCAAGTGGCATCTGTTGGAGTTGTATCTTTCCACTGGACTAACACTTCCTTGATGGTTTTCTAACACAGGCGATGTTGACGCTGGTCAAAACTACTTGCGGTTGTATCCAAATGGATCCTTCTATGGGAAACTCAGGAAGGTTGGTTTGAATTTGGCACTTAGTTAAAATCACCTTCTTTAAGCATGACACATGAAAAACAGGATGTATCTTTGAATGACTGGGCAAAGTTAACTGATAGGCTACTTGTCCCACATGCTTGAGAACTATATAAGGACCATAAAATTTGGGCACTAGATTCTGACAATGCTCAACCTTGAGGGAAGTTTGCTTTTAAGGTTGCAGTCGAAGAAACATCTTATTCCCTTCTGGAAATTCATGTTCAGAGTGACCTTGATCTACTTGTTTCTTCATGTGATTATGTGGCATGACCAAATTATCTTTGAGGCTACAGAGAATAGCCTCTCAAACTGTAAGTGTTTGGTCAACTGCCTGGACCTTTGAGACACTAGGTAAGTATGAGAGAATTGAAGGTGTCTTCTGTCCATATACCACTTCAAAAGGAGTCATGCATGTAGTTGTATGGTATGAAGTGTTGTACCACCATTCAGCTAGGGGTAACCATTGAGCCCACTGATTTTTCTTTTCCGAGGCAAAACACCTCAAATATGTTTCCAAACACTTATTGACAACTTCCGTTTGACCATCAATCTGGGGATGATAAGTTGTGTTGAGATGCAATTGGGTGCCTAGTAGCTTGAACAGTTCTTGCCAAAAATTGCTTGTGAAAGTTCGGTCGCGATAAAAAACAATAGAGTGTGGCATGCCATGAATATTGAAGATCTGATCCATGAAAATTTGAGCCACCGTGGATGTTGTAAACGAGTGTTGAAGAGCGCAGAAATGAGAATACTTGGAAAGGTGATCAACAACCACCATGATGAATAATTTATTTCCTAATTTGGGTAATCCGGTAATAAAATCCATAGAGATATCCTTCCAAATAACAGGTGGAATCGGAAGTGGTTGTAGTGTGATAGGATATTTGACTGTTTCTCCCTTGTTGCATTGAAACACATCACATTCAGTGAAAAAATTATGAATGTCCTATTTCATACCATCCCAGAAAAAAGAACGTTTCACCCTATCATAGGTTTTGGTGAACCTGGAGTGCCCCATTGTGGGTGTAGCATGAACTTCAGAAAGTACCGTGGATTTAATGTTTGATTGTTTACTTAAATACAAATGGCCTTTGTATCGAAGCTCATCATGGAGCCAAGAGTACCTTGGGGAAGCTGGAGCTTTGGAATGCAATTTTTGGATCAGATGAGAACTTTTGGGATATTGTATCCATTCTTGGCGAACGGCTTGGAGCCAATATGGCAATGAAGGAAAGAGAAAAAAGGGATCCTTCATCTTCATATTTTCGAGAAAGTGTATCTGCAACCACATTGTCTTTTCCTTTCTTGTAAATGATCTCATAATCATATCCAAAGGTCTTAGTCACCCATTTTTGTTTCTCCGAGGAGGAAATGTGTTGTTCTAGAAAATACTTGAGGCTTTGATGGTATGTCTTAATTTGGAAATGTTTCCCCAATAGATAAGGGAGCCACATATCAACGACATGCATAGTAGCCAACATTTCCTTTTCATAGATTCATTTGCCGAGATTTTTTTTCAGATAGTTGCTTGCTAGTAAAGGCTAGAGGTTGACCCTCTTGCATAAGGACAACACCAATTCCTTTCCCTAAGCCATCAGATTCCAACACAAAGGTCTTTGTGAAATCAGGAAGGGTCAGGACTAGAGTGGTGCACATGGCCATCTTCAAGGTTTGAAAAGCTTGAGCAATGACTAGAGTCCAAGTGAAAGAGTTATTTTTTTAGGAGATAAGTGAGAGGTGTTGTAATCTTTCCATAATTCTTAACAAACTTGTGATAATACCCTGTTAAGCCCAGAAATCCACACAAGCTTTTGAGAGTCTTTGGGTGAGTCCATTATTGAATAGATTCTATCTTTTGAGTATCCACCCTGATGCCATCCTTTCCAACCATATGACCCAAGTATTCTACTTTTGAGGCGCCAAAAGAGCATTTAGACTATTTCAAGAAAAGTTGGTGTTGAGAGAGTATATGGAGAACTCGATCCACATGAGAAATATGGTTTGCCCAATTTTTTCTATAGATGAGGATAGAATCAAAGAAAACTAAGACAAAATGGCAGAGAAAAGGATGGATGACATGATTCATGAGGCTTTGGAAGGTAGATGAGGCATTACACAAGCCCAAGGGCATGAACAAAAGCTCATACTAGCCCTCATGAGTTCTAAAGGCAGTCTTGGGAATGTCTTCCTCTTTCATACGTATCTGGTGGTAGCCCGAACAGATCAAGTTTAGTAAAGAATTGGGCACCACTCAATTCATCCAGGAGGTGATCAATGACAGGAATGGGAAATTTTCCTTTAATGTTAAGGTTGTTGAGGGCACGGAAGTCAGGAAACATTAACCAAGAACCTTATTTCTTTAGGACCATGACCATAGGAGAAGAGTAGGGGCTCGTACTAGGGTGGATAATGCCTGCATTAAGGAGTTCCTCGACCATTTTATCAATTTCATTTTTTTGGGAAAAGGGCTGACTATACAGACGAATATTGGGAGGAAGGCTTCTGGGTACAAGGGGAATGGAATGATCATGAACACCATGGGAAGGAGGGAGTCATTTGGGAGTGGAAAATACCAATTGATGTTTATAAAGGATGGCTTGGAGGTCTTGGGGAACCGAGGGTGTCTTTGTTTCTTGTATGGCATGGAGTTGGGAAATAACACCAGAATGACCTTTTTTTATGTAGGAGCATCGCTCCCAAGCCATCCATGCACCATCCAATCAACCCACTCAGCACATTCAAAGCATGCATTCAAGGAAGAGAGGCACTAGTCCTCTCACATTTTGAATTTGATTTCAATGTAATTAATTTATGTAAGGTCGTGGAGCCATAGAGCCATGCCTTTAAGCATACGTTAGTTAGGAGTAGCCTTAAATGTTTGTAAGGTTACATATAGCTTCGATCTAGACTAGACAACCCATTCAACGTAATTCAATGTAATTGAATAGAGTAGGTAGCTTGGAGGGAAGAGCTCGAAGAGCCCCCTCATGTAAAATATCTTTGGATCTTGTTTTGAGTTAGAGTGGAGATATAGGAGAAATCTGCGAGAGTTAGATAAGGGGAGAGAAGGAGTCGAGACTCTGTCAAATTCTGAGCTCAAGAACACCTTGTAAAGGAGGCACTTCATATTAATATAAAGAGCATATTTCCTACATGAGTTATGTGTGTCCTTATGTGTTTATGAATGTCTTTGTGTGTTCTTTATATGCTGTAGATGTGCATTTGCAGGGACAGATAGGTTTTTCTATATGTGGGTTCTTTGAATTCAGGTTTCGAGTTCTTTGAGGATTCATGCCAAGAGGGTTTGATAGAACACTATGGGTTCTGAAAGCCAGTGCATAGATGCACTACTAAATTCTACAAAATTTGGGCAAGGATGTGCAAGGAGGGTATACCAACTGAAGTCCTTGGCTCAAGGAGAAACCTGAAGGTTGTTGAACACCTTGGAGGAGGGACTATGCAGAGGAGGACACAATAGAAGATAGAATCACTGAGGGATTCTATAGAGCTCTTCCAGGAGGGCATCGAGTAGGTGCAGATAGTGCACAGGATAACTCTACTGTGAGTTCAAAGGGAAACCAAAATCACTGAGGATTCTATAGAAGCTCTGCCAGCAGGATATTGAGCAAGTGCATAGAAGGCATAAAGAAGACATAATTTTTGAGAATTTTGTAAGGCTCTACCCAGAGGGCATCGAGCTCTATTTAGATTTCATTGAGAAGACATAATCACTGAGGGATTCTATAGAGCTCTTCCAGGAGGGCATTGAGTTGGTGCAGGAGGGCACAGAAGGAACTCTTGTCTGAGTTCAGAGAGAAGAGAAGTGTTAAGGGAGGACCTTCACAGCATTACTGAACACCCTACAGGTTAGTTTAAACCTCATGACTATAGAAGGAGGGTGCCAAGTCATTGGCCATAAGTCCCTGGGAAGCTGTACGTAAGAGTAGAGGTGGGTGGTCAGAATTCTTTATGCTGAACTAGAAAAATCATGAGGACTGTAGGATCAAAGGAAGATGCAAGGTGGTTAGAGGCGGTGAAACCTATCACCTTAGGATCCAGGATCAACGTGAGTCGTTGATCGTGCTTTTTGTAAGCTGTTGGATCATATCATAGATTTGGGGTTCGGGAGTTTGGAAAAGGTAGACCAAACTCTTGATTTCACAAAGCTCCAAGTAAGTGAGGAGAAGAGATAGTCATTGGATCCAGGTCACGGGAAGACCATTGGATCAGAAACTTTGCTATATCACGTATCGAGGGTTTGGAGGTTATGGTAATTTCTTTTCGACTGCAGAATTCGCAAAGTGTCGAGGACCGATCTCATCTTATTGCCCACCTAGCAATTTGAATTTTCAGTACTGCCCTCTTGGCAGTTTATGAGACCCCGCAGTGATATCACCTCATTGCCCTCTTGGCAACATAAAATTTCCTTGTTGTCCTCCTAACAGTCTATGAGATCCCACAATGATCTCATCTCATTTCCCTCATGGCAATTGGAAATTTTTTTTCTGCCCTCTTGGTAGTCTCTGAGATCTTCCAGTGATCTCAATTCATCCTCATCACTGAGATTTCTCCCAGCCTCTAGTTCAAACACCTAAACCATATCCTCTTCATCCCTAAGGCTTTCAGAATGCCTCAACCAAATTTTCAACAACCTCCACTGTCTTCTGGCCAACATCTCCCTGACTAGCCATTTTACCTTCGTATTCATGGGCCATTCATACACCCAATGTGATCTTGCATCATGTTGCATCTGCAGTGCAGGTTCCTCCATCCTCGCTCTGATATCGATGAGCTCTTTATCCATTTCAACTTTGCTTGGTTGCTGATGGATCTTATTTCCATCATGTCTATGGCCTTTAGTAGCCATTTTCCTGCCTTATGTCTGCCCTTCTGGAAAACTTGTTACTGTCACTCTGCAACCATGAGTGCTTCCATCTTTTCCTTACAGTTCTGCTGACTGTCTTTTGGACTGTTGTGTACCTGCGAGCAATCACCATAGAGTATCAATAATCTGCCTTCCTATGATACCAAACTGATGTGTATCAGAGTATTCTCTTTCTCCTCTTGCTTCCTCTACCTGCAATATACAAACAAGATCTAATA
>JZKD02S1608386.1:106102-119942 GCA_000966675.3 Picea glauca
AATCTAGGAATGGAATTGTCTTTTATCTTAGCATATCACCCTCAGATGGATGGACAGATCGAGGTAGTGAACCGAAGTCTGGGAGACTTATTGAGGAGTTTTGTAGATGAACATCATAGTCGGTAGGATCAGATTTTTTCGTAAGCATAAGTTGCATATAAAAACTCACCTAACAGAAGCACAGGACATATCCCATTCTAGATAATGTATGGAATGTAGCTAAGAGGAGTATCTGAATTAAGAGACTTAGGATAGAGTGAATTCAGAAGTGTTAGAGCAGAGTATTTTGCAGTAGAGATGAAAGGACTCCACAGTAAGATCAAGGAGCGGTTAAAGAATTCCAACCAGGAATATAAGCATAGAGCGGATCATCACAGGAGAGAACTCTAGTTTGAACTGGGATATTTGTTCTTAGCTCACCCAAGGAAAGAAATATTCCCAAGGGGAATGTATAATAATTTGAAGATGCAGAAAGTTGGACCATGTAATATTTTGTGAAAGTTTGAGTCCAATGCTTATGAAATAGAACTACCAGATGGGGTAGGGATATTTCCCATATTAAACATATCATATCTATATCCTTACAGACCAAATGAAGTGGGAGGAGAGAGCCAGAAATAAATTCAATGGGTTAAAAAAATACTTGTAGTTGAAAAGCTGCAGATGGAAAAGATAATTGACCAGAGAGTTGGGAAGAAGTCCTGAAGAAAGGAATATTTTGAGTATTTGATAAAATGGAAAGGACACACGATTGAGGATGCTAGTTGGGAAAGTGAAGTGGAGATCCAGAAACATGGACAGACGGTGCAAGAGCTCATGAATAGGAGTTCATGAATATTTTAGCCAACAGAGTATGATGCAAGAGCATCGTAAGAAAGCCAACAAAGCAAGCACAAAAGCAGAGGACAACTGGAATTAAACCAACACATAGTTTGAAGAAATTTTGAATTCAAATAAAGGAAGATTAATGTAATAGATAGGGGGATGTATTTTCATTTATGTTTTGTGATTGTAAGTAGGTCTTGAGTGTTTCTCTCATCTGTGGGATATGAAGGCATTTATTGTATTAAATGTAAAGTAGTTGTAGCTTTTAATTTTGATTAGATAGCTAGAGTTGTAAGAGGGAAAACTCTAGAAAGATCCCTTGTAGGTATTGTATTGTAGTCAGTTATTCTCAAGTGTAAGCTAGACAATAAGAGAATAGGAGAGAAGAAGAATGGAGATTGTAGGAATCCTACAAGTAGATAGTTGTTTCTATTGAACCCATGTAAAAATGCACTTGGATTAATATAAATAATATTTGATCCAATTTCATGGTGTTTTTATGCATTCCGTTTATATATTTGAATGGTATGTTTACAGTTTGTTTATATTCTCTGTTATGCATGTGTTTCCAATGCTATGTGTGTATATGTTTTTGATTTCATGATGAATGTATGAAGTCTTAGAGAGGAGAAGTATGAGTTTCAATTTTTTATCTTCCTGAGAAATGCTGCAAGGAGTGTAGTGAAGGTATGAAAGGAGTGCATTGACGAGGTTCTAAGTCTTATCTCAGAAAATCTCAGGAAGGATACCATTGTTCTCATACCAATAGAATTTTAGGTGTAGCACAAGAACCATACAAGACGTGGATAGGCTGGAGAGAGTCTTGGACTTTACCAATCAAGGAGAAGATTGACTAACTGCTTTTGCAAGGAGTGCACAGAGTTGAAGCATGAATAACCAGTGGTTATTGTGAATGCCGCAAGGAGTGCATGCAAGAATCCTTTAGAAATCCTTGAGTTTGCAGTGGACCAAAGCTCAGGAAGGATAGATATTTGGAAAAAGTTTCGAAGGAAGGACGAGGTCTGAAGCTGTTGCGAGGAAGCCAAATTCAGAAGGGAAAAGACGCCAAGATGTTTGGCTAGAGGTCTTTGAGAAGCCTGAATGAACATTTGAAGTTCTCAGGGGGAGAATCACTAAAGTTCTGTGGACCATTGGATCTTGATGATTACTGGGAAGATTGAGACTGAGTGTATTTTAGTACTCATAAGCTCAATATTAATAATGTTTGTTGGATCCAGATCAATGAGAGTCGTTGATCTCATGCTTGAATTCTCCATTTCGGAATTTGGGGATGGAGGACATTATGACTCGAAGTTGAAAATTACGAATTCCTGATTCACGAAGTCTCGATAGAATCAGGACCATGAGATTACAGGAAGCTCATATTTTTCGATCGTG
Organism: Picea glauca; assembly: GCA_000966675.3. Taxonomy (NCBI): domain Eukaryota; kingdom Viridiplantae; phylum Streptophyta; class Pinopsida; order Pinales; family Pinaceae; genus Picea; species Picea glauca. The sequence goes on from JZKD02S1608386.1 coordinate 108,326, forward strand.
ACAAGGAATCATCGTGATTTTGGCTATCGGTGAAAGCTGTTGTTGCATTACAAATCACCGGTACGCAAAATCCTGAATTGTTGAAAGATTTGGCTCCAGGTTGCAGTCGAGGTTCACGTAAAGAAATTCAAGGGAGGAATCAAAGGACCCGTTAGCCTTTCGGGGTTTTGGGGATTGGAAAGTTTAGGGAGACTAATACTAGGGGTTATGAAGTCATGAAACCTGATATACCTTTGTGGTGGAGTGTGTGGTCACGTCAGTTGGTCACGTGGATGAGAGTTGGCGCTTAGTGATTGTTTGCATATGTGTAGATCCTAAGAATGAACTATGGATAGACACTTTTTTTTTGAGGATTCCTTTGGAGAATAAATGAGTCAATCAAAATCAAAGGGGAGACTAAGAACGATCCTTAGACTGGGAGGTCATGCGAAACCTATTGAGGTAGGGGTGTTGCATCAATTGTATTAGATATCGACAATTGGTGGGGATTCTTCTCTACCTTACACACTCTCTACTCGACATATATTATGAAGTTGGATCACCTTCTAGGTACATATATAAGACTCATGAGAATCAATTGAAGAAAACAAAGAGGATTATTAGATATGTCAAGGGGACTACTAATGCAAACGCACCACCCGGGGCACGTCCGCTCCCACAGGACCTTCTCCTTGAACATCCCAAAGAACTAAAATTCTCTTCAAACCCCCTTATCGGGAGTTCTCAACACCCACAGAATGATCCTTATGGTTTCCCATTGTCCTATCAGGAAATTGGGCCTCGCGTGATCATGAGTCTTGCACTCACGAGATCGGGTCTCAAAAATCCCCAAATCCCAATGACTATTTACTTCACGCCTTCCTTGCTCTTGTCAGGAATATCCCCATCGTGAAATCGGCCCTTACGAGGTCGTAGACAACTTACCTCGCAAATCCCCGATTCCCGATCCCCATTGGCACCTCTCTGCACTCCTTAGCTCCCTCTGGCTAACTCTTTTCGCATGTGACTTGCTGGTCCATGAGACCAGGGTCCTTTCCCTCTATCGGAGTTTCAAAATTTGTAAAATTGAAATGCATAGAACTTACACCCTTGGGATTTCTGATTCTTCGATTTTCGATGCCACCTGGCGTTGACTCATGGCAAGGCTTGACCTTCCAACACTTGTCCCTTTCTCGTCCTCTATGGCCCACACTCCTGTGGTGATTGGGAAATCACATATCGGAGTTTTGCGATTTCAAATGCACTCATCCACAGACCCTTCCAAGTCTCGAAACCTGATACGGATGACACTTGTCCTCCACTGAAACACTATGACTGTGGGACCATCACATTTTGAGATTTCGCAATTCTCCTGGCGTGATTTCCTCATCACTGAAAATCCTGAAATACCGAACCCCGATGCACGTGTGAACTCTCTCCTCCACATCACCGCTTCCTTCCACTCTATCGAGTATCATGAAATCACAATTTCTAGTGCAATGATTTCGTTGTATGCGAAAACCCCAAAATGCCGAACCCCAACTCCTTCGGATCCTTGGACACGCGTCCCTCAAATCGAACGACTCTGGCTGTATCAAGAAATTGTGGATCGTGATTTCATTCTATAAGTGTTTCACGACTCCTGAAACCCCGATATCCCGAACTCCGGGATATCTCACCATGTGTCCCTGCGGCTTGGACGGCTCAGATCCTATTTGGAAATTGTGGATCGCGATTCCAACCTGCTCGAGTCTCTTGTCTCTGGAAAACCTGATGTTCCGAATGCCAACTCGTCCAGATGTCTTGCCACGCGTCCTCGTTGATGGAGGGTTCAAAAATCCCATCGAGAAATCGTGGATCGCGATTCCAACATGCGAGAGTTCTATGTCTTCGAAAACCCCAAAATTTCGAACCCTGACTCACTCCAGATGGCTGACACATGTCCCGTCTGGGATCTACAACTATGTTCCTTTCTCGAGATTTCGAGAACCACAAGGTCACGATTCTCTGCCTTAACAAAACCCTGATGACCTTGATATCCCTATGGCTCCTCCGGGACTCCTCGTCTGCTCGCTGGGACTTAAACCCTGCACAACTTCCCAAGATCTAACGACTGATGGGATTTCGTCAATCTTCCTCTACGAATTCTAACCGTCGATTCCTCTTCTCCCTTCTTAAGGACTTCTTGGCACGGAAACATCCTGTGCAGTCTTCGATAATTTTAAAGGCCTTGTTCCTCCTGATCTTTCCCACTCTGACTCTTTTAGAGAGACTTGCACACACTCCTTGCGCTCATCACTCAACAACTTCCCAAGTGTTGAATCCTTCTGACTCTGTGCACTTCCTACAGCAACCATCTTAGACCTCCTTTGCTCAAATTTACAACTGAGACTTTACTTAGCCTACGAACTCCTTGCACATTTTAGCAACCCAAATCCACTTCTGAGGGCTTTGAGAACAAGAGTTTATCTATTGGGGCTTCATCAATGCACTCCCTGCAGATGAATTCAACTGCACACCTTGCAAGAATCTCCTAGCTCAGATAGAGAAACAATCGTAACTCACTTCACCTGCTCTCAGACTTCTATCTTAACACCTGAAATCATACACACAGCATAACGACAATGCCTAACAAGAAGAAATGTTCATAAGTAGAGCATTTAACACATATACACAGAGAATAACACATCAGCCATGAATCTAAATCAACTTCTTCTATTTATCCCAGATCTATACATGGGTGTTTTCTACAATTCTGCTATTATCCTATGCTCTAGATTCTTCTTACTCTTGTTTCTTCATGTTACAATGATGCAAATGAGAGTGTCTATATCCAGTTTCCCTCCTGCACTCTAAAATCTGTCTAATCTAAGAATTTAATTCTATCTACCTGCAACTACTACTATAAATTCCTCTGTCTATCTCAGAGGAGAGAATATAACTTGAGGTCTGATTACATTCTTACCAAGGCGCCTAAATTAAATGATCTCATTTATATTCAGTGCATCATCTTCAAGGGAAAATTTAAAAATTCAAAAACTTGTGATGGACGTCTTCGAGTTGTCTTCTGCTTCCACGTTGATTTTTCTTGTCGTGAGGGCTGCTCCTGCATCATAATCCCTCGCTTGAAAATTTCCATGGGCTCCTTTCCATGAGCTCTTGCACAGTATGTCCATGCTTCTGAATCTCTACTTCAGTCTCCCAGTTGACATCTTCAACTAGATGACCCTTCCAGTTAACCAAATATTCAAAATATTATTTCCTCCTGGTTTTCTTACCCACTCATCTGTTCAGTATCTGCTCCATCTGTGGCTTTTCTGCAACTGGCATCTACTTCTTCCACTGGACCTCTAGTTGACCATCACCTTCTGCTCCTGCTTCATCAGCTCTATATGGATAAATCCAAAACATTAAATATCAGAGAAATTCCAATCCCATCTGGTAACTCAATTTCATAAGCATTTTGTCCCATCTTCTTCAAGACCTTGCATGGCCCAATTTTCTTCATCTTCAACTTGTTGTATGTTCCCCTCGGGAACCTTTCCTTCCTCAAATGTGCCAGAACTAGATCACCAACTTCAAACTGAAATTGTCTCCGATGTTGATCTGCTCTATGCTTGTACTCCTAACTTGATTTCAACAGTCGCTCCTTCACCTGGCTGTGAAGTTCTATCATCGCTTCAGTGAATTCTCCTACACTAGCACTGCTAGTATCAATCTATCTCGAATCCCTCAATTCAAAAACTCCTCTGGGATGCATTCCATATACAATCTGGAATGGAATTTTCCCTGTGCTCCAATTTACTGAGTCATTCTAAGCAAACTCTGCTTGCGGTAATATGCTATCCCAGCTGTTATGGTGCTCTGTCACCAAGCTCCTCAACAAATGTCCCAGACTTCTATTGGCTACTTCTGTTTGTCCATCTGTCTGAGGATGATAAGCAGAACTAAACATCAAATTAGTTCCTAGCTTCTTCCACAATGTTCTCCAAAAATTCCCTATGAATTTTGTGTCCCTGTCTGAAACTATGCTTTTCGGCAATCCATGGACTAACACAATCTCTTTGAAAAACAAATTTGCGATGTGAGTCGCATCGTTGGTTTTATTGCATGGAATAAAATGTGACATATTAGAAAACCTGTCAACTACCACAAAGATTGAATCAGCCCCTCTTTGTGTCCTCGGCAATCCCAATACAAAATCCATGCTAATTTCATCCCACGACCTCTTAGGTATGGGCAATGGTTGGTAAAAACCCACATTCGGTTTCCTTCCTTTCGAATGCTAGCAAATCCTGCATCTATCCACAAACTTCTTGATTTCTGACCGCATCTCTAGCCAAAAGTATGACTCCGTCAGCTTTGCAAATGTCTTATCATGGCCAAAATGTCTAGCCAATCCTCCACTGTGCTTCTCCTTCAACAAGTTCTCTCTCATGGAGCAATTTGGAATACACAGTTGATTGCCTTTGAACATCAATCCGCCCTGGATCACGTACTCTATCCACTAGCTTCTGTCTCTGAGAACTGGATTCCCTACTGCTTCATAAGCTTCCTTGAAGTCTGAATCATCTGCATACATGTCCTTGAGACCCTCAAAGCTTAACGTCCTGACTTTGAACTCCTTCAATAGCAAACACTTCCTGCTCAAAGCATCAACAACTTTGTTAGCAGTACCAGAAATATGTTTTATCACAAAAGTGAAATTTTGCATGTATTCAACCCACTTAACATGCCTCTGATTCAACTTCTCTTATTGAGTCACAAATTGTAATGCATGTTTATCACTATATAAAACAAATTCTTTTGGAATCAAATAGTGCCTCCATTTCTTCAATTCCTGTATGATGGCATAGAATTATTTATCATATGTGGAGTATTTCTCTTTTGCCTCATTCAACTTCTCGCTGAAATATGCAATTGGCCTATCTTCCTGGCTCAAGACTGCTCCAATTGCAAACCTGCTTGCATCATATTTCACCTGAAATGTCTTTTGAAAATCTGGCAACACCAAAACCGGTTTCTTTGTAATCTTTCATTTCAATATATTGAAACTCTTCTCAGCCTCTTCCATCCAGTGAAAATTTTTATGTCTTTTCTTCACTATATCCATCATTGCTGCACTAATTCCACTGAAATTCTTGATGAATTTTCGGTAGAAACTAGCCAGACCATGGAAACTCCTCACTTCAAATACATTCTGCGGTGATGTCCAATTCTTGATTACATCCAGCTTATCTAGATCCATCCTCAACTCATTTGCAGATATAACAAAACCCAGATAAATGAGTTATTTCTTCATAAATGAGGACTTCTTCATATTTATCAATAACTTCTCTTGCTGTAATCTCTTCATCAGAATAGACAAATGCTTTAAATGTTCAGCCTTTGTCTTGTTGAAAACCAATATGTCATCCAGATACACAATGACAAATTTCCCAATGAACTCCTTCATGACTTCATTCATCAACCTCATAAAGGTACTCGGTGCATTCGTCAAGCCAAATGGAATGACAAGCCAGTCATACAAACCTTTATTTGTTTTGAATGTTGTTTTCCATTCGTCACCTTCTCTCATACGAATCTGATGATATCCACTCTTCAAATATATCTTTGAAATTTTTTTTTCTCCACTTAAGCAATCCATCAGATCATCCATCCTTGGCAATGGGAATCTATATCTGATAGTTATCTTGTTTATCACCCTTGAATCAATGCACATCCTCTAGCCTCCATATTTCTTTAGACTGAGTACCATTGGAACAACACATGGACTCAAGCTTTCCCTGACCAAGCCTTTGTCCAACAACTCCTGGACCTGTCTTTTAACCTCTTCATTATCCTGTGGTGTCAACCTGTATGCGTCTTTATTTGGCAGACTAGCTCCTAGTATGAGGTCTATATGGTGACTCACGCTCCTCATCAGTGGCAACGAATGAGGTAGTTCATCCACTACAATATCAGTGAACTCTTCCAGCAGTTCTTGAACTTCTCCTGGTAAATCGTCCATTCTTGTGCTAGTCAGAACAATACTCGGTTTTCTGACCAAAAAGAACTGTGGATCCTCCTTCTTCTTAACTTCTGTAAGAAGTTCCTTCTCACTCATGAGAAGTATTGTGTTGTCTACCTCTAGCTTCACCTCTTTATCTTCAATTGGACACAACATATGAGTTCTCCCATTCTTTTCTAGGGTATATGTATTCTTCCTCCCATCATGAATTACAATTCTATCATATTTCCATGGTCTACCCAACAATAAATGATAGACATCCATAGGAATAATATCACATAAAATCTTATCATTATATTCTCCTATCTTAATGTCAACTAAGCATTGTTTAGTGACATTTACCTGATGTCCCTTCTGTAGCCATGAAACTTTGTATGGTTTCAGGTGATCAGTTGTCTCCAGCTCTAGCTTCTCTACCATCTCGGTTGAAACAAGATTATCGGTACTTCCACTGTCCACAATGACCTTGCATGCCCAACCCTTGGTCTTGCAAGCAGTCCTAAAAAGACTATTCCTCTGTGCTAGATTCTCCATCTCCTTCTCCAGCATCAAAAGGACTTTTCACACCACCAACGATCTTCCTCCTTCAACGTACTCTGCCTAAACATCTCACCTCTGTGCCTCGGTGATGTGAGCTTATCCTCCATCCTTCTTCCTATCTGGACAATCAACTGACTTGTGCCCATTCTTTCCACATGTGAAGCATGTGATTACTCCACCTCTTCCTCTTCCTCTACCTCTGGTACAAGGAACCCTATTATTATCAGCATATCCTCCTCTCTGTTCAGTATGTTGTTCTTTTTTCTCAGCATATCGCCCTCTCTGTAAACTTCCACCTCTCTCTGTCTGAGTCTGAGGTTTCTTCCAGTCATCCTTGGGCTTTTGGTATTTATCTTGGGAAACCGATTTGATTTTGGGTTGACTTCTGCTTTTGCCCCTATGACTTTTTTTACGGCTCAGCTTCTCCTCAGCTTTCAGAGCCAATTGGTAAGCATCCTCCACAGTTCGGATGGTTTCCAAACTTAGTTCATCCTGAATTTCATACCTCAGGCCATTCATATACCTGGCCACCTTTTCGTCATTTCTTTCACGATGACCTTCTCTGATATTCAACTTGTAAAATTCCTCAGTATACTCCTTCACTGTCATCAGCTTCTGCCTCAGGTTCTGCATCCTCCTGAAAAGAGAAATTTGATAGTCCCTAGGAATGAATTTCGCCTTCATCTTTGCAATCATTCTGTCCCGGCTCTTAATTTTCTTCTTTCCTTGGCAACACCTGTCAGCTTGCAGTTCATCCCAACATAATGCTACATGTCCTTTTAATCTCATGACGACATGTTTGGCCTTCTTATCATCTTCGATATCTTCATAATCGAAGTAAGTGTCTAGAGCCCTAATCCAATCTAGGAGCTCTTCCACATCCAGACTCCCTTCATAAAATGGAATGTCCATCTTTGTTCTCGAACTCATCCGAGCGATAGCATTAATTAAATGCTCATTGGCTGCATCTTATGCTGGGATTTCCTCTCCTCCGCGTCTATCATCCTCTTCATCTTTGGATTCACTGGCATCTCCTACATCAGCTTTGCGCCTCCATGATGTCCCCATGTCCTCCATTCTGGCACAAAGATTTTGTATTTCTCTCTTCATGTTTGGATTCTGTCCTTGTCTACCTCTTTCTCTAGACATTTCTCTTTCTATGGAAAATTCCCTTTCCTCCTCTGGATCGGGTGATTGTCTGCCTCTTCTCCTTGGTGGCATGGCAAACTCTCCTTGTCGTCTGCTATAGAAAGCAAAGAGGCTTTTCTATGCTCTGATACCACTTGATGCAAATGCACCACCCGGGGCATGTCCGCTCCCACAGGACCTTCTCCTTGAACGACCCAAAGAACTAAAATTGCTCTTCAAACCCCCTTATCGGGAGTTCTCAACACCCACAGAATCCTCCTTATGGTTTCCCGTTGTCCTATCGAGAAATCAGGCCTCGCGTGATCACAAGTCCTACACTCACGAGATCAGGTCTCACAAATCCCTGAATCCTGATGACTATTTACTTCACGCCTTCCTTGCTCTTGTCGGGAATATCCCCGTTGGAAAATCAACCCTTACGAGGTCATAGACAACTTACCTCACAAATCTGCAATTCTCGATCCCCGTTGGCACCTCTCTGCACTCCTTAGCTCCCTCCGGCTAACTATTTTCACATGTGACCTTCCGGTCCACGAGACCATGGTCCTTTCCCTCCATCTGAGTTTCGGAATTTTCGAAATTGAAATGCGTAGAACTTACACCCTTGCGATTTTTGATTTTTCGATTTCCAATTCCACCTGGTGTTGACTCACAACAAGGATTGACCTTTCGACACTTGTCCCTTGCTCTGCCTCTATGGCCCACACTCCTGTGGTGATCAGGAAATCGCGTATTGGAGTTTCACGATTTCAAATGCACTCGTCCACAAACCCTTCCAAGTCCCGAAACCCGATACGGATGACACCTGTCCTCCAATGAAACACTATGACTATGGGAACGTCGCATTTTGGGATTTCATGATTTCTCCTGGCGTGATTTCCTCGTCACCGAAAATCCCAAAATACCGAACCCCAATGCACGTGTGAACTCTCTCCTCCACATCACCGCTTCCTTCCGCTCTATCGGGTATCGCGAAATCGTGATTTCTAGTGCAACGATTTTGTTGTATGCGGATACCCTGAAATGTTGAACCCTGACTCCTTCGGATCCTTGGACACGCATCCCTCAAATCGAACGGCTCCAGCTGTATCGGGAAATTGCGGATCACGATTTCATTCTACAAGTGTTTCACGACTCCTAAAACCCCGATATCGCAAACTCCGACTCTCCAGGATTTCTCGCCACGTGTCCCTATGGCTTGGACGGCTCGGATCCTATCGAGAAATTGCGGATCATGATTCCAACCTGCTCAAGTCTCTTGTCTTCGGAAAACCCGATGTTCCGAACGCCGACTCGTCAGGATCTCCTACCACGCGTCCTCGTCGATGGACGGTTCAAAACTCCCGTCGAGAAATTGCGGATCGTGATTCCAACATACAAGAGTTCTATGTTTTCAAAAACCCCAAAATGTCGAACCTCGAATCACTCCAAATGGATGACACGTGTCTCGTCTGGGATCTACAACTATGATCCTTTCTCGAGATTTCGAGAACCACCAGGTCCTGATTCTCTGCCTTAACAAAACCCTGATGACCTTGATATCCCGATGGCTCCTCCGGGGCTCCTCGTCTTCTCGCTGGGACTTAAACCCTGCACAAATTCCCAAGATCTAATGGCTAACGGGATTTCATCAATCTTCCTCTGCGAATCCTGACCGTCGATTACTCTTCTCCCTTCTTAAGGACTTCTTGGCACGGAAATCTCCTGTGCAGTCTTCGATAATTTCAAAGGCCTTGTTCCTCCTGAGCTTTCCCACTCTAACTCTTTCAGAGAGACTTGCGCACACTCCTTGCACTCAGCACTCAACAACTTCCCAAGTGTTGAATCCTTCTGACTCTGTGCACTTCCTGCAGCAGCTGTCTTAGACCTCCTTTGCTCAGATTTACAACTGAGACTTTACTTAGCCTGCACACTCCTTGCATGTATTTAGCAACCCAAATCCACTTCTAAGGGCTTTGAGAACAAGATTTTAGCTACTGGGCCTTCATCAACGCACTCCTTACAGATGAATTCAACTACACACCTTGCAGGAATCTCCTGGCTTAGATACAGAAACAATCGTAACTCACTTCACCTGCTCTCAGACTTCTATCTTAACACCTGAAATCATACGCACAACATAACAACAATGCCTAATAGGAATAAATGTTCATAAGCAGAGCATTTAACACATATACACAGAGAATAACACATCAGCCATGAATCTGAATCAACTTCTTCTATTTATCCCAGATCTATACATGGGTGTTTTCTACAACTCTGTTATTCTCCTATGCTCTAGATTCTTCTTACTCCTATTGCTTCATGTTACAATGATACAAATGAGGGTGTCTATATCCGGTTTCCCTCCTGCACTCTAAAAATTGTCTAATCTAAGAATTTAATTCTATCTACCTGCAACTACTACTATAAATGCCTCTGTCTATCTCAGACGAGAGCGTATGGCTCGAGGTTTGATTACATTCTTACCAAGGCGCCTAAATTAAATGATCTCATTTATATTCAGCGCATCAGCTTCAAGGGAAAATTTAAAAATTCAAAAACTTGTGTTGGACGTCTTCTAGTTGTCTTCTGCTTCTACGTTGGTTTTGCTTGTCGTGAGGGATTCTCCTGCATCAACTACCAGTTTTGGTATACCTTATGTAGCAAGATATTCCTTGGATATTACTGGTTACACAGACTCATATTGGGTAGGAGATAACAATTATGACAAGTACACTTTAGGATATGTCCTATACTCTGGATCATGACCTATTTTTTGGTCAAGTAAGAAGCAATCAATGATTTCTTTATCATCAGCAGAGGTAGAGTACAAAGGTGCAGTGAATGTTACTACTCATGCTATTTGGTTGCAACACTTTCGTAGAGAGTTGGGAGTTCATTTTCATCATATGATAGTTATATGGTGTGATAATCAAAGTACTCTCAAGCTGTGTAGAGACCCATTTAGAGGTAGAAAACCAATAACATTGAGTTGCATATGCACTCTATTCGAGGACAGATTCAGGATGGAGTCATTGATATGCAGTTTTGTCCATTTTCAGAGAAAGTGGTAGACACATTTATAGATGCTTTCACTGAACTAAATTTTGTCTCATTGAGGTACATTCTACAAGTGAGGGATACACCAGCTTAGTAATTGAATATGTTCACATTATTTTCTTGTTAGCGACATATTTTGAGAGGGGTTTTTGTTGCCACTGGGTTTTCCCTGTTTACCTCACTTTTGTTCAGTTGTTATGCATCTATACTTGTATATGAGTAACTAACATGGCTTCATATTTTTGGGACTCATCATTGTGCACACCCTGGTTTTGTTTCAGGGGAGGTGTTGGGGAGTGCATTGATGAATAAAAAAAGGTTAGTGGTAAACCAAATTTACCACATTAATCAACTAGTAAAAATGGTTAGTGGTAAACCAAAAACCACCAGAGATAGTGATGACGCATTGAATAACTAAAGAATTCAAAATCTCAATATTGGATAACTTCACTAATCTTCTCACCTTTCCCCTAACAAGGGGAATATCAAATGTCAATGATGATAGTTATGCTTCAAGTTTCAAAGTTATATCAATAAAATTATCAAAATCCAATAAACATTTGGGAGTTACAGGATAGTAATTAGTCTCCTCAATAGGACATCTACAATTCAATCAATCAATATCATCAAATCAATATAATTGGTAATTTCTAGCATGGAATCTAGAATCATCTCATTACTAATCAAATATTCAGTGTGATGATGTTCCATGCATAACTCTATCTAAATTCAGAGAGAACTTCGATGATCCTATTTGTTCATTGATAGAATAATGGTGATCCTATTTGTTCACCAATTACTAGAGGAATGTTTAGACATGGTATCTATTCACTTCCACAATTTTTTACTATATTTCAAATCCAATTTTAGATGAACTATTGAACATACATATTGGTA
>JZKD02S1608386.1:139564-168302 GCA_000966675.3 Picea glauca
TCGAATTTCACCATTCGCCATACAATATATACAATTTTTTTAGGTATTACGTAGATACCAAAACCCTAATCCCTTAATCCGGGATTAATTTACAAATCAGCTAAAAATAGCAAAATCCGCTAAAAATAGCAAAAATCGCCCAAAAAAATATAACACATACCCACACAGTTGTCGTATCTGACGCACCCACACACACACACACACATGCAAAGAATATAACACATACCCAACAAGGATCTCAACCTTCTCCATTGTTGCAGTGAAGAGTTTTTTGCATCACAAGTTTTCTATCATAGATATGGGACTGTTACATTACTTTATTGGTATTGAAATTAGCTAGAATTATTCAGGAATCAAGATGTGTCAATCAAAGTATTATAGATATCTACTTCATATGTTCCATATGATATATTACAAGCCAACTCCAACTCTAACACCCTTTCAATGAGGGGTTAGACTAGAGGATGTCATTGCATCACCAAGTTTGGTTGATTGTTGATGCAGGAGCATCGTAAGCAAGCCAACAAAGCAAGCGCAGAAGCGGAGGACATCTGGAATTGCACCAACACATATTTTGAAGAAATTTTGAATTCAAATAAAGGAACATTAATGTAATAGATAGGGGGATGTATTTTCATTTATGTTTTGTGATTGTAAACAATTCTTGAGCATTGTTCTCATCTTTCTAATATGAAGGCATTTATTGTATTAAATGTAAAGTAGTTGTAGCTTTTAATTCTAATTAGATAGCTAGATATGTAACAGGGAAAACTCTAGAAATCTCCCTCGTAGGTATTGTATTGTAGTCAGTTATTCTCAAGTGTAAGCTGGAGAGTAAGAGAATAGGAGGGTGAAAGAACATAGACTATAGGAATCCTATAAGTAGATAGTTATTTCTACTGAACCCATGTACAGATGCACTTGGATTAATATAAAGAATATTTGATCCAATTTCATGGTGTTTTTATGCATTCCATTTATATCTTTGAATGGTATGTTTACATTCAGTTTGCATTCTCTTTTATGCATGTGTTTCTAATGTTATGTGTGTATACGCTTTTGATTTCATGATGAATGTATGAAGTCTGTGAGAGGAGAAGTATGAGTTTCAATTGTTTCTCTTCATGAGAAATGCTACAAGGAGTGTAGTGAAGGTATGGAAGGAGTGCATTGATGAGGTTCTGAGTCTTATCTTAGAAAAGCTCAGGAAGGATACAATTGTTCTCATACCAATAGAAGTGTAGGTGTAGCAAAAGAGTCATGCAAGGTGTGCGTAGGCCAAAGAGAGTCTTAGACTTTACCAATAAAGGAGAAGATTGAATAACTGTTGTCACAAGGAGTGCACAGAGTTGAAGTGTGAATAGCCAGTGGTTATTATGAATGTTGCAAGAATCCTTTAGAAATCCTTGAGTTTGCAGTCGACCAAATATCAGGAAGTATAGATATTTGGAAGGATTTTCGAAGGAAGGACGAGGTATGAATCCACCTCGAGGAAGCCAAAGTCAGAAGGGAAAATATGCCAAGACGTTTGGCCAAAGGTCTTTGAGAATCCTGAACGGACAATTGAAGTTCTTAGGAGGAGAATCACCAAAGTTCTGTGGACCGTTGGATCCTGTAGATTAGTGGGAAGATTGAGACTGAGTGTCTTTCAATACTCATAAGCTTAGGAGTAATAGTGGTTGTTGGATCCAGATCAACGAAATTCGTTGATATTTGCGCTTGAATTCACCGTTTCAGAATTCAAGCATGGAGGATGTTGTGACTCAGAGTCGAGAGTTGCGAATTCTCGATTCGCGAAGTCCTGGAGGAATCAGGACCATTAGATAACGGGAAGCTCAGAGTCATCAATTGTGACGAGGAATCATCATGATTTCAAAGATCAGTGAAAGGTTTTGTTGCATTACAAATCGTCAGTAAGCGAAATCTCAAATTGTTGAAAGATTTGGCCCCAGGTTGTAGTCAAGGTTCATGTAAAGAAAGTCAAGGGAGGAATCAAAGGACTCGTTAGCCTTTCGGGGATTCAGGGATTGGAAAAGTCAGGGAGACTCATACTAGGGGTTGCAAAGTCATGAAACCCAATATACCTTTGTGGTGGAGTGTGTGGTCATGTCAGTTGGTCACGTGGATGAGAGTTGGTACTTAGTTCTTGTTTGCACAAGTGTAGCTCCTAAAAAGGACCTATGGATAGAAACTTGTGTGTTGAGGATTCCTATGGGGAATCAAAGAGTCAATCGGACTCAAAGGGGAGATTAAGAATTATCCTTAGACCAAGAGGTTGTGAAAAACCTATTGAGGTAGGGGTGTTGTGTCAACATGGTATCAGAGCCCAACTTACAATCATTCTTTTATGTAAGCAGGAGAGAACATAAGGCAAGTTTTGATTCAAATTATGCATGGAACAAATTCAAAACAATGTTGCCTAGGAGACATCAAGATAGATCAATTCCCTATATAGTTGTGGACAGGGAAATGAGATAACTTTGTGCTTTATTAGATGTTATGGAGAGAGCACAGAGACAGACAATTGATGTTGGAGATGTTGGTGAAGCCGAAAGTGAAAATGAGGCGGGAGCTGGAGAAGAAGGAATTATAGTCTAAGATGCTATAGAAGAACATCTATTTTGAGTTGTTGCAATAATAGGTGACAGGGAAAAGATGGACATTCTGATGTACGAAGAAAAATTAGACGTTGAGGAGATGCTAGATTGGTTTAGAGCTATGGAAAAATAATTCGACTATGAGGATATTGAGGAGGATAAGAAAGTCAAACATGTCGTCACTAGACTTAAAGGGCATGTAGCACTATGGTGGGATGAACTACAGGCTGACAGGCATTGCAAAGGCAAGCAAAGAATAAAAATATGGGATAGAATGGTTGCAGAAATGAAAGCCAAGTTTATACCCAGGGACTGCCAAATTAATTTGTTTTGAAGAATGCAGTATTTGAGACAAAAAGGAATGACAATGAAAGAATACACCGAGGAATTTTATCGACTAAACATTAGAGCTGGTCATCGAAAAAGTGATGATGAAAAGGTCACCATATACATGAATTGTCTGAGATATGACATTCAAGATGAGATGAGCATGGTGACGATCATAAATGTAGAAGATGTTTATCATATTTCTCTGAAGGATGAAAAGAAGTTAGCCCGAAGGAAAATTCAAAGAGGAAGAGGTAGAAGTCAGAGTAGAGGCAAAGAAGTTTCCTAAGATAGAGTGCATAAGCCCAAGAATGAGGAGAATAAACTTCATACTCACCCTGAAAGAGGAGGAAGTTCACAGGGAAGACAATATGCCGATGGAAACACTTTTCCTTGAGCCAGAGGCAGAGGAGGTGAGGTAAAGTGTTTTGTCTGTGGAAAGATCGAAAACAAGTCTTATGAATGTCCTGATAGAAAAAGAGATGGAGGAGGCAAAGCTCACATTTTAGAGGCACAAAGGTGAAATGTTGAGGCAAAAGATGTAGAAGGCGGAAGATCCTTAATGATGAGGAAAATTCTATTGAAACCAGAGAAGGAGATAGAGAATCCAGTCCAAAGAAACAATTTGTTTAGAATTGCTTGCAATACCAAGGATGGGGTATGTAAAGTGATAGTGGAAAGTGGAAGTACAGATAATCTAGTATCCACAGAAATGGTGGAGAAGATGGAATTGGAAACAGTTGCACATTCGAGCCCATCCAAAGTCTCGTGGTTAAAAAAGGGACATCAGGTAACAGTCAATAAACAATGTTTAGTTGAATTTAAGATAGGGGGTTACAGAGATGACATCTTATGTGATGTTATACCCATGGATGTCTACCATATTTTGTTGGGGAGACCATGGAAGTATGACATGAATGTTGTTCATGATGGAAGAAAGAACACGTACAACATAGAGAAGAATGGTAGGATGCATATGTTGCTGCCAATTGAAGATAAGAATGTGAAAGAAGAAACATGCAATACTATACTTCTCATGAGTGCAAAAGAGTTTCTTGATGAAGTCAAGAAAGAAGAAGACATGCAGTGTAATATACCAAATATAAAAAGTATTAGAACAGAAATAAAATGTTGGAAATGGCAGAATAACAACAATATAACCAGAACAATCACCACCATAGAACTGAAATGATATAAGAATAACAATAGAAATAACAGTTTGATTCTAAAAGCAATGTTCACGGGCCTCTTCAAGGGGGAAACCTCTAGTTGAGAAGAGCTCTGTTACAATAATATCCAAAATAGGGTTCTCATACCCTTGACTCCTATTTATACTAAATGTGTCTATCAAAAGAAGCATCTAGAGGAAGATCATTCTAGAAGCAGAAGCTTCTATTAGGTCTTCTTACATTCGAATTATTCTATTTTATTGCAAGGCCTTATTACTATTGACCTTTATTACATCCGAATATATTGTTCTACCTATGTGCAGGTTAGGACCCTAACATGTCCTCCCCCTTAAAACCAACCTTGTCCTGAAGGCTTGAGATGTGGAAATTGTTGTATAATGGTAGCTGGTTCTCAAGTGGCATCTGTTGGAGTTGTATCTTTCCACTGGACTAACACTTCCTTGATGGTTTTCTAACATAGGCGATGCTGACGTTGGTCAAAACTGCTTGTGGTTGTAGCCAAATGGATTCTTCTATGGGAAACTCAGGAAGTTTGGTTTGAATTTGGCACTTAGTTAAAATCACCTTCTTTAAGCATGAAACATGAAAAACAGGATGTATCTGCGAATGACTGGGCAAAGTTAACTGATAGGATACTTGTCCCACTTGCTTGAGAACTATATAAGGACCATAAAAGTTGGGCACTAGATTCTGACAATGCTCATCCTTGAGGGAAGTTTGCTTTTAAGGTTGCAGTCGAAGAAACATCTGATCCCCTTCTGGAAATTGATGTTCAGAGTGACCTTGATCTACTTGTTTCTTCATGTGATTATGTGCCATGACCAAATTATCTTTGAGGCTACGGAGAATAGCCTCTCAAACTGTAAGTGTTTGGTCAACTGCATGGAACTTTGAGACACCAGGTAAGTATGAGAGAATTGAAGGTGGCTTCTGTCCATATACCACTTCGAAAGGATTCATGCATGTAGCTATATGGTATGAAGTGTTGTACCACCATTCAACTAGGGGTAACCATTGAGCCCACTGATTTTTCTTTTCCGAGGCAAAACACCTCAAATATGTTTCCAAACACTTATTGACAACTTCCGTTTGACCATCAATCTGGGGATGATAAGCTATGCTGAGATGCAATTGGGTGCCTGGTAGCTTGAACAGTTCTTGCCAAAAATTGCTTGTGAAAGTTCGGTTGCGATAAAAAACAATAGAGTGTGGCATGCCATGAATCTTGAAGATCTGATCCATGAAAATTTGAGCCACCATGGATGTTGTAAACGAGTGTTGAAGAGCGTAGAAATGAGAATACTTGGAAAGGTGATCAACAACCACCATGATGACTGATTTATTTCCTAATTTGGGTAATCTGGTAATAAAATCCATAGAGATATCCTTCCAAATAACAGGTGGAATCGAAAGTGGTTGTAGTGTGACAGGATATTTGACTGTTTCTCCCTTGTTGCGTTGAAACACATCACATTCAGTGAAAAAATTATGAATGTCCTATTTCATACCATCCCGGAAAAAAGAACATTTCACCCTGTCATAGGTTTTGGTGAACCTGGAGTGCCCCGCTGTGGGTGTAGCATGAAGTTCAGAAAGTACCGTGGATTTAATCTTTGATTGTTTACTTAAATACAAATGGCCTTTGTATCGAAGCTCATCATGGAGCCAAGAGTACCTTGGGGAAGCTGGAGCTTTGGAATGCAATTGTTGGATCATATGAGAACTTTTCAGATATTGTAGCCATTCTTGGTGAACGACTTGGAGCCAATCTGGCAATGAAGGAAAGAGAAAAAAGGGATCCTTCATCTTCATATTTTCGGGAAAGTGTATCTGCAACCACATTGTCTTTTCCTTTCTTGTAAATGATCTCATAATCATATCCAAAGATCTTAGTCACCCATTTTTGTTGCTCCGAGGAGGAAATGTGTTGTTCTAGAAAATACTTGAGGCTTTGATGGTCTGTCTTAATTTGGAAATGTTTCCCCAATAGATAAGGGAGCCACATATCAACGACATGCATAATAGCCAACATTTACTTTTCATAGATTCATTTGCCGATATTTTTTTCAGATAGTTGCTTTCTAGTAAAGGCTAGAGGTTGACCCTCTTGCATAAGGACAACACCAATTCCTTTCCCTAATCCATCACATTCCAACACAAAGGTCTTTGTGAAATCAGGAAGGGTCAGGACTAGAGTGGTGCACATGGCCATCTTCAAGGTTTAAAAAGCTTGAGAAATGACTAGAGTCCAAGTGAAAGAGTTCTTTTTTTAGGAGAGAAGTGAGAGGTGTTGTAATCTTTCCATAATTCTTAACAAACTTGCGATAATACCCTGTTAAGCCCAGAAATCCACACAATCTTTTGAGAGTCTTTGGGTGAGTCCATTCTTGCATAGCTTCTATCTTTTGAGTATCCACCCTGACGCCATCCTTTCCAACCATATGACCCAAGTATTCTACTTCTGAGGCGCCAAAAGATCATTTAGACTATTTCAAGAAAAGTTGGTGCTGAGAGAGTATATGGAGAACTCGATCCACATGAGAAATATTGTTTGCCCAATTTTTTCTATAGATGAGGATAGCATCAAAGAAAACTAATACAAAATGGCAGAGAACAGGATGGATGACATGATTCATGAGGCTTTGGAAAGTGGATGGGGAATTACACAAGCCCAAGGGCATGAACAAAAGCTCATACTGGCCCTCATGAGTTCTAAAGGTAGTCTTGGGAATTTCTTCCTCTTTCATACGTATCTGGTGGTAGCCTGAACGAAGATCAAGTTTAGTAAAGAATTGGGCACCACTCAATTCATCCAGGAGGTGATCAATGACAGGAATGGGAAATTTGTCTTTAATGTTAAGGTTGTTGAGGGCACGAAAGTCAGGACACATTAACCAAGAACCTTCTTTCTTCAGGACCATGACCATAGGAGAAGAGTAGGGGCTCGTACTAGGGTGGATAACGCCTGCATTAAGGAGTTCCTCGACCATTTTATCAATTTCATTTTTTTGGGAAAAGGGCTGACAATACAGACGGATATTGGGAGGAAGGCTTCTGGGTACAAGGGGAATGGAATGATCATGAACACCATGGGAAGGAAGGAGTCCTTGGGGAGTGGAAAATACCAATTGATGTTTATAAAGGATGGCTTGGAGGTCTTGCGGAACTGAGGGTGTCTCTATTTCTTGTATGGCATGGAGTTGGGAAATAACACCAGAATGACCTTTTTTTATGTAGGAGAATAGCTCCCAAGCCATCCATGCACCAGCCAATCAACCCACTCAGCACATTCAAAGCGCGCATTCAAGGAAGAGAGGCACTAGTCCTCTCACATTTTGAATTTGATTTCAATGTAATTAATTTATGTAAGGTCGTGGAGCCATAGAGCCATGCCTTTAAGAATACGTTAGTTAGGAGTAGCCTTAAATGTTTGTAAGGTTAAATCTAGCTCCAATCTAGACTAGACAACCCATTCAATGTAATTCAATGTAATTGAATAGAGTAGGTAGCTTGGAGGGAAGAGCTCGAAGAGCCCCCTCATGTAAAATATCTTTGGATCTTGTTTTGAGTTAGAGTGGAGATATAGGAGAACTCTGTGAGAGTTAGATAAGGGGAGAGAATGAGTCGAGACTCTGTCAAATTCTGAGCTCAAGAACACCTTGTAAAGGAGGCACTTCATATTAATATAAATAGCAGATTTCCTACATGAGTTATGTGTGTTCTTATGTGTTTATGAATGTCTTTGTGTGTTCTATATATGCTGTAGATGTGCATTTGCAGGGACAGATAGGTTTTTCTATATGTGGGTTCTTTGACTTTAGGTTTCGGGTTCTTTGAGGATTCATGCCAAGAGGGTTTGATAGAACACTGTAAGTTATGAAAGCCAGTGCATAGATGCACTCCTAAATTCTGCGAAATTTGGGCAAGGATGTGCCAGGAGGGTGCACCAGCTGAAGTCATTGGCTCAAGGAGAAACCTGAAGGTTGTTGAACACCTTGGAGGAGGGACTGTGCAGAGGAGGACACAGCAGAAGATAGAATCACTGAGGGATTCTGTAGAGCTCTGCCAGGAGGGCATCGAGCAGGTGCAGATAGTGCACAGGATAACTCTACTGTGATTTCAAAGGGAAACCAGAATCACTGAGGATTTTGTAGAAGCTCTGCCAGGAGGATATTGAGCAAGTGCATAGAAGGCACAAAGAAGACATAATTTTTGAGAATTTTGTAAGGCTTTGTCGAGAGGGCATCGAGCTCTATTTAGATTTCATTGAGAAGACATAATCGCTGAGGGATTCTGTAGAGCTTTGCCAGGAGGGCATTGAGTTGGTGCAGGAGTGCACAGAAGGAACTCTTGTCCGAGTTCAGAGAGAAGAGAAGTGTCAAGGGAGGACCTTCATAGGGTTACTGAACACCCTACAGGTTAGTTTAAACCTCACGACTGCAGAAGGAGGGTGCCAAGTCATTGGCCATAAGTCCCTGGGAAGCTGTACGTAAGAGTAGAGGTGGGCGGTCAGAATTCTTTATGGTGAACTAGAGAAATTATGAGGACTGTAGGATCAAAGGAAGATGCAAGGTGGTTAGAGTCTGGTGAAACCTATCACCTCAGGATCCAGGATCAACGTGAGCCGTTGATCGGGCTTTTTGTAAGCCGTTGGATCATATCGCAGATTTAGGGTTCAAGAGTTTGGAAAAGGTAAACCAAACTCTTGATTTCACGAAGCTCCAAGTAAGTGAGGAGAAGAGATAGGCGTTGGATCCAGGTCATGGGAAGACCATTGGATCAGAAACTTCGCTATATCACGTATCGAGGGTTTGGAGGTTATGGTAATTTCTTTTCGACTGCAGAATTCGCAAAGTGTCGAGGACCGATCTCATCTTATTTCCCACTTGGAAATTTGAATTTTCAGTCCTGCCCTCTTGGTAGTTTATGAGACCCCGCAGTGATCTCACCTCATTGCCCTCTTGGCAACATGAAATTTCCCTACTGTCCTCCTAACAGTCTATGAGATCCCATAATGATCTCATCTCATTGCCCTCATGGAAATTGGAAATTTTTCTTCTACCCTCTTGTTAGTCTCTGAGATCTTCCAGTGATCTCAGTTCATCCTCATCACTGAGATTTCTCCCAGCCTCTAGTTCACACACCTAAACCATATCCTCTTCATCTCTAAGGCTTTTAGAATGCCTCAACCACATTTTCAACAACCTCCACTGTCTTCTGGCCAACATCTCCCTGACTAGCCATTTTACCTTCGTATTCATGGGCCATTCATACACCCAATGTGATCTTGCATCCTGTTGCATCTACAGTGCAAGTTCCTCCATCCTCGCTCTGATCTCGATGAGCTCTTTATCCATCTCAACTTTGCTTGGCTGCTGATGGATCTTCTTTCCATCGTGTATATGGCCTTCAATAGCCATTTTCCTACCTTATGTCTGCCCTTATGGAAAACCTGTTACTGTCACTCTGCAACCATGAGTGCTTCCATCTTTTCCTTACAGTTCTCCTGACTGTCTTTTGGACTGCTGCGTACTTGCGAGAAATCACCATAGAGTATCAATAATCTGCCTTCCTATGATACCAAACTGATGTGTATCAGAGTATTCTCTTTCTCCTCTTGCTTCCTCTACCTGCAATATACAAACAAGATCTAATACCACTCTAACTCAAAACAAGATCCAAAGATATTTTACATGAGGGGGCTCTTCGAGCTCTTCCATCCAAGCTACCTACTCTATTCAATTACATTGAATTACATTGAATGGGCTATCTAGTCCAGATCAAAGCTAGATTTAGCCTTACAAACATTTAAGGCTACTCCTAACTAACGCCTACTCAAAGGCATGGCTTTATGGCTCCACGGCCTTACATACATTAATTACATTGAAATCAAATTCAAAATGTGAGAGGATTGGCGCCTCTCTTCCTTGAATGCATGCTTTGAATGCGCTGAGTGGGCTGGCTAGATGGTGCATGGATGGCTTGGGAGAGATGCTCCTACATCATTTTTTGAGAAACTTTTCCATGTGATGGGAACTAATGATCTCAGGTGAGCCAACGGTGATGCCTTGGAACTTATATTGGTGGCCCTCCTGGTCGAATTACATGGTTAAGTACTTAAAATCCATGAGAATGGGACCCAAGGTCCTTAGCCAGTCTGCACCCAAGACAATGTCATAACTTCCCATGTCGATAGAAAACATATGAGATTTCAGGTGGTAGTCACCAATTTGAAGACTCACATTTTCACAACTCCCTCCACATTTCATGGAACCACCATTGGCAATCATGATTTGGAAATTATTGATGACATGCATGTAACAATGAGTTTCTTGGGCAATGTGGTGATGAATAAAATTATGGGTGCTTCCACTATCATCCAGAATGATGATCTTCCGATGCTTGATGTAACCGATTAAATTGAGGGTTTGGGGAGCGAAGAAGTCGGTGAGAGCATTGAGGGAAATGGCCGGTTCTAAGGGAGGGGTTATGTAAGTGATTTTAGGTGACTCAAACACAAGGGGATTTTCAACATCCTCTTCTAAAATATCCTCGGATATGGACATAAAAATATTTTGTTCCTTACACTTCTGGCCCGGGAAATATTTGTCATCACAATTATAACAAAGGCCTTTGAGTTGGCATTCAACCATTTCATCCATGGTCAATTTTTGGATCTTTAGTGGAGCGGAGAGAGTAGTGGGATTTATTGGCTTAGGGCAAGGGATAAAGGAGGGTTTTCAGTTTTGAGAAGATATAACCTGTTGTGATTCTTTATCTCTTTTAGTAGCCTCCACCCAACTCTGAGGTCGAGCCATGAGGACATGGGCCTGAACCTCATCCTTGAGGCCACTGATAAAACACTCTCAAAAAAAGGCATTAGACATGCCCTCTGTCCAAAAATCCAGGCACTCAAAGGAAACTATAAAGTCTTCCACTGTTCCTGATTGTTTCAACTTTGTCAAATGACCCAAATGGTTGGTGTCAGTGTCAAATCATTCATAAAGCTTTGCCACAAAGTGTGTCCAAGCAATATACCCTTGACAGGAAGCTTTTCTCCATTGCCAACGTTCTTGATCTAGATGGAGAACACCATACCAAAGTTTGGCCAGTTCATATGTAATGTCATATAAAGAGAAATAATGTTCCATTTGGGTTACCTAACCAATGGGGTCTGAGCCATCAAATTTGGTCACATCCACCTGGGGAAGGCGTAGGTCACGTTGAAAGTGATGGTGCTGAAAGTTATGAGAATGAGAGGAATGTTCACCTTCAATATGTGGAGGTGAGTCAGAGGAAGGGTTATCTGTAGGGATATGAAGCTGAGTGTAGAGGGACTAAAAGACAGATTCAACTTGGGTGGTCAAGTCTTGTTTGAAATCCTCCATTGAGGACTGCATGGTTGTATTGATGGTGGCAACATTAGCAGTGAGTTGTTTCACTTTTTGTTGGGTATCGGTGAGACTAGACTGCAAGGTATTGAAGCGAGCTTCGAAGTCTTGGCTACGGGTATGGGCCATGAGGACAAGGGAACCGAAAAGGGGCAGGTGGGTTCAAATTTCTTTCCAAAAAATGATATGGATGAATGTGATAAGAGAGAAGAGATGAATCCAATGGAATAGGTCTCAATTAATGGTGAAATAATTTCCAGACATTTTTTTTATTTTTACACCTACAGAGTTATACTTTGGTCTAAAGAATACTGCAGTGATGAAATGCTCAAATGCTTAACCAGGAAGAAATGTGTAGAGATTTGGCAACCCGAACACAGTTGGACGGAAATAGATCTTGTCTATTTTAATTTGTTTATATTTCTATCCCTAAGGGTTAGGTATTCAAAGGTTCTACAGACAAGGGTTTGCCCTGTGCTATAGCTCTCTGATATATGTGTGGGGTCCAACAGTAGTACTCAACCCAATATCTCAGGGCACTAACTTAGGAGACTAGACCATGCCCTTAGCCATACTACCCGACTGTCAAGGTACTAGAGAGTATATTCCTGAGTGTTGTTCTCGGTGGAACTATAACAGTCAGGTGGTTGATAGGTTTATCTAAAGAGGGATTCAAGTAATCTAGGTCGATCCGTACATAGGTGTTGTATGATGTGCTACCACTCGAAGGGGTACCAATAGGGGTTACAAGGGTGGCCAACAGATGTGCACTTAAGTACCTCTTGTATTTCTTGCATGTATGAATCCCTCAACCATGGGTTTATGCGTGTAACGAGAGATCTCTGTGGCTTAAAGAAGTAGGAATACGTCTCTACCCTGAAAAAAAAATTAACCCACACTTTCTGCCAAGGAAAGTGCTCTGATACCACTCGTAATATACCAGATATAAAAAGTATGCATAACAAAAATAAAATGTTGGAAATGGTAGAATAAAAACAATATAACCAGAACAATCACCACAATAGCACTAAAATGATATAAGAATAACAATAGAAATATCACTTTGATTCTGAAAGAAATCTTCATGGGCCTCTTCGAGGGGGCAACCTTTAGTGTAGCATAGCTCTATTACAATAATATCTAAGCTAGGGTTCTCATACCCTCGACTCCTATTTATACTAAATATGTCTACCAAAAGAAGCATCTAGAGGAAGATCCTTCTAGAAGCGAAAGATTCTATTAGGTCTTCTTACATTCGAATTATTCTATTTTATTGAAAGGCCTTATTACTATTGACCTTTATTACATATGAATATATTTTTCAAACTATGTGTGGGTTAGGACCCTAACATGCAGTTTTCTATATTGAGAAAACCCAATTATGTTGACAAGTACCAAGATATATGATCTACCGGAGGAAATTTAGGAACTACTGCAGAATTTTGTTGATATCGTGGTGGACGATTTACCTTGTTCGTTGTCACCCATCAGGAGTATAATCCATCACATTGACCTTATACCATGAGAAATTTTACCAAAACAAGCAGCATAGAGATTGATGTTGCAGAAGAATGAGGAGGTCAAGAAGAAAGTCCAAGATTTGGTGGAAAAAGGGTTGGTGTGAGAAAGCTTGAGTCCATGCGTTGTTCCAACAATGCTAAGTCCAAAAAAGGATAGTGGATGGAGAATGTGTATAGATTCATGAGATATAAATAAAATCACCATCAGGAAAAGATTTCCTTTATCGAGGATGGATGACTTGATGGATTGCCTAAGTTGAGCAATTTTTTTTTCAAAAATTGATTCGAAAAGCGGATATGATCAAATTAGAATGAGAGAAGGTGATGAATGAAAGACAACATTCAAGATGAGTGAAGGACTGTATGAATGGCTTGTCATGTCATTTGGTTTGATGAATGTGCAAAGTAATTTCATGAGATTGATGAATGAAGTCTTGAAGGATTTCATTGGTAAGTTTGTAATTGTGTATATTGATGATATACTGATCTTCAGTAAGACTGAGGAAGAACACTTGAGACATTTAACTCTAGTAATGAGGATGTTGTAGTAAGAGAAGTTGTTGATAAATTTGAAGAAGTCATCTTTCATGAAGGAAGAGCTCATTTATTTGGGGTTTGTGATCTCTTCAAATGAGTTGAAAATGGATCCTAAGAAGCTAAAACCAATCAAAGATTGGCCATCGCCAAAGAGTATTTTTGAAGTTTGAAGCATCCATGGATTGGCTAGCTTTTGCAGTATGTTCATCAAAAATTTTAGTGGAATTTATGCACCAATGATGGACATCATCAAGAAAAGACACAAATCTTTTCATTGGATAGAGGAAGCAAAGAAAATTTTTAAGTTGTTGAAGAAGAAGATAAATGAACAACCAGTTCTAGTTTTGCCGAAATTTAGTAAGACATCCCAAGTCCAATGTGACGCAAGTAGATTTGCGATTGGAGAATTCTTGAGTCAAGAAAATAGACTGATTGCATACTTCAAGTGAGAAGCTAAATGATGCCAAAGTGAAATATTCCACGTATGGTAAATAATTTTAGGTAGTCATACAGGAACTGAGGAAATGGAGGCACTACTTGATTCTAAAAGAGTTTGTCTTGTATAACGATAATCATGCTTTACAATTCATAACTCAACAGGAGAAATTAAACCAGAAGCATGCAAAATGGGTTGAATATATGAATAATTTTACTTTTGTTATAAAGCATATTTTTGGAACTACTAACAAGGTTGTTGATGCATTGAGTAGGAAATGTTTGATTCTACAGGAGTTTTGTGTCAAGGCCTTAGGTTTTGATAGCCTTAAGGAAATGTACAGAGATGATCCAGATTTTAAAGACGCTTATGAAAGATGTGAGAATCTAGTTCTCAAAGATAGAATCCAATGGATCAAGTATCGGATTCAATATATATTGCTATTCAGGGGAAATCAGTTGTGTATTATGAAGAGTTCCATGAGAGAGAATATTCTAAAGGAAAAACATAGTGGGGGATTAGCTGGACATTTCAGCCATGACAAAACGTTCATGCAGCTGAACAACTTATATTAATGGTCGGGGATGAAGAAGATGTCAATAAATTTGTGAACAGATGTAGAATTTTCTAGCATGAAAAGGGGAAAAGATTGAATACAGGGTTGTATCAACCGTTTCCAGTACCAGAGAGGCCGTGGGATGTGGTAAGCATGGATTTTCTGTTAGGATTGACAAGGAAATAGAGGGGTCATGACTCCATATTCGTGGTAGTTGATAGATTTTCTAAAATGGCACATTTCATTCCATGTCAGAAAACTAGTGATGCAACTCACATTGCAAACCTATTTTTCAAATAAGTTGTTAGACTTCATGGCTTACCCAAGAGTATTGTTTTAGACAAGGATACCAAATTTGTTGGTCATTTATGGAGGACACTATGGAAAAATCTAGGAATGGAATTGTCTTTTATCTTAGCATATCACCCTCAGATGGATGGACAGATCGAGGTAGTGAACCGAAGTCTGGGAGACTTATTGAGGAGTTTTGTAGATGAACATCATAGTCGGTAGGATCAGATTTTTTCGTAAGCATAAGTTGCATATAAAAACTCACCTAACAGAAGCACAGGACATATCCCATTCTAGATAATGTATGGAATGTAGCTAAGAGGAGTATCTGAATTAAGAGACTTAGGATAGAGTGAATTCAGAAGTGTTAGAGCAGAGTATTTTGCAGTAGAGATGAAAGGACTCCACAGTAAGATCAAGGAGCGGTTAAAGAATTCCAACCAGGAATATAAGCATAGAGCGGATCATCACAGGAGAGAACTCTAGTTTGAACTGGGATATTTGTTCTTAGCTCACCCAAGGAAAGAAATATTCCCAAGGGGAATGTATAATAATTTGAAGATGCAGAAAGTTGGACCATGTAATATTTTGTGAAAGTTTGAGTCCAATGCTTATGAAATAGAACTACCAGATGGGGTAGGGATATTTCCCATATTAAACATATCATATCTATATCCTTACAGACCAAATGAAGTGGGAGGAGAGAGCCAGAAATAAATTCAATGGGTTAAAAAAATACTTGTAGTTGAAAAGCTGCAGATGGAAAAGATAATTGACCAGAGAGTTGGGAAGAAGTCCTGAAGAAAGGAATATTTTGAGTATTTGATAAAATGGAAAGGACACACGATTGAGGATGCTAGTTGGGAAAGTGAAGTGGAGATCCAGAAACATGGACAGACGGTGCAAGAGCTCATGAATAGGAGTTCATGAATATTTTAGCCAACAGAGTATGATGCAAGAGCATCGTAAGAAAGCCAACAAAGCAAGCACAAAAGCAGAGGACAACTGGAATTAAACCAACACATAGTTTGAAGAAATTTTGAATTCAAATAAAGGAAGATTAATGTAATAGATAGGGGGATGTATTTTCATTTATGTTTTGTGATTGTAAGTAGGTCTTGAGTGTTTCTCTCATCTGTGGGATATGAAGGCATTTATTGTATTAAATGTAAAGTAGTTGTAGCTTTTAATTTTGATTAGATAGCTAGAGTTGTAAGAGGGAAAACTCTAGAAAGATCCCTTGTAGGTATTGTATTGTAGTCAGTTATTCTCAAGTGTAAGCTAGACAATAAGAGAATAGGAGAGAAGAAGAATGGAGATTGTAGGAATCCTACAAGTAGATAGTTGTTTCTATTGAACCCATGTAAAAATGCACTTGGATTAATATAAATAATATTTGATCCAATTTCATGGTGTTTTTATGCATTCCGTTTATATATTTGAATGGTATGTTTACAGTTTGTTTATATTCTCTGTTATGCATGTGTTTCCAATGCTATGTGTGTATATGTTTTTGATTTCATGATGAATGTATGAAGTCTTAGAGAGGAGAAGTATGAGTTTCAATTTTTTATCTTCCTAAGAAATGCTACAAGGAGTGTAGTGAAGGTATGCAAGGAGTGCGTTGACGAGGTTCTGAGTCTTATCTCAGAAAATCTCAGGAAGGATACCATTGTTCTCATACCAATAGAATTTCAGGTGTAGCACAAGAGCCATGCAAGACGTGGACAGGCTAGAGAGAGTCTTGGACTTTAGCAATCAAGGAGAAGATTGAATAACTGCTTTTGCAAGGAGTGCACAGAGTTGAAGCATGAATAGCTAGTGGTTATTGTGAATGCCGCAAGGAGTGCATGCAAGAATCCTTTAGAAATCCTTGAGTTTGTAGTGGACCAAAGCTCAGGAAGGATAGATATTTGGAAAAAAATTCGAAGGAAGGATGAGGTTTGAAGCTGCCTCGAGGAAGCCAAATTTAGAAGGGAAAAGATGCCAAGATGTTTGGCTAGAGGTCTTTGAGAAGCCTGAACGAACATTTGAAGTTCTCAGGGGGAGAATCACTGAATCTCTGTTGACCATTGGATCTTGATGATTACTGGGAAGATTGAGACTGAGTGTCTTTTAGTACTCATAAGCTCAGGATTAATAATGTTTGTTGGATCCAGATCAACGAGAGTCGTTAATCTCATGCTTGAATTCGCCATTTCAGAATTCGGGCATGGAGGACATTATGACTCGGAGTTGAAAATTACGAATTATTGATTCACGAAGTCCCGATAGAATCAGGACCATGAGATTATAGGAAGTTCATATTGTCGATCATGACAAGGAATCATCGTGATTTTGGCTATCGGTGAAAGGTGTTGTTGCATTACAAATCACCGGTATGCAAAATCTTGAATTGTTGAAAGATTTGGCCCCAGGTTGCAGTCGAGGTTCACGTAAAGAAATTCAAGGGAGGAATCAAAGGACCCATTATCCTTTCGGGGTTTTGGGGATTGGAAAATTTTGGGAGACTAATACTAGGGGTTACGAAGTCATGAAACCTGATATACCTTTGTGGTGGAGTGTGTGTTCACGTCAGTTGGTCACGTGGATGAGAGTTGGCGCTTAGTGATTGTTTGCATATGTGTAGATCCTAAGAATGACCTATGGATAGACACTTGTTTTTTGAGGATTCCTTTGGAGAATAAATGAGTCAATCAGACTCAAAGGGGAGACTAAGAACAATCCTTAGACTGGGAGGTCATGCGGAACCTATTGAGGTAGGGGTGTTGCATCAATTGTATTAGATATCGACAATTGGTGGGGATTCTTCTCTACCTTACACACTCTCTACTAGACATATATTATGAAGTTGGATCACCTTCTAGGTACATATATAGGACTCATGAGAATCAATTGAAGAAAACAAAGAGGATTATTAGATATGTCAAGGGGACTACTGATGCAAACGCACCACCGGGGGCACGTCCTCTCCCACAGGACCTTCTCCTTGAACGGTCCAAAGAACTAA
Source organism: Picea glauca (assembly GCA_000966675.3). Taxonomy (NCBI): domain Eukaryota; kingdom Viridiplantae; phylum Streptophyta; class Pinopsida; order Pinales; family Pinaceae; genus Picea; species Picea glauca. The sequence continues at coordinate 157,420 of JZKD02S1608386.1, forward strand.
AATTTCTCTTCAAACCCCCTTATTGGGAGTTCTCAACACCCACATAATGCTCCTTATGGTTTCCCATTGTCCTATCGAGAAATTGGGCCTCGCGTGATCGCGAGTCCTGCACTCACGAGATCGGGTCTCACAAATCCCCAGATCCCAATGACTATTTACTTCACGCCTTCCTTTCTCTTGTCGGGAATATCCCCGTCGGGAAATCGGCCCTTACAAGGTCGTAGACAACTTACCTCACAAATCCCCGATTCCCGATCCCCGTTGGCACCTCTCTGCACTCCTTAGCTCCATCCAGCTCTTTTCGCATGTGACCTGCTGGTCCACGAGACCATGGTCCTTTCCCTCTATCAGAGTTTCGAAATTTGCAAAATTGAAATGCGTAGAACTTACACCCTTGGGATTTTTGATTCTCCGATTTTCGATGCCACCTGGCGTTGACTCACGGAAAGGCTTGACCTTTCGACACTTGTTCCTTGCTCTGCCTCTATGGCCCACACTCCTGTGGTGATTGGGAAATCGCATATCGGAGTTTCACGATTTCAAATGCACTCATCCACAGACCCTTCCAAGTCCCGAAACCCAATACGGATGACACCTATCCTCCACTGAAACACTATGACTGTGGGACCATCGCATTTTGGGATTTCGCAATTCTCCTGGCGTGATTTCCTCGTCACCAAAAATCCTGAAATACCGAACCCCGATGCACGTGTGAACTTACTCCTCCACGTCACCGCTTCTTTCCTCTCTATCGGGTATCGTGAAATCGCGATTTCTAGTGCAACGATTCCGTTGTATGCGGAAACCCCGAAATGCCGAACCCCGACTCCTTCGGATCCTTGGACACGCGTCCCTCAAATCGAAGGGCTCCGGCTATTTTGGGAAATTGCGGATCGCGATTTCATTCTAAAAGTGTTTCACGACTCCTAAAACCCCGATATCCCGAACTCCGACTCTCCGGAATATCTCACCACGTGTCCCTGCAGCTTGGACGGCTCAGATCCTATCGGGAAATCGTCGATCACGATTCCAACCTGCTCGAGTCTCTTGTCTCTGGAAAACCCGATGTTCCGAACGCCGACTCGTCAAGATGTCCTGCCACGCGTCCTTGTCGATGGATGGTTCAAAAATCCCATCGGGAAATCATGGATCGCGATTCCAACATGCGAGAGTTCTATGTCTTCGAAAACCCTGAAATTCTGAACCCCGACTCACTCCTGATGGCTGACACATGTCCCGTCCGAGATCTACAGCTATGATCCTTTCTCGGGATTTCGAGAACCACAAGGTCCCGATTCTCTGCCTTAATGAAACCCCGATGACCTTTATATCCCGATGGCTCCTCTAGGACTCCTCGTCTTCTCGCTGGGACTTAAACCCTACTCAACTTCCTGTGATCTAACGACTGATGGGATTTTGTCAATCTTCCTCTACGAATCCTGACCGTCGATTCCTCTTCTCCCTTCTTAAGGACTTCTTGGCACGAAAATCTCCTGTGCAGTCTTCGATAATTTCAAAGGCCTTGTTCCTCCTGAGCTTTCCCACTCTGACTCTGTCAGAGAGACTTTCACACACTCCTTACGCTCACCACTCAACAACTTCCCAAGTGTTGAATCCTTCCAACTCTGTGCACTTCCTGCAGCAGCCGTCTTAGACCTCCTTTGCTCAGATTTACAACTGAGACTTTACTTAGCCTGCGCACTCCTTGCACATTTTAGCAACCCAAATTCACTTCTGAGGGCTTTGAGAACAAGAGTTTAGCTACTGGGCCTTCATCAATGCACTCCTTGCGGATGAATTCAACTACACACATTGCAGAAATCTCCTGGATCAGATAGAGAAACAATCGTAACTCACTTCACCTGCTCTCAGACTTCTATCTTAACACCTGAAATCATACGCACAGCATAACGACAATGCCTAACAGGAAGAAATGTTCATAAGTAGATCATTTAACACATATACACAGAGAATAACACATCATCCATGAATCTGAATCAACTTCTTCTACTTATCCCAGATCTATACATGGGTGTTTTCTACAACTCTGCTATTATCCTATGCTCTAGATTCTTCTTACTCTTGTTGCTTCATGTTACAATGATACAAATGAGGGTGTCTATATCTAGTTTCCCTCCTGCACTCTAAAAACTGTCTAATCTAAGAATTTAATTCTATCTACCTGCAACTACTACTATAAATGTCTCTGTCTATCTCAGACGAGAGCGTATGACTCGAGGTCTGACTACATTCTTACCAAGGCGCCTAAATTAAATGGTCTCATTTATATTCAGCGCATCAGCTTCAAGGGAAAATTTAAAAATTCAAAAACTTGTGATGGACGTCTTCGAGCTATCTTCTGCTTCCACATTGATTTTGCTTGTCGTGAGGGATGCTCCTGCATCATACTCCCTTTCTTGAAAATTTGCATGGGCTCCTGTCCATGAGCTCCTGCACGGTATGTCCGTGCTTCTGAATCTCTACTTCAGTCTCCCAGTTGGCATCTTCAACTGGATGACCCTTCCACTTAACCAAATATTCAAAATATTCTTTCCTCCTGGTTTTCTTACCCACTCGTCTGTTCAGTATCTGCTCCATCTGTGGCTTTTCTGCAACTAGCATCTGCTTTTTCCACTGGACCTCTGGTTGATCATCACGTTCTGCTCCTGCTTCATCAGCTCTATATGGATATAAATCCAAAACATTAAATATCGGAGAAATTCCAATCCCATCTGGTAACTCAATTTCATAAGCATTTTGTCCCATGTTCTTCAAGACCTTGCATGGCCCAATTTTCTTCATCTTCAGCTTGTTGTATGTTCCCCTTGGGAACCTTTCCTTCCTCAAATGTGCCAGAACCAGATCACCAACTTCAAACTGAAGTTGTCTCCGATGTTGATCTGCTCTGTGCTTGTACTCCTGACTTGATTTCAACAGTTGCTCCTTCACCTGGCTGTGAAGTTCCATCATCGCTTCAGCGAATTCTCCTGCACTAGCGCTGCTATTATCAGTCTATCCTGAATCCCTCAATTCAGAAACAACTCTTGGCTACATTCCATATACAATCTGGAATGGAATTTTCCCTATGCTCCGATTTACTGAGTCATTGTAAGCAAACTCTGCTTGCGGTAATATGCTATCCCAGCCGTTATGGTCCTCTGTCACCAAGCTCCTCAACAAATGTCCCAGACTTCTTTTGGGTACTTCTGTTTGTCCATCCGTCTGAGGATGATAAGCAGAACTAAACATCAAATTAGTTCCTAGCTTCTTCCATAATGTTCTCCAAAAATTCCCTATGAATTTTGTGTCCCTGTCTGAAACTATGCTTTTCGGCAATCCATGGAGTCGCACAATCTCTTTGAAAAACAAATTTGCGATGTGAGTCACATCGTTGGTTTTCTTGCATGGAATAAAATGTGCCATATTAGAAAACCTGTCAACTACCAAAAAGATTGAATCAACCCCTCTTTCTGTCCTCGGCAATCCCAATACAAAATCCATGCTAATTTCATCCCATGGCCTCTCAGGTATGGGCAATGGTTGGTAAAAACCGACATTCTGTTTCCTTCCTTTCGAATGCTGGAAAATTTTGCATCTATCCACAAACTTCTTGATTTCTGACCGCATCTCTGGCCAAAAGTATGACTCTCTCAGCTTTGCAAATGTCTTATCATGGCCAAAATGTCCATCCAATCCTCCACTGTGCTTCTCCTTCAACAAGTTCTCCCTCATGGAGCAATTTGGAATACACAGTTGATTGCCTTTGAACAACAATCCGCCCTGGATCACGTACTCTATCCACTGGCTTCTGTCTCTGAGAACTAGATTCCCTACTACTTCATAAGCTTCCTTGAAGTCTGAATCATCTGCATACATGTCCTTGAGACCCTCAAAGCCTAACGTCTTGACTTTGAACTCCTGCAATAGCAAACACTTCCTGCTCAAAGCATCATCAACTTTGTTAGCAGTACCAGAAATATGTTTTATCACAAAAGTGAAATTTTGCATGTATTCAACCCACTTAGCATGCCTCTGATTCAACTTCTCTTGTTCAGTCACAAATTGTAATGCATGTTTATCACTATATAAAACAAATTCTTTTGGAATCAAATAGTGCCTCCATTTCTTCAATGCCTGTATGATGGCATAGAATTCTTTATCATATGTGGAGTATTTCTCTTTTGCCTCATTCAACTTCTCACTGAAATATGCAATCGTCCTATCTTCCTGGCTCAAGACTACTCCAATTGCAAACCTTCTTTCATCACATTTCACCTAAAATGTCTTTTGAAAATCTCGCAACACCAAAACCGGTTGCTCTGTAATCTTTCGTTTCAATATATTGAAACTCTTCTCAGCCTCTTCCATCCAGTGAAAATATTTATGTCTTTTCTTCACTGTATCCATCATTGCTGCACTAATTCCACTGAAATTCCTGATGAATTTTCGGTAGAAACTAGCCAGTCCATGGAAAATCCTCACTTCAAATACGTTCCGTGGTGATGGCCAATTATTGATTACCTCCACCTTATCTGGATCCATCCTCAACTCATTTGCAGATATAACAAAACCCATATAAATGAGTTTTTTCTTCATAAATGAGGACTTCTTCATATTTATCAACAACTTCTCTTGTTGTAATCTCTTCATCACAATAGCCAAATGCTTTAAATGTTCAGCCTTTGTCTTGTTGAAAACCAATATGTCGTCCAGATACACGATGACAAATTTCCCAATGAACTCCTTCAGGACTTCATTCATCAACCTCATAAAGGTACTCGGTGCATTCGTCAAGCCAAACGGAATGACAAGCCATTCATACAAACCTTCATTTGTTTTGAATGTTGTTTTCCATTCATCACCTTCTCTCATACGAATCTGATGATATCCACTCTTCAAATCTATCTTTGAAAAAAAAAATTCTCCACTTAAGCAATCCATCAAATCATCCATCCTTGGCAATGGGAATCTATATCTGATAGTTATCTTTTTTATCACCCTTGAATCAGTGCACATCCTCCATCCTCTGTCTTTCTTCGGACTGAGTACCATTGGAACAACACACGGACTCAAGCTTTCCCTGACGAAGCCTTTGTCCAACAACTCCTGGACCTGTCTTTTAACCTCTTCATTCTCCTGTGGTGTCAACCTGTACGCGGCTTTATTTGGCAGACTATATCCTGGTATGAGGTCTATATGGTGACTCACGATCCTCATCAGTGGCAATGAATGAGGTAGTTCATCCACTATAATATTAGTGAACTCTTCCAGTAGTTCCTAAACTTCTCCTGGTAAATCGTCCATTCTTGTGCTAGTCAGAACAATTCTTGGTTTTCTGACCACAAAGAACTGTGGATCCTCCTTCTTCTTAACTTCTATAAGAAGTTCCTTCCCACTCATGAGAAGTACTGTGTTGTCTACCTCTGGCTTCACCTCTTTATCTTCAATTGGACACAACATATGAGTTCTCCCATTCTTTTCTAGGGTATATGTATTCTTCCTCCCATCATGAATTACACTTCTATCATATTTCCATGGTCTACCCAACAATAAATGACAGACATCCATAGGAATAATATCACATAAAATCTTATCATTATATCCTCCTATCTTAATGTCAACTATGCACTGTTTAGTGACATTTACCTGATGTCCCTTCTGTAGCCATGAAACTTTGTATGGTTTCGGGTGATCAGTTGTCTCCAGCTCCAACTTCTCTACCATCTCGGTTGAAACGAGATTATCGGTACTTCCACTGTCCACAATGACCTTGCATGCCCAACCCTTGGTCTTGCAAGCAGTCCTAAAAAGATTGTTCCTCTGTGATGGATTCTCCATCTCCTTCTCCGGCATCAAAAAGAATTTTCACATCACCAACAATCTTCCTCCTTCAACGTACTCTGCCTCAACATTTCGCCTTTGTGCCTCGGTGATGTGAGCTTCTCCTCCATCCTTCTTCCTATCTGGACAGTCAACTGACTTGTGCCCATTCTTTCCACATGTGAAGCATGTGATTACTCCACCTTTTCCTCTTCCTCTGCCTCTGGTAGAAGGAACCCTATTATTATCAGCATATCCTCCTCTCTGCTCAGTATGTTGTTCTCTTTGTTCATCATATCGCCCTCTCTGTGAACTTCCACCTCTCTCTATCTGAGTCTGAGGTTTCTTCCAATCATCCTTGGGATTTTGGTATTTATCTTGGGCAACCGATTTGATTTTGGGCTGACTTCTGCCTCTGCCCCTATGAATTTGTTTACGGCTCAACTTCTCCTCATCTTTCAGAGCCAATTGGTAAGCATCCTCCACAGTTTGGATGGTCGCTAAATTTAGTTCATCCTGAATTTCATACCTCAGGCCATTCATATACCTGGCCACCTTTTCTTCATTGCTTTCGCGATGACCTGCTCTGATATTCAACTTGTAAAATTCCTCAGTATACTCCTTCACTGTCATCATCTTTTGTCTCAGGTTCTGCATCCTCCTGAACAGATAAATTTGATAGTCCCTGGGAATGAATTTCGCCTTCATCTTTGCAATCATCCTGTCCCAGCTCTTAATTTTCTGCTTTCCTTGGCAACGCCTGTCAGCTTGTAGTTCATCCCACCATAACGTTGCATGTCCTTTTAATCTCGTGATGACATGTCTGACCTTCTTATCATCTTCAATATCTTCATAATCAATGTAAGTGTCTAGAACTTTAATCCAGTCTAGCAGCTCTTCCGGATCCAGACTCCCTTCATAAACTGGAATGTCCATCTTTGTTCTCGAACTCATCCGAGCGATAGCCTTAATTAAATGCTCATTGGATGCATCTTCTGCTGGGATTTCCTCTCCTCCGCGTCCAGCGTCCTCTTCATCTTCGGATTCACTGGCATCTCCTACATCAGCTTTGCACCTCCATGATGTCTCCATGTCCTCCATTCTGGCACGAAGATTTTGTATTTCTCTCTCCATGTCTGGATTCTGTCCTTGTCTACCTCTTTCTTTAGACATTTCTCTTTCTCTGGATAATTCCCTTTCCTCCTCTGGATCGGGTGATTGTCTACCTCTTCTCCTTGGTGGCATGGCGAACTCTCCTTGTCCTATGCTATAGAAAGCAAAGAGGCTTTTCTATGCTCTGATACCACTTGATGCAAACGCACTACCCGAGGCACGTCCGCTCCCACAAGACCTTCTCCTTGAACAGCCCAAAGAACTAAAATTGCTCTTCAAACCCCCTTATTGGGAGTTCTCAACACCCACAGAACGCTCCTTATGGTTTCTCGCTGTCCTATCGGGAAATCAGGCCTCGTGTGATCATGAGTCCTGCACTCACGAGATCGGGTCTCACAAATCCCCGAATCCTGATGACTATTTACTTCACGCCTTCCTTGCTCTTGTCGGGAATATCCCCATTGGGAAATCAGCCCTTACGAGGTCGTAGACAACTTACCTCGCAAATCCCCGATTCCCGATCCTCGTTGGAACCTCTCTGCACTCCTTAGCTCCCTTCGGCTAACTCTTTTCGCATGTGACCTGCTGGTCCACGAGACCACGGTCCTTTCTCTCTATCGGAGTTTCGGAATTTGCGGAATTGAAATGCGTAGAACTTACACCCTTGGGATTTTTTATTCTTCGATTTCCAATGCCACATGGCGTTGACTCACAGCAAGGCTTGACCTTTCGACACTTGTCCCTTGCTCTGCCTCTATGGCCCACACTCTTGTGGTGATCAGGAAATCGCGTATCGGAGTTTCACGATTTCAAATGCACTCATACACAGACCCTTCCAAGTCCCGAAACCCGATATGGATGACACCTGTCCTCCACTGAAACAATATAACTGTGGGACCGTCGTGTTTTGGGATTTCATGATTTCTCCTGGTGTGATTTTCTCGTCACCGAAAATCCCGAAATACCGAACCCCAATGCATGTGTGAACTCTCTCCTCCACATCACCGCTTCCTTCTGCTCTATCGGGTATCGCGAAATCGCAATTTCTAGTGCAACGATTCCATTGTATGCGGAAACCCCGAAATGCTAAACCCCCACTCCTTCGGATCCCTGGACACGCGTCTCTCAAATCAAACGGCTCTAGCTGTATCGGGAAATTGTGGATCACGATTTCATTCTGCAAGTGTTTCACGACTCCTAAAACCCCGATATCCCAAACTCCGACTCTCCGGGATCTCTCGCCACATGTCCCTACGACTTGGACGGCTCGGATCCTATCAGGAAATCGCGGATCGCGATTCCAACCTGCTCGAGTCTCTTGTCTCCGAAAAACCCGATGTTCTAAACACCGACTCGTCAGGATCTCCTTCCACGCGTCCTCGTCGATTTAGGAGTTCTATGTCTTCGAAAACCAAAAAATTTCGAACCCCGACTCACTCCGGATGGCTGACACATGTCTCGTCCGGGATCTACAGCTATGATCCTTTCTCGAGATTTCGAGAACCACAAGGTCCCGATTCTCTGCCTTAATAAAACCCCAATGACCTTGATATTCCGATGGATCCTCTAGGACTCCTCGTCTGCTCACTGGGACTTAAACCCTGCACAAATTCCCAAGATCTAACGGCTGAAGAGATTTCGTCAATCTTCCTCTGCGAATCCTGACCGTCGATTCCTCTTCTCCCTTCTTAAGGACTTCTTGGCACGGAAATATCCTATGCAGTCTTCGATAATTTCAAAGGCCTTGTTCCTCCTGATCTTTCCCACTCTGACTCTTTCAGAGAGACTTACGTGCACTCCTTGCACTCAGCACTCAACAACTTCCCAAGTGTTGAATCCTTCCGACTCTGTGCACTTCCTGCAGCAGCCGTCTTAGACCTCCTTTGCTCAGATTTACAACTGAGACTTTACTTAGCCTGCGCACTCCTTGCACGGCTTTAGCAACCCAAATCCACTTCTAAGGGCTTTGAGAACAAGAGTTTAGCTATTGGGCCTTCATCAACGCACTCCTTGCGGATGAATTCAACTGCACACCTTCCAAGAATCTCCTGGCTCAGATAGAGAAACAATCGTAACTCACTTCACCTGCTCTTAGACTTCTATCTTAACACCTGAAATCATATGCACAGCATAAGGACAATGCCTAACAGGAAGAAATGTTCATAAGTAGATCATTTAACACATATACACAGAGAATAACACATCAGCCATGAATCTGAATCAACTTCTTCTATTTATCCCAGATCTATACATGGGTGTTTTCTACAACTCTGTTATTCTCCTATGCTCTAGATTCTTCTTACTCCTATTGCTTCATGTTACAATGATACAAATGAGGGTGTCTATATCCGGTTTCCCTCCTGCACTCTAAAAATTGTCTAATCTAAGAATTTAATTCTATCTACCTGCAACTACTACTATAAATGCCTCTGTCTATCTCAGACGAGAGCGTATGGCTCGAGGTTTGATTACATTCTTACCAAGGCGCCTAAATTAAATGATCTCATTTATATTCAGCGCATCAGCTTCAAGGGAAAATTTAAAAATTCAAAAACTTGTGTTGGACGTCTTCTAGTTGTCTTCTGCTTCTACGTTGGTTTTGCTTGTCGTGAGGGATTCTCCTGCATCAACTACCAGTTTTGGTATACCTTATGTAGCAAGATATTCCTTGGATATTACTGGTTACACAGACTCATATTGGGTAGGAGATAACAATTATGACAAGTACACTTTAGGATATGTCCTATACTCTGGATCATGACCTATTTTTTGGTCAAGTAAGAAGCAATCAATGATTTCTTTATCATCAGCAGAGGTAGAGTACAAAGGTGCAGTGAATGTTACTACTCATGCTATTTGGTTGCAACACTTTCGTAGAGAGTTGGGAGTTCATTTTCATCATATGATAGTTATATGGTGTGATAATCAAAGTACTCTCAAGCTGTGTAGAGACCCATTTAGAGGTAGAAAACCAATAACATTGAGTTGCATATGCACTCTATTCGAGGACAGATTCAGGATGGAGTCATTGATATGCAGTTTTGTCCATTTTCAGAGAAAGTGGTAGACACATTTATAGATGCTTTCACTGAACTAAATTTTGTCTCATTGAGGTACATTCTACAAGTGAGGGATACACCAGCTTAGTAATTGAATATGTTCACATTATTTTCTTGTTAGCGACATATTTTGAGAGGGGTTTTTGTTGCCACTGGGTTTTCCCTGTTTACCTCACTTTTGTTCAGTTGTTATGCATCTATACTTGTATATGAGTAACTAACATGGCTTCATATTTTTGGGACTCATCATTGTGCACACCCTGGTTTTGTTTCAGGGGAGGTGTTGGGGAGTGCATTGATGAATAAAAAAAGGTTAGTGGTAAACCAAATTTACCACATTAATCAACTAGTAAAAATGGTTAGTGGTAAACCAAAAACCACCAGAGATAGTGATGACGCATTGAATAACTAAAGAATTCAAAATCTCAATATTGGATAACTTCACTAATCTTCTCACCTTTCCCCTAACAAGGGGAATATCAAATGTCAATGATGATAGTTATGCTTCAAGTTTCAAAGTTATATCAATAAAATTATCAAAATCCAATAAACATTTGGGAGTTACAGGATAGTAATTAGTCTCCTCAATAGGACATCTACAATTCAATCAATCAATATCATCAAATCAATATAATTGGTAATTTCTAGCATGGAATCTAGAATCATCTCATTACTAATCAAATATTCAGTGTGATGATGTTCCATGCATAACTCTATCTAAATTCAGAGAGAACTTCGATGATCCTATTTGTTCATTGATAGAATAATGGTGATCCTATTTGTTCACCAATTACTAGAGGAATGTTTAGACATGGTATCTATTCACTTCCACAATTTTTTACTATATTTCAAATCCAATTTTAGATGAACTATTGAACATACATATTGGTA
>JZKD02S1608397.1:0-24294 GCA_000966675.3 Picea glauca
TAGAAATCATGTATTACTATATATCTGTGAATCTGTTTATATTTCCTCTATATCTCTGTTATATTGTTGTCTCTCTTGCAATATCTCTGAATATTTCTATGTTATATCTCCGCTCACATTTCGTGCCGAAAATAATCCGGATCAGTCTCCCCCTATATTCTTTGCAATCTAAACAATATGCTACCACTACAATATGATTATGCTGCAAATGCCATTGCTCAACTCAATCATAGAACAACTGTTCTTTCTATGACAATCCTTGGACCTGTCCATGCATAAAAACTTGTGCCATAACAATACATCATGAAGCAAAATACATGTCAATAATGAAATAGAGAATCATGAACTAACACATGATGTGCCAAACTATGTGTCCACCATGCACAACACCCATGTACATCAATACCATAGAATATGCCATAAGATATCATCAATGGAGTGTATCAACAATATGTTAGAAAAACAAGACCGTGGAGCAATAAAATAAAACAAATGTGGAAACAAAACACATAAGTTACACAGTACAATAGAGACACAAATATATGTGGTTCACCCAGTGTGGGCTACATCCACCAGAGAAAGTATTAGGTCCTTCCTTTATTATTATCCAACAAATGAAGGGATACAACCTACAACAAACCCGTTGTAGCTTCCTCTTCGTTCTCTGACAGTCTCTTATCTCAGATTACAATATTCACTCAAATACTTATCCACAATACATTTACCTAATAAAAGAGGGTTTCCTTCTAGGGAAAAATACCCTAACATGATTTCTACCATTAGATCTGCGACCTTATAATGAACAATCCAGATTTACAATGAAATTAAAATATACATTTACAAGGGTAACCCCCCTCTGCACTCCCCCGTGTGGAAGAGTGTACATAATTTTGGGGTGTAAAGTCTTCATGGGGTATAAACATGACTGAAAGAAAGGACCTCTGAATCAAGAAGATAATCAGGCTCCACAACCAACACAATATGCCTCTACCAACATGCCAACCATGTGCATCTACCAATATGCCAACCATGTGCATCTACCAACATGTCAATCAAGTGTCATATGTCTCCACCATGAACCAAGTATCACAATCATGTATCTCAATCAATCAAGTGTATCAACTATATCATCCCATATGTCATGTACCAAAGTATATGCTATTAAAGTAATAGAAATGGTGTACTTTTATCCAAGTACTATCATCCAAACATATACCATCTATGAGTGTACCAAACATGCCCATCAACATGTATCAGCACATGTACCAAGCAAGTATGTCAACCATGCTTCAATACTAGAACAAAATGAATCCTCATGCACGTATGAACAATCCACCACAAAACACGTGCCAATCAAGTACTAGTAGGTGCCTCTACCAATGTACTAGAAGTGTACCAATCATGCATCAACTATATTTCAATATCATCAATGATGTACAACATGATCACCTCATTAACTCACCAACTACATGTCCCAATATGTAGTCCAACCATATGCCAAATGCATGCACCTAAATATCCAACAGAAATGTTTCCAATAATACATCATAAGACATATCAATGAAACTCAAATATGTATCAGCTATACAAACCAACAGATCGGCCTCAAACTCCAATCACTATAGTAGATATGTTAGGAATCCAACATGTACTAGAAGTGTGCTTCAATATATCTAGCTAGCATCATCATGATATATCTCATAAAAAAAGTTCCATAACTTCACTGTCATAACCACCATTGTTATTCAACGAAAAAATGCCTCAATCCATACTCATTGGTTAGCGCCATGCATCCAATATAGCCTTTCCTTTTATATCATCACTTTACATAATTCAATATGTAATCATGAAAAAATGCAACAAACAATCTCAGAACCTACAAGAAACTATGTCAGACTCTATAACACAGAATTATACCATCACATCAAGCTACAACCCATGTGCATAGCCCTTTTCCCTAGGATTTACCACATTTATGCGACTTTCTTCACAGACAACTCCCATATGTACGCGACCTATTCAAGGTCAGCCGATGTATGTATGAGACTATTACCACTATCACCCACATATGCTTTAGTAGATGACACACTTGAGCTTTCCTTAAGGCTTCCATTCTTGTCTGGTTGTTCAATCTTCTTCACTCACTTCTGAAGGTGTCCCTGCTTCTCATAACTTGAGATCTTAGCTTCCATATTTTAAGAGATGTCTCCCTTCCTTACTTTATTCCTTCTTCTAGTCATGCTATATGAAGTCCTCATCATGGACTTTCTTCTTGTGTTCCAACAATCCTAGGATTTGTTTCCAAATACACTACATTTGTTGCATCTAATGTTGTGACAGTGAACAACAATGTGTCCTACTTGATCACATCTCCAACACATTATGGTGTTATGAAATCTTTCATTATTTATCCCTGCATAAGATCTGCATTCCAAATCTTTGTGACCATATTCATTACATGAATAACATTGACCATGAAAAACACTTTCATACCTTTTTGATGAAGGAGCATCATTAGAAAGCATGCGGAGTAGGACCACTCAACGCCTGGGAATATTTTCGAAATCTCAATGCTGGCAGTTACGACGAATACTTTGAATCACGCCTGAACTCAGCACTAGGAAATCTTTTGAAGCATGCTTGAATGATCGCGAGCAAAGTGGGAGTTTCCACTCTTTCTCTTGAATGAGACTGAACTAAGATAGTTTTTAGGTTAGGTTTTGGAGTAGACAAGTAGTCGGGGGGAACCCTAAGGACCCTCTGAGATAAATAGAGGTTTTGTACACACAAATGAGGCTNAATCAAGAAGATAATCAGGCTCCACAACCAACACAATATGCCTCTACCAACATGCCAACCATGTGCATCTACCAATATGCCAACCATGTGCATCTACCAACATGTCAATCAAGTGTCATATGTCTCCACCATGAACCAAGTATCACAATCATGTATCTCAATCAATCAAGTGTATCAACTATATCATCCCATATGTCATGTACCAAAGTATATGCTATTAAAGTAATAGAAATGGTGTACTTTTATCCAAGTACTATCATCCAAACATATACCATCTATGAGTGTACCAAACATGCCCATCAACATGTATCAGCACATGTACCAAGCAAGTATGTCAACCATGCTTCAATACTAGAACAAAATGAATCCTCATGCACGTATGAACAATCCACCACAAAACACGTGCCAATCAAGTACTAGTAGGTGCCTCTACCAATGTACTAGAAGTGTACCAATCATGCATCAACTATATTTCAATATCATCAATGATGTACAACATGATCACCTCATTAACTCACCAACTACATGTCCCAATATGTAGTCCAACCATATGCCAAATGCATGCACCTAAATATCCAACAGAAATGTTTCCAATAATACATCATAAGACATATCAATGAAACTCAAATATGTATCAGCTATACAAACCAACAGATCGGCCTCAAACTCCAATCACTATAGTAGATATGTTAGGAATCCAACATGTACTAGAAGTGTGCTTCAATATATCTAGCTAGCATCATCATGATATATCTCATAAAAAAAGTGCCATAACTTCACTGTCATAACCATCATTGTTATTCAACGAAAAAATGCCTCAATCCATACTCATTGGTTAGCGCCATGCATCCAATATAGCCTTTCATTTTATATCATCACTTTACATAATTCAATATGTAATCATGAAAACATGCAAGAAACAATCTCAGAACCTACAAGAAACTATGTCAGACTCTGCAACACAGAATTATACCATCACATCAAGCTACAACCCATGTGCATAGCCCTTTTCCCTAGGATTTACCACATTTATGCGACTTGCTTCACAGACAACTCCCATATGTACGCGACCTATTCAAGGTCAGCCGACGTATGTATGCGACTATTACCACTATCACCCGCATATGCTTTAGTAGATGACACACTTGAGCTTTCCTTAAGGCTTCCATTCTTGTCTGGTTGTTCAATCTTCTTCACCCACTTCTGAAGGTGTCCCTGCTTCTCATAACTTGAGATCTTAGCTTCCATATTTTAAGAGATGTCTCCCTTCCTTACTTTATTCCTTCTTCTAGTCATGCTATATGAAGTCCTCATCATGGACTTTCTTCTTGTGTTCCAACAATCCTAGGATTTGTTGCCAAATACACTGCATTTGTAGCATCTAATGTTGTGACAGTGAACAACAATGTGTCCTACTTGATCACATCTCCAACACATTATGGTGTTATGAAATCTTTCATTATTTATCCCTGCATAAGATCTGCATTCCAAATATTTGTGACCATATTCATTACATGAATAACATTGACCATGAAAAACACTTTCATACCTTTGTGATGCAGGAGCATCATTAGCAAGCATGCGGAGCAGGACCACGCAACGCCTGGGAATATTTTCGAAATCTCAATGCTGGCAGTTATGACGAATACTTTGAATCACGCCTGAACTCAGCACTAGGAAATCTTTTGAAGCATGCTTGAATGATCGCGAGAAAAGTGGGAGTTTCCACTCTTTCTCTGGAATGAGACTGAACTAAGATAGTTTTTAGGTTAGGTTTTGGAGTAGACAAGTAGTCGGGGGGAACCCTAAGGACCCTCTGAGATAAATAGAGGTTTTGTACACACAAATGAGGCTGTTGCAAGTTAGTAGGAGATTTCTTAATTTCAGTTGTTGTTTTGATTATAGTTGTAGCCACTTTTATTTTTGAATGAAGATAACAAAGGAAAATTGACCCAATGCATGGCGTGGACATTGTTTGCAATTCCCTGTTATTTTGTTTTCATGAATGAATGAATGAATTTCGTTACGAGTAGATGAAAATGTGAATGTTAATATAAGTTTCAATTATTTCTCTTCTATTGAATTAGTGCAAGGCATGCACACAGAATGCAAGGAGTGTATTGACAATATCTATTTTGGTTCTGAATCTCAGAAGAGATAGCACGAAACTTTCCCCTTTGCAAGGAGTGCAAAGTGATTATTGCAAGGGGTGCATAGTCATCTGCAAGAAATCAAACCTTGCGTAAGAATCTGTTGCAAGTTGTGCATCGAGAAAGAGGAGAATGTCAGGAGGGCGAGAAGAATTTCTTTTCAAGAAATCCTTCAGATCTGAGTTATCGAAAATCCCCGGAATGCAAGGAGTGCGCAGGAAGTTGAAACCTTCCCGAAGGCCAAGATCAAGAGGGATAACACTTTTCAAAAGTGTAGTCGAGATCCGAGAGAAATACTCGCAGGAGCTTCAAAGGTAAATAACTTTGAAGACTTAGAAAATATTCTAAGTCAGAAGAAATTAGAAGCTCAAGAAGAGGAGTGACAATGGTTGTTGGATCACAGCGCCAAGNGAAGGCCAAGATCAAGAGGGATAACACTTTTCAAAAGTGTAGTCGAGATCCGAGAGACAGACTCGCAGGAGCTTCAAAGGTAAATAACTTTGAAGACTTAGAAAATATTCTAAGTCAGAAGAAATTAGAAGCTCAAGAAGAGGAGTGACACTGGTTGTTGGATCACAGCGCCAAGGATCAACAGTCGTCTGATCAGAGCAAGGTGCATGAGATTTAGCACTTCACACACAGGGGAGATAACTCATCAAGGTTTGAGACTTGAGATTTCCAAAGCCCGAAGAGCGAGAATGTCGAAGTGAAATCTCAGTCATCCAATCATCTGAGGTAGACTTGAGCCGACAGATCATCCAAAGTGAACCTCAGGCGTCATATTGATCAAGTGAATATGAGTTGTCAGATATCGTGATATCAGAAGGGAGCGATTTTGAAACTTGATATTCCAAAATCACGAAGATCCAGAGAGCTGAAGATAATTTGGACCTTTAGATCCTGAAGGGTACGTGTTGACGGGTCGTGAGATCTAGAGGAAGGAAAAGGTGAAGAATTGAAACACACGAAGCCCGAAGAACTGAAGAGTCGAGAGTCGTCGATCTGTAAGTGGACACTTGTCAGCAAATTGCGAGCTCTGGGAAACTTTTAGTGGGATTTAAGCTTGAGAACTGAGACTGCTGAATCCCTAAGACCCGAATACCCGAAGTAAATCTGAGCCGACAAATCTAGAGGAGACATGGAGTGAATCCGTGGACTCCGGGTAAAGTCTCGAAGTGATTCGTAGCCGTCGGATATAAGAGATATGTGGCATAAATCCATCTACTATGGGTAAATACCCAAAGTAATCCTCGATCGTTAGATCAGTAGGACACACGTCAGTGGATCACAACCTTCGAATAAAATCCATTTGGAAAAGGGTGAATTTTAAGATTTGAGATCTGAGAAGTCCAAAGACCCGAAGGAGGTCTTGACTGTTGATGGAGAGGAGGGCCACATGATCATTGATCCGAGTTGAAAGGTCAAACACCCAAAGCGAAGGCAGGGNAATCAAGAAGATAATCAGGCTCCACAACCAACACAATATGCCTCTACCAACATGCCAACCATGTGCATCTACCAATATGCCAACCATGTGCATCTACCAACATGTCAATCAAGTGTCATATGTCTCCACCATGAACCAAGTATCACAATCATGTATCTCAATCAATCAAGTGTATCAACTATATCATCCCATATGTCATGTACCAAAGTATATGCTATTAAAGTAATAGAAATGGTGTACTTTTATCCAAGTACTATCATCCAAACATATACCATCTATGAGTGTACCAAACATGCCCATCAACATGTATCAGCACATGTACCAAGCAAGTATGTCAACCATGCTTCAATACTAGAACAAAATGAATCCTCATGCACGTATGAACAATCCACCACAAAACACGTGCCAATCAAGTACTAGTAGGTGCCTCTACCAATGTACTAGAAGTGTACCAATCATGCATCAACTATATTTCAATATCATCAATGATGTACAACATGATCACCTCATTAACTCACCAACTACATGTCCCAATATGTAGTCCAACCATATGCCAAATGCATGCACCTAAATATCCAACAGAAATGTTTCCAATAATACATCATAAGACATATCAATGAAACTCAAATATGTATCAGCTATACAAACCAACAGATCGGCCTCAAACTCCAATCACTATAGTAGATATGTTAGGAATCCAACATGTACTAGAAGTGTGCTTCAATATATCTATCTAGAATCATCATGATATATCTCATGAAAAAAGTGACATAACTTCACTGTCATAACCATCATTGTTATTCAACGAAAAATTGCCTCAATCCATACTCATTGGTTAGCGCCATGCATCCAATATAGCCTTTCATTTTATATCATCACTTTACATAATTCAATATGTAATCATGAAAACATGCAACAAACAATCTCAGAACCTACAAGAAACTATGTCAGACTCTACAACACAGAATTATACCATCACATCAAGCTACAACCCATGTGCATAGCCCTTTTCCCTAGTATTTACCACATTTATGCGACTTGCTTCACAGACAACTCCCATATGTACGCGACCTATTCAAGGTCAGACGACGTATGTATGCGACTATTACCACTATCACCCGCATATGCTTTAGTAGATGACACACTTGAGCTTTCCTTAAGGCTTCCATTCTTGTCTGGTTGTTCAATCTTCTTCACCCACTTCTGAAGGTGTCCCTGCTTCTCATAACTTGAGATCTTAGCTTCCATATTTTAAGAGATGTCTCCCTTCCTTACTTTATTCCTTCTTCTAGTCATGCTATATGAAGTCCTCATCATGGACTTTCTTCTTGTGTTCCAACAATCCTAGGATTTGTTGCCAAATAAACTACATTTGTAGCATCTAATGTTGTGACAATGAACAACAATGTGTCCTACTTGATCACATCTCCAACACATTATGGTGTTATGAAATCTTTCATTATTTATCCCTGCATAAGATCTGCATTCCAAATCTTTGTGACCATATTCATTACATGAATAACATTGACCATGAAAAACACTTTCATACCTTTGTGATGTAGGAGCATCATTAGCAGGCATGCGGAGCAGGACCACTCAACGCCTGGGAATATTTTCGAAATCTCAATGCTGGCAGTTACGACGAATACTTTGAATCACGCCTGAACTCAGCACTAGGAAATCTTTTGAAGCATGCTTAAATGATCGTGAGAAAAGTGGGAGTTTCCACTCTTTCTCTGGAATGAGACTGAAATAAGATAGTTTTTAGGTTAGGTTTTGGAGTAGACAAGTAGTTGGGGGGAACCCTAAGGACCCTCTGAGATAAATAAAGGTTTTGTACACACAAATGAGGCTATTGCAAGTTAGTAGGAGATTTCTTAATTTCAGTTGTTGTTTCGATTATAGTTGTAGCCACTTTTATTTTTGAATGAAGATAACAAAGGAAAATTGACCCAATGCATGGCGTGGACATTGTTTACAATTCCCTGTTATTTTGTTTTCATGAATGAATGAATGAATTTCATTACGAGTAGATGAAAATGTGAATGTTAATATAAGTTTCAATTATTTCTCTTCTATTGAATTAGTGCAAGGCATGCACACAGAATGCAAGGAGTGTATTGACAGTATCTATTTTGGTTCCGAATCTCAGAAGAGATAGCACGAAACTTTTCCCTTTGCAAGGAGTGCAAAGTGATTACTGCAAGGGGTGCATAGTCATTTGCAAGAAATCAAACCTTGCGTAAGAATCTATTGCAAGTTGTGCATCGAGAAAGAGGAGAATGTCAGGAGGGCGAGAAGAATTTCTTTTCAAGAAATCCTTCAGATCTGAGTTATCAAAAATCCCCGAAATGCAAGGAGTGCGCAGGAAGTTGAAACCTTCCCGAAGGCCAAGATCAAGAGGGATAACACTTTTCAAAAGTTTAGTCGAGATCCGAGAGACAGACTCGCAGGAGCTTCAAAGGTAAATAACTTTGAAGACTTAGAAAATATTCTAAGTCAGAAGAAATTAGAAGCTCAAGAAGAGGAGTGACAATGGTTGTTGGATCACAGCGCCAAGGATCAACAGTCGTCTGATCAGAGAAAGGTGCATGAGATTTAGCACTTCACACACAGGGGAGAGAACTCATCAAGGTTTGAGACTTGAGATTTCCAAAGCCCGAAGAGAGAGAATGTCGAAGTGAAATCTCAATCATCCAATCATCTGAGGTAGACTTGAGCCGACAGATGATCCGAAGTGAACCTCAGGCGTCATATTTATCAAGTGAATATGAGTTGTCAGATATCGTGATATCAGAAGGGAGCGATTTTGAAACTTGATATTCCAAAAGCGCGAAGATCCGGAGAGCTGAAGATAATCTGGACCTTTAGATCCTGAAGGGTACGTGTTGACGGGTCGTGAGATCTAGAGGAAGGAAAAGGTGAAGCATTGAAACACACGAAGCCCGAAGAACTGAAGAGTCGAGAGTCGTCGATCTGTAAGTGGACACTTGTCAGCAAATTGCGATCTCTGGGAAACTTTTAGTGGGATTTAAGTTTGAGAACTAAGACTGCTGAATCCCTAAGACCCGAATACCCAAAGTAAATCTGAGCCGACAAATCTAGAGGAGACATGGAGTGAATCCGTGGACTCCGGGTAAAGTCTCGAAGTGATTCGTAGCCGTCGGATATAAGAGAGATGTGGCATAAATCCATCTACTATGGGTAAATACCCAAAGTAATCCTCGATCGTTAGATCAGTAGGACACACGTCAGTGGATCACAACCTTCGGATAAAATCCATTTGGAAAAGGGTGAATTTTAATATTTGAGATCTGAGAAGTCCAAAGACCCGAAGGAGGTCTTGACTGTTGATGGAGAGGAGGGCCACATGATCATTGATCCGAGTTGAAAGGTCAAACACCCAAAGCGAAGGCAGGGTCATTGATTGTGAGGACAGGTGTCTACAGATCATCAACTCTAGAATATTAGAGTTTGGAGGAGAGCAGAATTTGAGATTTGGGAAACTCGAAGTCCAGAGACCCATAGAGATCACATCTATTGATTTAAGGGGACAAGTGTCACCAGATCTTCCATTCTGGAAGAATTCTTTGCGAAGGAAAGTAAGTTTTGATATTCAATAATTTTGAAGTCCAGAATCCCAAATCGACCATAGTTGTCGATCTAGGAGAATGCGATCTGAACCATTGATCCCAAGAAACAAATCTCGGTCGTCTGTTCGAAAGCACCATCAAGATCATGAGATAGATGGTCATCTCACATTTTTGGGACATAAAGTAATCGAATTTTAGGAGGTTGAGGGTGGGCCCTAATCACGCCTAGGCGTGAGGTCATCGCCCAAGGTCACATATGATGAGGGCCTGAGAGAAAAGGTTCTAACGCTAAATCTGAGATTTCACAGAATGGGAAAGGGAAGGTCACGGTTATCGTGAAGCCTATGCAGGGATTCGAGAGGACATGTTTCTAATATAGAACAAAACCAACAAGGTTTCAAAGATTCGTTCGGCTCCAGAATCGAAGATCATGACCAGGTTGTCACACAACCCTTAGGAGAGAAGGGGGTATACACCAAGTGGTATAAGAGCAGAAGTTTTTCTTACAAACAATAGGCAAAAAAGAAGAGACAAAATAACTCAAAGTTGTACTCTGTGTGTGATAGATAGTCAACACAATGCCACCGAGGAGACAAGTGGAACCACCTTTAGCCAATCNAGATCTGAGAAGTCCAAAGACCCGAAGGAGGTCTTGACTGTTGATGGAGAGGAGGGCCACATGATCATTGATCCGAGTTGAAAGGTCAAACACCCAAAGCGAAGGCAGGGTCACTGATTGTGAGGACAGGTGTCTACAGATCGTCAACTCTAGAATATTGGAGTTTGGAGGAGAGCATAATTTGAGATTTGGGAAACTCGAAGTCCAGAGACCCGTAGAGATCACATCTATTGATTTAAGGGGACAGGTGTCACCAGATCTTCCATTCTGGAATAATTCTCTGCAAAGGAAAGTGAGTTTTGATATTCAATAATTTTGAAGTCCAGAATCCCAAATCGACCACAGTCGTCGATCTAGGAGAAGGCGATCTGAACCATTGATCCCAAGAAACAAATCTCAGTCGTCTGTTCGAAAGAACCATCAAGATCATGAGATAGATGGTCATCTCACATTTCGGGAACATAAAGTAATCGAATTTTAGGAGGTTGAGGGTGGGCCGTAATCACGCCTAGGCGTGAGGTCATCGCCCAAGGTCACATATGATGAGGGCCTGAGAGAAAAGGTTCTAACGCTAAATCTGAGATTTCACAGAATGGGAAAGGGAAGGTCACGGTTATCGTGAAGCCTATGTAGGGAGTCGAGAGGACATGTTTCTAATATAGAACAAAACCAACAAGGTTTCAAAGATTCGTTCGGCTCCAGAATCGAAGATCATGACCAGGTTGTCACACAACCCTTAGGAGAGAAGGGGGTATACACCAAGTGGTATAAGAGCAGAAGTTTTTCTTACAAACAATAGGCAAAAAAGAAGAGACAAAATAACTCAAAGTTGTACTCTGTGTGTGATAGATAGTCAACACAATGCCACCGAGGAGACAAGTGGAACCACCTTTAGCCAATCAGGCTGTAGAAAGGGAAATGCGACAAATTTGTGCAAGATTAGAGGCGATGGAGGCAACGCAAAGATGAGAACTTGATGCTAGAGACATCAACGATGCAGAGAGTGAAGAAGTAGAAGTTGAAGAAGCTACATGAGAGGATGTTGCTGAAGAATGTTTGTTGAGAGTAGTTGTTAGATTGGGAGCCAGAACCAAGATAGAGGTCCCANATCCATCTACTATGGGTAAATACCCAAAGTAATCCTCGATCGTTAGATCAGTAGGACACACGTCAGTGGATCACAACCTTCGGATAAAATCCATTTGGAAAAGGGTGAATTTTAAGATTTGAGATCTGAGAAGTCCAAAGACCCGAAGGAGGTATTGACTGTTGATGGAGAGGAGGGCCACATGATCATTGATCCAAGTTGAAAGGTCAAACACCCAAAGCTAAGGCAGGGTCATTGATTGTGAGGATAGGTGTCTACAGATTGTCAACTCTAGAATATTGGAGTTTGGAGGAGAGCAGAATTTGCGATTTGGGAAACTCGAAGTCCAGAGACCCGTAGAGATCACATCTATTGATTTAAGCGGACAGGTGTCACCAGATCTTCCATTCTGGAAGAATTCTCTGCAAAGGAAAGTAAGTTTTGATATTCAATAATTTTGAAGTCCAGAATCCCAAATCGACCACAGTCGTCGATCTAGGAGAAGGCGATCTGAACCATTGATCCCAAGAAACAAATCTCGGTCGTCTGTTCGAAAGCACCATCAAGATCATGAGATAGATGGTCATCTCACATTTCGGGGACATAAAGTAATATAATTTTAGGAGGTTGAGGGTGGGCCGTAATCGCGCCTAGGCATGAGGTCATCGCCCAAGGTCACATATGATGAGGGCCTGAGAGAAAAGGTTCTAACGCTAAATTTGAGATTTCACAGAATGGGAAAGGGAAGGTCACGGTTATCGTGAAGCCTATGCAGGGAGTCGAGAGGACATGTTTCTAATATAGAACAAAACCAACAAGGTTTCAAAGATTCGTTCGGCTCCAGAATCGAAGATCATGACCAGGTTGTCACACAACCCTTAGGAGAGAAGGGGGTATACACCAAGTGGTATAAGAGCAGAAGTTTTTCTTACAAACAATAGGCAAAAAAGAAGAGACAAAATAACTCAAAGTTGTACTCTGTGTGTGATAGATAGTCAACACAATGCCACCGAGGAGACAAGTGGAACCACCTTTAGCCAATCGGGCTGTAGAAAGGGAAATGCGACAAATTTGTGCAAGATTAGAGGTGATGGAGGCAACGCAAAGATGAGAACTTGATGCTAGAGACATCAGCGATGCAGAGAGTGAAGAAGTAGAAGTTGAAGAAGCTACATGAGAGGATGTTGCTGAAGAATGTTTGTTGAGAGTAGTTGTTATATTGGGAGCCAGAACCAAGATAGAGGTCCCAATGTATGAAGGAAATTTAGATGTTGAATACCTGTTGGATTGGATAATATCCATGGACAAACATTTCGACTATGAATATGTCGATGAAGAAAAAAGGGTGAAACATGTTGTCAGTAGGCTAAAAGGACATGCAACACTGTGGTGNTTACAAACAATAGGCAAAAAAGAAGAGACAAAATAACTCAAAGTTGTACTCTGTGTGTGATAGATAGTCAACACAATGCCACCGAGGAGACAAGTGGAACCACCTTTAGCCAATCAGGCTGTAGAAAGGGAAATGCGACAAATTTGTGCAAGATTAGAGGCGATGGAGGCAACGCAAAGATGAGAACTTGATGCTAGAGACATCAACGATGCAGAGAGTGAAGAAGTAGAAGTTGAAGAAGCTACATGAGAGGATGTTGCTGAAGAATGTTTGTTGAGAGTAGTTGTTAGATTGGGAGCCAGAACCAAGATAGAGGTCCCAATGTATGAAGGAAATTTAGATGTTGAAGACCTRYTRGATTGGATAATATCCATGGAMAAACATTTCGACTATGRATATGTCGATGAAGAAAAAAGGGTGAAACATGTTGTCAGTAGGCTAAAAGGACATGCAACACTRTGGTGGGATGAACTATAGGMTGAGAGGAGAAGCAAAGGAAAACAAAATATAGAGAATTTGGATAGAATGGTAGCCAAGATGAAGGCTAATTTCATGCCCAAAGATTATCATATCAATCTGCTCAGGAAGTTGCAGAACCTAAGACAGAAGGGTGTGACAGTTAAGGAGTACACATAGGAGTTATACAGGTTGAACATCATAACTAGACAAAGGCTGAAAGATGAAAATTTTTCCAAGTATATAAATGCCTTGAGGTGTGAAATCTAGGATGAGCTCAGCATGATGTCAGTAAGGATAGTGGAGGATGCTTATCAGTTTGCACTAAAGGCAGAGGAGAGGTTGGCTAGAAAACAAAGCCAGTGACGAAGAGGTAAAATCCCATCCCCTAACAAAAGCAAGGGAGTTACCCATGAAAAGGCACATAAGTCTAAAGACAAGACTGAGAAACCACATAGTCACTCAGAAAGAGGAGGAATTTCTCGAGGAAGACATGGTGGTGGAAGAAGTTCTTCTAGAGGAAGAGGAAGAATCAGAGGAGGAGAAGTAAGATGTTATGCTTGTGGAAATATAGGGCACATGTCTTGGGAATGTCTCGAGAAAAAGAAAGAAGGAGGGGGTGAAGCTCACATTTCAGAAGCACAGAGAAGGAATGTTGGAGCAGAAGGAGCAGAGGATGGAACATCCCTCATGTTGAGAAAGGTTCTCTGAAAACCAGAGTAAGAAGTTGAAAATTCAGTGGGGAGGAACAGTCTCTTCAAGAAAGCTTGCAAGACTAAAGACAGAGTATGCAAGGTGATAATTTATAGTGGGAGCACTGATAGCTTAGTATCCATAGAGATGGTGGAGAAATTGGAGCTAGAGACAATTGCACATCCGAAGCCATACAAAGTCTCATGGATGTAGAAAGCACCAGGTAATGGTTACTAAACAATGTTTGGTTGAATTTAAGATAGGAGGATATAGAGATGAAATTCTATGTGATTTAATTCCCATGTATGTATGCCATATTTTGTAGGGAAGACCATGGNTACAAACAATAGGCAAAAAAGAAGAGACAAAATAACTCAAAGTTGTACTCTGTGTGTGATAGATAGTCAACACAATGCCACCGAGGAGACAAGTGGAACCACCTTTAGCCAATCGAGATGTAGAAAGGGAAATGCGACAAATTTGTGCAAGATTAGAGGCGATGGAGGCAACGCAAAGATGAGAACTTGATGTTAGAGACATCAGCGATGCAGAGAGTGAAGAAGTAGAAGTTGAAGAAGCTACATGAGAGGATGTTGCTGAAGAATGTTTGTTGAGAGTAGTTGTTAGATTGGGAGCCAGAACCAAGATAGAGGTCCCAATGTATGAAGGAAATTTAGATGTTGAAGACCTGTTGGATTGGATAATATCCATGGACAAACATTTCGACTATGAATATGTCGATGAAGAAAAAAGGGTGAAACATGTTGTCAGTAGGCTAAAAGGACATGCAACACTGTGGTGGGATGAACTATAGGCTGAGAGGAGAAGCAAAGGAAAACAAAATATAGAGAATTTGGATAGAATGGTAGCCAAGATGAAGGCTAATTTCATGCCCAAAGATTATCATATCAATCTTCTCAGGAAGTTGCAGAACCTAAGACAGAAGGGTGTGACAGTTAAGGAGTACACATAGGAGTTATACAGGTTGAACATTATAACTAGACAAAGGCTGAAAGATGAAAAATTTTCCAAGTATATAAATGCCTTGAGGTGTGAAATCTAGGATGAGCTCAGCATGATGTCAGTAAGGATAGTGGAGGATGCTTATCAGTTTGCACTGAAGGCAGAGGAGAGGTTGGCCAAAAAACAAAGCCAGTGAGGAAGAGGTAAAATCCCATCCCCTAACAAAAGCAAGGGAGTTACCCATGAAAAGGCATATAAGTCTAAAGATAAGACTGAGAAACCACATAGTCACTCAGAAAGAGGAGGAATTTCTCGAGGAAGACATGGTGGTGGAAGAAGTTCTTCTATAGGAAGAGGAAGAATCAGAGGAGGAGAAGTAAGATGTTATGCTTGTGGAAATATAGGGCACATGTCTTGGGAATGTCTCGAGAAAAAGAAAGAAGGAGGGGGTGAAGCTCACATTTCAGAAGCACAGAGAAGGAATGTTGGAGCAGAAGGAGCAGAGGATGGAACATCCCTCATGTTGAGAAAGGTTCTCTGAAAACCAGAGTAAGAAGTTGAAAATTCAGTGGGGAGGAACAGTCTCTTCAAGAAAGCTTGCAAGACTAAAGACAGAGTATGCAAGGTGATAATTTATAGTGGGAGCACTGATAGCTTAGTATCCATAGAGATGGTGGAGAAATTGGAGCTAGAGACAATTGCACATCCGAAGCCATACAAAGTCTCATGGATGTAGAAAGCACCAGGTAATGGTTACTAAACAATGTTTGGTTGAATTTAAGATAGGAGGATATAGAGATGAAATTCTATGTGATTTAATTCCCATGTATGTATGCCATATTTTGTAGGGAAGACCATGGNTACAAACAATAGGCAAAAAAGAAGAGACAAAATAACTCAAAGTTGTACTCTGTGTGTGATAGATAGTCAACACAATGCCACCGAGGAGACAAGTGGAACCACCTTTAGCCAATCGGGCTGTAGAAAGGGAAATGCGACAAATTTGTGCAAGATTAGAGGTGATGGAGGCAACGCAAAGATGAGAACTTGATGCTAGAGACATCAGCGATGCAGAGAGTGAAGAAGTAGAAGTTGAAGAAGCTACATGAGAGGATGTTGCTGAAGAATGTTTGTTGAGAGTAGTTGTTATATTGGGAGCCAGAACCAAGATAGAGGTCCCAATGTATGAAGGAAATTTAGATGTTGAATACCTGTTGGATTGGATAATATCCATGGACAAACATTTCGACTATGAATATGTCGATGAAGAAAAAAGGGTGAAACATGTTGTCAGTAGGCTAAAAGGACATGCAACACTGTGGTGGGATGAACTATAGGATGAGAGGAGAAGCAAAGGAAAACAAAATATAGAGAATTTGGATAGAATGGTAGCCAAGATGAAGGCTAATTTCATGCCCAAAGATTATCATATCAATCTGCTCAGGAAGTTGCAGAACCTAAGACAGAAGGGTGTGACAGTTAAGGAGTACACATAGGAGTTATACAGGTTGAACATCATAACTAGACAAAGGTTGAAAGATGAAAAATTTTCCAAGTATATAAATGCCTTGAGGTGTGAAATCTAGGATGAGCTCAGCATGATGTCAGTAAGGATAGTGGAGGATGCTTATTAGTTTGCACTGAAGGAAGAGGAGAGGTTGGCCAGAAAACAAAGCCAGTGAGGAAGAGGTAAAATCCCATCCCCTAACAAAAGCAAGGGAGTTACCCATGAAAAGGCACATAAGTCTAAAGACAAGACTGAGAAACCACATAGTCACTCAGAAAGAGAAGGAATTTCTCGAGGAAGACATGGTGGTGGAAGAAGTTCTTCTAGAGGAAGAGGAAGAATCAGAGGAGGAGAAGTAAGATGTTATGCTTGTGGAAATACAGGGAACATGTCTTGGGAATGTCTCGAGAAAAAGAAAGAAGGAGGGGGTGAAGCTCACATTTCAGAAGCACAGAGAAGGAATGTTGGAGAAGAAGGAGCAGAGGATGGAACATCCCTCATGTTGAGAAAGGTTCTCTTAAAACCAGAGTAAGAAGTTGAAAATCTAGTGGGGAGGAACAATCTCTTCAAGAAATCTTGCAAGACTAAAGACAGAGTATGCAAGGTGATAATTTATAGTGGGAGCACTGATAGCTTAGTATCCACAGAGATGGTGGAGAAATTGGAGCTGGAGAAAATTGCACATCCGAAGCCATACAAAGTCTCATGGATGTAGAAAGCACCAGGTAATGGTTACTAAACAATGTTTGGTTGAATTTAAGATAGGAGGATATAAAGATGAAATTCTATGTGATTTAATTCCCATGTATGTATGCCATATTTTGTAGGGAAGACCATGGCAGTTTGACAGGAATGTCATTCATGATGGGAGGAAGAATACAAACACCTTAGAAAAGAATGGTAGGAAACACATGTTGTTGCCAATAGAGGAGAATAAGGTGAAAGAGGAAGCCAACACAATCATACTTGTCATGAGAAGGAAGGAACTCCTGAAAGAAGTTAAGAGAGAACAAGAGATGCAGTTAAGTGTGGTGAGGAAACCTAAATTTATCCTTACAAGTACTTCGATGGATGATTTTCCTGAAGAAGTTCAAGAATTGTTGGATAATTTTGCTGACATAGCGGTGGATGAGACTCCTAACTCATTGCCACCCATCAGAAGTATCAACCACCATATTGACTTGATACCAGGAGAAAGTCTTCCAAACAAAGCACCATACAGATTGACACCTCGAGAGNGAAAAGCACATAGCATAATCATATCAAAGCACAACACATGGAAAGAGACAAACACATTAGAGAGAGGCACCAAGCACAACACACGGGTTTACCGTGGTTCACCTCCACCCTGGGGCTACGTCCACAAAGTATTCTTCTTCTTTATTAGCTTTGGTTAATCTGATTAAAGCATAGAGCTTAAACTAGTACTCTGCATAGGACAGGGTATTTGCATGCACCTCGCCAAATCCTTTTTCCCTGAGTAGATCTAGCACAGAGCCTTCTTACAATTCGTGCACTCAGCACTTACAACACTTTCACTCAGCTCTGCAAGTCGGTCACACAGTATACACAAAGCCTTTAATATCACTTAGCKTATTCTCTCTCTTACATTGCCTAGCTACTTATTTATACTTTACAAAATAGGCCTAAACATGGGTAAGCCCATGGGCCGACATCCCATACCCATTACATTAACCCAAAACCCTAAAAGAGGCCCAAAGTGGACCGAGATCCTATGATCTCTGCTTCGCCTAGCACTCCATCTTTGACAGGGTGTTGAAGTCCAAAATGGCCAAATATGACCAAGTGTTCCTCAAAGCTTGGTCAAGGGACAACATGCCCCCAACACTCACCTATGACTCGTCCCAAGTCACTCTAGTTTGATCAATTCCACCTCAAATGCCTCGAGCTTGGATCGAGCTACTTTGACCTGTTGTAGTGCGACAACCTCTTTCTCAGTGAAATCCTGGATCATTGCGTCGTTGACTGGCCCTTCTAGGTGTTCTTCTGCGGTGATGAAAACCTATTCAAGCTTGGCTCCCTGGCTTTCAATTTCAGTGAATAGTTGGCAAGCCTTTTCTTGGATTGGATGAAGTTGTTGGGAGACTTCCATCACTTTACTTTGTTGTGTGTGTACCTGTTGTTGGGTGGTGTAATGTTCTTAAAATATCTTCATACGTTCGACTGGGGTCAAGGCCTTCAACTATGCCTGTGGCGTATCTCCGTGTTGATTTTCTTCTTGCAGCTATGCCTCTAATGCCTGCAAATCAGAATTATCTATGAGTTTCTCGTAAGTATGGGTGCTTCTGGCACTCAAGTGCTTGTATTCCAAGGAAAATGTTTTTAATCAGCCAAATGTGCTCTGGGTAGTTGCCTCCCTTAGGTCTCTTACTTCTCGAGGAGTCTCGGGAATGGTACGAAGTTCCATATCTGCAATGCGCTACTGAAGTTGCTANAGAAAAGCACATAGCATAATCATATCAAAGCACAACACATGGAAAGAGACAAACACATTAGAGAGAGGCACCAAGCACAACACACGGGTTTACCGTGGTTCACCTCCACCCTGGGTCTACGTCCACAAAGTCTTCTTCTTCTTTATTAGCTTTGGTTAATCTGATTAAAGCATAGAGCTTAAACTAGTACTCTGCATAGGACAGGGTATTTGCATGCACCTCACCAAATCCTCCTTCCCTGAGTAGATCTAGCACAGAGCCTTCTTACAATTCGTGCACTCAGCACTTACAACACTTTCACTCAGCTCTGCAAGTCGGTCACACATTATACAGAAAGCCTTTAATAGAACTTAGCTTATTCTCTCTCTTACATTGCCTAGCTACTTATTTATACTTTACAAAATAGGCCTAAACATGGGTAAGCCCATGGGCCGACATCCCATACCCATTACATTAACCCAAAACCCTAAAAGAGGCCCAAAGTGGACCGAGATCCTATGATCTCTGCTTCGCCTAGCACTCCATATTTGACAGGGTGTTGAAGTCCAAAATGGCCAAATATGACCAAGTGTTCCTCAAATCTTGGTCAAGGGACAACATGCCCCCAACACTCACCTATGAATCGTCCCAAGTCACTCTAGTTTGATCAATTCCACCTCAAATTCCTCGATCTTGGATCGAGCTACTTTGACCTCTTGTAGTGCGACAACCTCTTTCTCAGTGAAATCCTAGATCATTGCGTCGTTGACTGGCCCTTCTAGGTGTTCTTCTGCGGTGATGAAAACCTGTTCAAGCTTGGCTCCCTGGCTTTCAATTTCAGTGAATAGTTGGCAAGCCTTTTCTTGGATTGGATGAAGTTGTTGGGAGACTTCCATCACTTTACTTTGTTGCGTGTGTACCCATTGTTGGGTGGTGTGTTGTTCTGAAAATATCTTCATACGTTCGACTGGGGTCAAGGCCTTCAACTATGCCTGTGGCGTATCTCCGTGCTGATTTTCTTCTTGCAGCTATGCCTCTAATGCCTGCAAATCAGAATTATCTATGAGTTTCTCGTAAGTCTGGGTGCTTCTGGCACTCAACTGCTTGTATTCCAAGGAAAAATTTTTTAATCAGCCAAATGTGCTCTGGGTAGTTGCCTCCCTTAGGTCTCTTACTTCTCGAGGAGTCTCGGGAATGGTACGAAGTTCCATATCTGCAATGCGCTACTGAAGTTGCTATATTACTTCTTCTAGTTGTACCACCTGCTGTGGGATCCGTTCTTCAATCTTTACTTCTATGACCATCACGGAGCGAAGTGCTTTGTGAAACCTTTCCTATACTTCAAGTTTCTCTGCTAGTAACTCGTCCTTGCTCTGTTGTAACTGTTTTTTTTCTTCCTCCCACTTCGCTTCCATGGAAATATTTTCCCATTCTTCCCCACTCTATTGTTCTAGAAGTGCGCTCTGTACTTGTGTCAAAGCCTGGGTGGCTTGCATTGTGTCTTCTTGAGCTTGTCGAAGGTGAGCTTCCAACGACTATATTGCTTCTCCATGGCGCAGTGACCTATGTTGTTGTTCTGATATCTCGGTGAAGTTCAAATTCTACATGTTTTCCTTCTGGGTGGCTCCCTCTAGATTTTTTTGTACCCTATCAATCTTAGCTCTATTTTTACTTAGCTTCCTAGCCTTCTTTCCAGTGAGCTTCGTCTCAGTGATTCCCTTCTCATTATGATTCTTATTTTCCTTGGACATAGTTACTTTGTGCTGCTAAGATTCTTTTCTAAGAATTAGGGGTAATATTTCTTCTATATCTGAGATAGATACTTCAATCTTCTATGATTCCTCTAATTCTCTTACATCATTGACATCTTGGCTTCTAGTGTCAAACAACTTTGATTTTCTTTCCTGTTCTTCAATCAACTGCGCGATCCTTCTAGTCATGAAATATTTTAACTCTTGTCTCTTCTTTTCTAAAACTTCGTCTTCTTCCTTCTTTCTAGCCTGATCTCTATCAACCCAGTAGTAACATGGTAAATGGGGCGTTCTCCTCAATAAATTTGATAATCTCAAAATCTTCCTTTGTCGGAGTTCCCTTGACCATCACAGGTATCTGAGCGATCCTTCCACATAACATCATTAGTTTTCCTATGAATAACCCTATTCCTCCTAATGAAGGGATCATAGTAGGCTTCCCTATAGATTCCCAAGTTGTTTCTGGCATAACGTTCACTTGTGTTTCTTCATCAAGAATACAGTCAATGTCGAAGTCCCCTATTCTGGCTTCGATTTTCTCCTTTTATTTGAATATCTCTGGTAACCTAACATGTCGGTGATCATTCAACGTGTATTTCATATGCAACAATACCTTCTTTGATTCCTTCTGAGTTTCTACTATTTTTGGATCTGCCTTACGGTTTTCTTCATTCGGATTCATTCTTTCTAGCTTACCAATCATTCTAGGTAAATCCAACACTCCATGGTCCAAGGCTTTGCAACAGAGACAACTAGGTCTTCCACTAGGGAACTCCTTAGCAAGATGTCCCGGTCTTCTGCAACTGTAACAGAGGGTTAACCCTCTCTTTCGTTTAAATTATTAATATAAGGAAGTTAAATATTTGTTTTCACACAGAAAAAGTAGTCTGGTTGCTATTCTATTAAGAATCAAGTGAAACTATGAAAAATAGAGATTGTGTTTACATTGAGCTTTTGTCCAGGTATTCCTCAAAATAAGCAATTGAGAAATTCATGATTTTTTCAAAATTTAACTTCAATACATATCAATACTTAAAACTGACTTGGGATTTTTCTTTCTTTCTATAATTATACTTTGTTCTAACAAAACATTGTCCAAGATTTCAGAATAAAACTAAAACAAAAAGATTTTTTTCGCCTGAACTACTTCCCCTTCAACTAGCTCCTCATAATAGAGCCACCTGGGAGTTCAATTCAATGTTTTTTTGGATAATTGATCAGAAACATGGTTAAAAATCCTGTGAACATGTANTACTTCTATGACCATCACGGAGCGAAGTGCTTTGTGAAACCTTTCCTATACTTCAAGTTTCTCTTCTAGTAATTCGTCCTTGCTCTGTTTTAACTGTGTTTTTTCTTCCTCCCACTTCGCTTCCATGGAAATATTTTCCCGTTCTTCCCCACTCTATTGTTCTAGAAGTGCGCTCTGTACTTGTGTCAAAGCCTGGGTGGCTTGCATTGTGTCTTCTTGAGCTTGTCGAAGGTGAGCTTCCAACGACTATATTGCTTCTCCATGGCGCAGTGACCTATGTTGTTGTTCTGATATCTCGGTGAAGTTCAAATTCTACACGTTTTCCTTCTGGGTGGCTCCCTCTAGAGTTTTTTGTAGCCTATCAATCTTAGCTCTATTTTTACTTAGCTTCCTAGCCTTCTTTCCAGTGAGCTTCGTCTCAGTGATTCCCTTCTCATTATGATTCTTGTTTTCCTTGGACATAGTTACTTTGTGCTGCTAAGATTCTCTTCTAAGAATCAGGGGTAATATTTCTTCTATATCTGAGATAGATACTTCAATCTTCTACGAGTCCTCTAATGCTCTTACATCTTTGACATCTTGGCTTCTAGTGTCAAACAACTTTGATTTTCTTTCCTGTTCTTCAATCAACTGCTCGATCCTTCTAGTCATGAAATATTTTAACTCTTGTCTCTTCTTTTCTAAAACTTCGTCTTCTTCCTTCTTTCTAGCCTGATCTCTATCAACCCAGTAGTAACATGGTAAATGGGGCGTTCTCCTCAATAAATTTGATAATCTCAAAATCTTCCTTTGTCGGAGTTCCCTTGACCATCAAAGGTATCTGAGCGATCCTTCCACATAACATCATTAGTTTTCCTATGAATAACCCTATTCCTCCTAATGAAGGGATCATAGTAGGCTTCCCTATAGATTCCCAAGTTCTTTCTGGTATAATGTTCACTTGTGTTTCTTCATCAAGAATACAGTCAATGTCGAAGTCCCCTATTCTAGCTTCGATTTGCTCCTTTTATTTGAATATCTCTGGTAACCTAACATGTCGGTGATCATTCAACGTGTATTTCATATGCAACAATACCTTCTCTAATTCCTTCTGAGTTTCTACTATTTTTGGATCTGCCTTACGGTTTTCTTCATTCAGATTCATTCTTTCCAACTTACCAATCATTCTAGGTAAATCCAACACTCCATGGTCCAAGGCTTTGCAACAGAGAGAACTAGGTCTTCCACTAGGGAATTCCTTAGCAAGATGTCCCGGTCTTCTGCAACTGTAATAGAGGGTTAACCCTCTCTTTCGTTTAAATTATTAATATAAGGAAGTTAAATATTTGTTTTCACACAGTAAAAGTAGTCTGGTTGCTATTCTATTAAGAATCAAGTGAAACTATGAAAAATAGAGATTGTGTTTACATTGAGCTTTTGTCCAGGTATTCCTCAAAACAAGCAATTGAGAAATTCATGATTTTTTCAAAATTTAACTTCGATACATATCAATACTTAAAAATGACTTGGGATTTTTCTTTCTTTCTATAATTATACTTTGTTCTAACAAAACATTGTCCAAGATTTCAGAATAAGACTAAAACAAAAAGATTTTGTTGGCCTGAACTACTTCCCCTTCAACTAGCTCCTCATAATAGAGCCACCTGGGAGTTCAATTCAATGTTTTTTTGGATAATTGATCAGAAACATGGTTAAAAATCCTGTGAACATGTATGAAGTTGAGTCTTTGAAAAGTGACTTGCATCTTTATGATTCTCTCTTGCGAGGGCTTAAGAGATAAACAGTTCAATCTTGATTCACCTTTTATCCAATCAATAGTTGATTTGGAGTCACTAGCGACCATCAATCTATTCAAAGACAACAGAGAAGAAAGATGTAACATTCCCCATAAGCCTTGGAGTTCATCTTTCATATTAGATCCTTCTCTTCCAACAAAATATGCTTTGTAAAAATGGACACTGTTGAATTTAAGAAATAGTCCAATACCACACCTATTTCCTAAGGTTGCACCATCAAAGAACCCAATTGGTAAATCATCAAAATACATTGGACTTAGGATATATTCCAATCTATCAGGTTTGGTCTCATCTTGAATTTCCTGGATAGAAAGATTATTTTTTTTGGCTATGTAGGTATCTTGTCTAACCGA
>JZKD02S1608397.1:39483-50698 GCA_000966675.3 Picea glauca
TATATATATATGTTTCTTACTATAATATCTTTGTAACATCCCGCTCTTGCGAGCACATGTTATTGACTTATCCTTTGAGGACACTTGCATGCAAGTGATCCAGTTTCAGTATATGGATGTTTATTCGCTTATGGATTCTTGCGATGATGTTGATGGATTATGATGTTATGTTATTTGATGTCTATGTATTGACAAATGTTATTGACGAGTTTCCCTTGAGTGTGTAGGACACTTGACTGTATTGGTTTGGGTATTTTTATTTATGCATATGTGACATATGATCATGTATATTATGATGTTGTTTATGGATCATTGACAGGGTTTCCTTGATGGATGCAGGATGGTGATTGCTTGCTAACCAGACTCACATAAGGAGTAAAGGGGCCATGCACAACAACTAGATATTGAGGGAGAGGTGTGGAAGCATCCCTGATAGAGCCTACTAGCACTCTCGCATGGCTCAAATTGTAGGTTAACAATTACCCAGTTCGAGAGATCCACGATGCCATGAGGGAATAATGAGACAATGGCTCTCAAAGTTTCTAAGGGGCGCACAATAAGATAGGGTCCGTATTCCTTAGAGGCCCTTAGTCTCTCACAAGGTCGCCTAAATGGAGTATTGACTCCAAGGCTTGGACAACTCCCAAAAGAAGTCAAAGGTGAGTTACACCCTTGGAGCACGTAGTGCATCTTGAAGGGGCATGTCATGTAATTAAAATTTGAATCAAAGAAAAGTGGAACCCTTGGAGCACAGAGTGTGTCTTGAAGGGCACGTCGCGGTATAAAAAAAATAACAAGTCAATGAATCTAGGTGGCATAGAAAAATTGAGCAAATGTTAAACCTTAAAATCTTGAGTGCATGTCGAATTAATTAATTGATTAATTAATCAACTAAAGAATGAATCTATTAAGCAAAATCCCTAAGGGTCTAGGTGTTTTCAAATAAATATTTAACTAAGCCTATGTCTAAGTGAGTGAAAAGACTAAAAACTAAAATTTTAAATTAATTGATGTGGGGATGGATTAAATCAAATTAAGAATCAATGAAAATAAAAATAAACCCTAAGGAGTGATTAGGACTTGTTCAAGTAAATACTAAATTAAAATTTAATTGAGAATGGAATAAAGCATAAAGATGTGTAAGAATAGAAAGGTATCTAGTTTAGTCTAACTAAAGAACTTTTCTAATTTTAACACAACTCAGTTTTAGAAAGACATCAGTCATTGAAAGGGAATAAAAGGAATAAAGGGACAACTAGGAGTGATTTTAGGAGCACTTTAAGGATGGGTGAGGGAAATTGACATTTAATTTAATTAAATTATGGATTTATTAGTGTATCTAAAGGAACAAGTGACAAGTGCATGGGGGAAATAATTCCTAATTAAATTATTAAAAAATGAATTAAATGTGCAAATGGAAATTTGTCACTAAGAAAAATTCTATAATGGAAATGGTTGAGAGGAGGAATGGATCATGACTAGTATGAGTAAGGTTATGTTGCAGAAATTCTGACTAGATTTTTCTTGTGAAAGTTGGGATACCCAGTTCGAGAAAGAGAGTGGTAGCTCTACCCTGCGAGGTGAGCTAGGAGCTATAGTATTTGGGTTGTGGTTGTGCGTGGTCCCTTTGCAGCTCAGGGGATAAGGGGGAAGAAGAGTACCCCTAGTGTTGGTTGGGAGGTACCGATGAAGTCTCAATGATAAGCGAAGGAAGGGACAAAAGGGTCGTCAGTTGTCGAAGAACATCTCCAAGCGCAGTTTTGTCGATGACGGTAATCTCATTCAGTTGAATTGTAATAAATTGATCGCACGTGTAGGTTTACTTTATTGTCGCAACTCTAATGTCGATTGTTTTCTCAATGGATTTAATGGTAATAAGATTTAATTATAATTGCGTAATTTTTTTATTTTCGCTGTAACTGTAATAAAATTTCATTATCAAAGTAATTGTAAATCCCTTAATGGTTTCATTTTATAGAAGGTAAATCCCAGCATCACCATTTTTCCTTTTGAATTAATTGTGATGAAATTTCCTTGTTCGTTGTTTTCCATTTCCAATCCATTGGATTCTACTTGCAAGCTACTAGTCAATCATGTAAATAATGAAACAAAACTCTCAATGGTTGCCAACAAACTCAATTAACTTCTAGATTTATGTTATGGTTGTTAATTCTACATTGATGCGTGGTCCCATTGTGGAAAAAAAAATGATTGTTGGTTCTCTATGATATGGGTGAGGTAGTTCCCTGAAGATCTGAATGACCCTTCAACCTCCAAACAAATCTAAATTCTAATAATTTTGTTTTGCGTTACACTGCGGAGCTCCAAGCCTTGTTTTAAGGGAAAACGATAGGAGGTTCCTCATATTAATGAAAGTCTGGGAGAATTGGTTGGGGGCGTCTTCTATGTGTATGGTTTTATATTTTTAGACCTCTGATATTTTTCCCACACCGTGTAGACTCCCTGCCACTTTTGTGCATTTTTTTATCTCAAAACTCCCACCTTAGTTGTCCCTGTCGCTGGGAGTTCTTTTATTTTTTATGCCTTCCCAATGGTAACCTAGTACAAGCTTCGATTTGTTTTCTTGGGTCACCCGTTTCCCATGTTTTATTAAGGCTAAGAACGACATCTGGAAGGAAGGCTTCCACCAACCAACCGATCTCCGAAACAAGTGCCATTTGTGTTGAATTACTAAGAGGGGGGTGAATCAGTAATAGATCAATATAATCCTTTTTAACCATATAATCCAAGTGTTATATAAATGTATCATTATTATCCAATAACTACAGAGTAAATAAGAAATGAACAAATGAACAATCATACACATACACAGTACACCATTGTTTTACGTGGAAAGCTAAAGTGAGAGAAAACCATGGAATGATTTTTCTTATATGTCTTGAATAATTACATTCATTGGAAGCACCAACTTCCTTTGTTTTCCATCTACAACTAGAAGGAGGCACCAACCCCCTAGTTTTGCAGGATACAACTTGAGGGAAACTCCAACTCCCCAATTCTCTGGCTACAACTATAAGGAGGCTACAACCCCCTAATTTCTCCAGCTATAGCCGAAAGGTGGCTAAAACCACCTATCATTTCCCCATCCAACTGCCATGACGTATAGTTAGAATGATGAAACCATTGTCACACTATCACTATGACATATCCCACTGTACAATTGTATCAACCTGTACCACTGACCTGCATCCAACCTGTATAACTGCCCTATAATCAATCTGTACCTGAACTGAGCATGTATCATAAAAAATACAAGAGGTACACGACCTGTAGTGCTGTAGCATGCATATGTACACACCCTATCTGTTATGTAGCCTGTATACGTATGAGACCAAATTGTTATGCAACCTGTGTATTCCTTCTGAAAACTAGGGTTTCCTTTCTCTTGAAAACTTCTGACCCTCTGTAACTTCTTTCACATAGATATATAACATGTCATTGTATCCATACTGTATCTGTACCCTCTACTCGCATCCTCTTTACCCAAAAGCTTTATATATATCTCTAGTCATGTGCCATATAAATGTGTGTAATCATAAAGAAGTATAATATCCCTCACATGATCCAGACATCAAACCCTCTCTAGTATTCAACCTCTCAATATATCAACCACTTCACAAATAGAATCTCTCAACCATGTACCATAAAAACCCTTAGCTATATGCCAAGAGATACAATATGTGCCACAACTCTAACAAGATGTATCAATGATAGATCATACCGACACTGTATTTCTATAGTTATGAATTATACAGAAGTTCCCATGAAACCACTAGTCTCTCTAAGGAGAATTCTCAAATCTCCATAACCATTTCTCATGCATACATCAAAATCTAACTATTCACAGAAATAAGACATACCTTTTGAACCAATGGATAGATATGATGTATATGAGAACTGTAGACCTTCTTGGAAGCTTTATCTCAGAATGTAGAACCTCAGCATCTTCATTTCTTCAAGTTTCGATTTCTTTACCAACATGTACGCACCCTAATACATTGTCAACCCACGTACATACACACCTTAATACACTGTCATCCCACATATGTACGCACCCTAACACACTGTCAGCCCACGTATGCCTCCGTATGTACACACCCTAATACACTATCAGCCCACGTATGCCTTAGAAACTAAGTTTTTTTAGTATTCGATGTAATTCCAAAACTTTCGTCGTCAACCCTTCGTACTACCTCAAACTTTTGCAACTTTAGATGTATGAATGAGTACTTGCAATAAGCCTTACACAACAAAAGATATTTAAATGTTTTCAAGTGTAATAAAATGAGAGAGCCTTGCCTCTTATTTATACTTTGATGTAGCATCCCACTTTCCTTATTTTAGGGAGTTCTCCATTAACTCTATTATTTAAATAATTTATTTTGCAAGCACTTTGACTTTTTGTGGCTTCTAGATGACTCATGATGGTCCTCCAACTTCACATGGCCATAACTCTCTAACCGTGAGGAGTTATGTGACATTCCACATACCAACGAAAATGGAATGACAAGCACTATCCATCTAGGATAGTTTCACTGACAAATTCACTGACCTTCATCTCATTATTACACAATTATGCATGGGTTCTCTAACCATACTTCTAGGATAACTCAATCTGCAAAGCGTATTCCCATGAGAGATTTCACCATAATGGGACCACTTTGGAGTTCATCCATTTGTACTTCTTATCAACCATTACAATACATTAATGAGTCATATTTACATCAAACAAACTTGGGTCCATTACCCAAACATTTGTGCTACCGGACTTTCTTCAAGGGTTGACATCAATGAAAACCAACCTTAATCAACAATCTCCCCCTTTGGCATTGATGGAAACACTCCGATGCAATACTTAAATCATGTCATGCAATACTGAAATCATATCACTCATGCTCCTTCTAGAACCATGCCTTTTCCCTCTGCATCTCTGTGACCATTCATCTCCCTAGAATCATGCCTTTGTCCTCTACATATGATAAATCTCTCCCCCTTTGTCATCAATGGAAAATGTCTCTTTCCATCTGGGGATTCTCCCCCTAACTGAACTGTCCTCTTTATGGTGCTTACTCATGTACATATAAGATATATAAGATGAGAATTCAAAAGAATTCATTTTGGAGTAGAAATAAGTCCGAGTCTCTGGCGAAGATATTCAAAGGCTTCCTGTGGAAGTGGTTTTGTAAAGATGTATGCCACTTGTTCTTTTGTGCCCACGTACTTAACTCTGATGTTATTTTCTGCAACCTATTCCCATAGAAAGTGATACTTGATTGGAATGTTCTTCGTGTTGGAGTGCATCACCGAGTTCTTTCTGATACTGATGCTGCTTGTATTATCACAATAGATTGGAATGGGCTCATCATACTCAACCTGTATATCTGTCAGAGTTTGTTTCATCCAAAGAACATCTGTACAACATGTTGTTTCTGCAATATACTCTACATCGGCTGTAGATAAAGATATTGATGATTGTTTCTTTCTTATCCATGATACTAAACACTCACCCAAGTAGAAAGTTGCTCCACTGGTGCTTCGTCGGTCATCAATACAACCTGCCCAATCTGCATATGTGTAGGCAATAAGTGATAGATCCTTTCCTTTTGGATACCATAATCCAAACTCTTATGTTCCTTTGAGATATTTGAAAATCCTCTTCACTGTTAATACATGTGATTCCTTTGGTGCTGCTTGAAATCATGCCACCTGTCGAACTGCTTGCATTGCATCTGGTCTGGATTTTGTCACATATAGTATGCTACCAATCATTGACATGTATTTCCTCTGATCTGTAGACTTTGAATCATCATCTTTTCTCAACTTGCAATTGGTTTGCATGGGAGTGATAACTGGTTTGAAATCTTCCATTCTGAACCTCTTTAGAATTTCTCTGATATACTTGGTTTGACAAATAAGAATTCCTTAGTTTCTTTGATGTATCTGAAGTCCTAGAAAGAATGATAGTTCTCCAAGTAATAACATTTCAAATTCATTATGCATATCCTTTGCAAATTTTCGTCTTAACCTGTCATCATCACTACCAAAAACAATATCATCAACATAAACTTCAATTAATAAAATACTATCTTGACTTACCTTGATGTAGAGTTTGTTGTCTGCACTTCCTTTTCTGAACCATGTCTGCTGTAAATATTTATCCAGTCTAGAGTATCATGCTCTAGGAATATGTTTTAGACCATACAAGGCCTTCTTTAATTTACACACATAATTTGCGTTCTCTAAAAACTGAAATCCTTCTGGTTGTTCAATGTAGACTTCTTCTTCAAGTTCTCCATTCAGAAAATATGATTTTATGTTTATCTGATACACTTTAATATTTTTGGAGCATGCATAAGCTAAAAGCAGTTGGATTGCTTCCATTTTGGCAACTAGGGAAAATGTCTCTTCAAATTCCATTCCTTCAACCTATGCATATTCTTTACATACCAATATATCTTTTTTCGTTGTAACATGTCCATATTCATTCAATTTATTCATGTATACCCACTTTGTGTCGATCACATTATTATCCTTTGGTCTTGGAACCAATTCTCAAGTGTCATTTTTCTCTATTTGATCCAATTCTTCATCCATGTCCTTATTCCAAAACTCATCCTTGCTAACCTCTTCAAAACAAGTTGGTTCAATCGTATATGAGAGTGCTAGGTCTATTTTTTATGGTGAATGCATTCTTTTTCTAGTCTCAACTCCTGCATCTTTGTTTCTGATAATCTGATCTGAAGGATGATTCTTATGTACTCATATTCTAGGTGTCTTTGGAGGCACTTGCTAAACTTTCTCTTCTGCTTCTTTCGGATCCTCTTCATCTTCCCCTTCTTTTTCATCTTTTGTTTCTTCTTCGTAAAGTCGTTCCATTGATTCATTTTCTTCTTCCTTTAATTATTGTCTATCGGTTAAATCAATTGCTACGTTGATGCTTTCCACAACTTTGTTCAATCTCAGGTTGTAACACTTGTATGATTTCCTTCTACTTCGGTAACCAACAAGTAATCCTTTTCCACACGAGTGTCAAACTGTCCCATTCTTCCATCTTCTCTTTTGATGTAGCATTTTCTTCCAAAAACTATGAAGTGCTTCACATTTTTTGGTCTTCCTTTCCATAGATCATAGGGCGTTTTGCTAGTGTTGTTTCTGAGCATTACTTTGTTTTGAATGTGAAATTTTGTATGCATTGCCTGTGTCCAAAAAATATATGTCGATTTGGAATCCATTAGCATTGTTCGAGCCATTTCTTGTACTGTCATGTTCTTTCTTTCAACAAATCCATTTTGTTGAGGTGTCCTAGCAATGAAGAATTGTCTTTTTATTGCATGACTTATGCAGTATTCCATAAATTCCTTTGAAGTGAACTCTCCTCCATTATCATATCTCAAGCATTTGATCTTTGAATCCATTTCATTTTCAACCATTTCCTTGTATATCTTGAAGTTTTCAAAAGATTCTGACTTATTCTTGAGAAAGCAAACTGCAGTCATTCTTGTATAATCATCAACTAATAACATAAATTATTTCTCAAATTTTAAAACCTTTGTTGTAGTTGGTTCAACTAGATCAGTATGCACAATTTCTAGTGGTATTGTTGTTGAATATTCCTTTGATTTCAACATGGTCTTTGTTTTCTTTCCTTGTTGATAATGCCTGCATAAAATGTTGGTTGGTTTTGTGATCTGGGGAATTTCTCTAACTGTTTCTCTTTTGTTGACTTTGACAAGGTTATCAAAATGTATGTGACCCATTCTTTTGTTCCATAGCTAACTTTCATATTACTTTCCTAGACAACGCTTTTCATTTCCAATTTCACTTAACACATATATGTTGTTTGAAGTTCTCGCCGTTGTAGCAATCAATTTTCCTGAACCTTCTATTCTTAACTCGCACTTTTGTGAATTGAAAGTAACTTTATGACCTTGGTCACACATTTGAATCACACTTAGAAGATTATGTTTCATATATTCTACTAGTAGAACATTTTCTTCCTTTGTATTCTTGTTTCGAATTCTGATTATGCCTTTTCCAATGATTTTAGTTGAATCATCATTTCCGAAGGAGACTGATCCATCTCTTTCCTTTCTTAATGTAAGAAAATTGTCTCTATCACCTTTCATGTGTTTTGAATAGCCACTGTCAACATACCAACCACATTTCTTATTCTTATCTTATAGAGTGAGTGTGCATTATTCATTGTTGTACTTATTATGTTTTCTTATCCATGTCCTTTTCTGAGGTTCTTGTTTGTGATTGTTGTTGTTTTTTTGTGGTTCTCTAGGAGGGATCGTCGTTATGCAATATTTGGCCATGTGTCCAAAGTTGTTACACTTGTATCATTCCACTTCAGTGTTCAATGATTCAAACTTGTTGTAACTTCTTCTCTATGTTTCACTAGGCCTTCTTGGATAACCGTTTTTTGTATGAGTTTCAAAGTTGTTTATGTTCCTGTTGTTAGCTCCGCAATTCACATCTTTATGTCCAAAATTATTACATGCATAACATAAACCAAAAAAGATAGTTTGACACTTAGGAGTTGAAGATATTATGAAAGGAGATTCTCTTATGAATCCTTCTTCTTCCTGATACCTATATGTTTCTGTCGGTCATTGATTCTGAAATATGAATCTTCGTGGTGGAAGAGTGTCCCTGTAATTTTCTCTATAGATCTTCCTATCCACTTTGATTGTTTATGCGTAGCTTTTTGGATATGTTTCTTGTTCTGTTGTTTTGGAGCTTCATCCCTTTTTTGTCTGATTGTATCCAAGTTCGAACTTGTCATGATTAGGCCTTTGATTGTTGATAATGTCATTCAAAATGTTTGAGTTGTTATGCATATTTTTCTTTTGAAGATCCTTTCTTAATGTGACAATCTCTGCTTCCAAATTTTCAATGATCCTATCTCTTCCTTCTAGTTGTTCTTTGAGTGCTTCTTCAATTCTTTTATATTCTTCAATTTGAACCTTGAAATTTGTGATCATTTGTTCTAATTCCTGAGTGTCTTCTTTCTTGTCTACTTCTGCTTGTAGCTTCTTATTTTTCCTCTTTTCTCTTCTGATAACTTCTATGGCACTCAACAATTCATCTCGATAGTGAACTTCTGCCTCTTCAATTTCTTCTTTGACTTCTTCATATTCTTCTCCAACTTCTTCATATTCTTCTTCGAAGTCTTGTTTATCATATTCTTATGTTGTCATGAATATAACTCTTTATGTCTCACTGTCACTGAATTTATCTTCATCTGATGATAAGATGTCTTCTTTGGTGCATAAGCTTTTCTTGAAAACTTTCTTTGTTGTTCTTTTTCCTTTATATGTTTGTTTTCTTTTTGAGTAACCTTCATCATTTCTATTTTTCTTATGAGGACATTTGTTAGCAAAATGTCCAATACCATCACAATTAAAACAAAATAAAGGAAGC
Source organism: Picea glauca (assembly GCA_000966675.3). NCBI lineage: Eukaryota > Viridiplantae > Streptophyta > Pinopsida > Pinales > Pinaceae > Picea > Picea glauca. The sequence continues at coordinate 48,931 of JZKD02S1608397.1, forward strand.
TTACCTCTATACATGTCGTCGGTTCCCTTGTTCGGTATTTTGACAAAGTTGGCCACTTCTTCATCATTTTTCGAGATGTCACTATTGCTTCTATGTACTTTTTATTGTTTCTTTCCCTTTACTTTGATTGTTTGGATGCTTTGAAGGATGCTTCGTTTACATATGGATTTTGATGTTTAGTTCTCATTTCATATGTTGTGAAGATTCCATGTAGTTCATCCATGCTTATTGAGTTTAGATCTGCACTTTCTTCCAGTGCTGATATCTTAGGGTCAAATCTCATAAGAAGAGATCTTAGTACCTTTTGAACAATTACATATTCTTTTATTTATTCTCCCAATCCCATGATTACATTTACTATTTCATTGACTTGTAATAAGTAATTTGCAATATTCTCATCTTCCTTCATATTTAGTTGTTCGAACTGTCCTCTGTAAGTTTCAAGCTTTGTTGCTTTGACTTTTGAATCTCCTTCATAAATATTTTGAAGTTTGTCTCAAATCTCTTTAGCGGATTTACAATGTGCAACTTTGGTGAATATCGTTTCACCAAGACCATTAAGAAGTGAATTTGTGGCTTTGGAATTATTCTGACTGAGTTTCACTTCTTTGTCATTTTTTGGCGGAATTGTTGGTACTGTGTATCCATCTACAATTGATTGCCAAATTTCAAATCCCTATGCATGTATATATGTCTTCATCCTTATGCTCCAAAATGCATACTTATGTCCATCAAACTGTGGTATTTTATTTTTATACAAGTTGTTGCTCTCCATGATCTACCTTTTAGTGGTTAAGCTAATTTCTGAAGGAAACTGCTCTGATACCAATTGTTGGATTACTGAGAAGGGGGGTGAATTAGTAATAGAATATTCTAATCCATTTTAACCATATAATCCAAGTGTTATATAAATGTAGCATTATCATCCAATAACTGCATAGTAAATAAGAAATGAACAAATGATCATCCACATAAACAACACACCGATGTTTTACGTGGAAACCCAAAGTGGGAGAAAACCACATAATGCTTTTTCTTATATGTCTTGAAGAATGACATTCATTGGGAGCACCAACTTCTTTTTTCTAGCTACAACTGGAAGGAGGCTCCAACCCCCTACTTTCTCAGGCTACAACCTGAGGGAAGCTCCTGTTGGATTATTGACAGGGGGGGTGAATCAATAATAACGCAATTATAATCATTTTTTTCAAATGTTATATCAATGTAGAATTATTATCCAATAATGAGCAGTAATAAATAAACAATCACACGCATACACAGTACACCAGTGTTTTACGTGGAAACCCAAATCAGGAGAAAACCACGAAATTCTTTTTCTTATATGTCTTGAAGAATTACATTCATTGGAAGCACCAATTTCCTTTGTTTTCCAACTGCAACTAGAAGGAGGCTCCAACCCCCTAGTTTCTCAGACTACAACCTGAGGGAAGCTCCAACTCCCCAAATCTCTGGCTACAACTAGAAGGAGGCTACAACCCCCAATGTTCTCCAGCTACAACTAGAAGGTGGCTACAACCACCTGTCCTTGCCCCGTCCTGCCACTTGGAAGTAGAAGTAGAATGATGGAACCATTGTCACACTATCACTGTGAGATATCCCGCTGTAACCCTATACCAATAAATCTGAACCATGCATCTGTTGGATCATGTTGTCATTGATGCCAATGGTTTGATTACTTGGGAGATTGTTGGATCATATGTCATTGATGTAAATGGTTTGGTTTGATTGATGTCATTGGTTGATGTCA
>JZKD02S1608397.1:60101-73968 GCA_000966675.3 Picea glauca
AACATGACAAGAACTATCCATCTAGGATATTTTCCCTAGCAAATTCACTTTCCTTCATCTCATTATTCCACAATTAAGCATGAGTTCTCTTACTCCACAAAGTGTCTTCTCGTGAGGGCTTTCACCATAAAGGGACTACTTTGGAGTTCATCCATATTTACTTCTTATCAACCATGAAAAAACAATAATGAGTCATATTTTCATCAAACACTATTGGTTCCATTACCCAAACCTTTGTGCTAGGGGTCTTTCTTGAAGGGTTGACATCAATGACAACCAACTTTAATCAACAACTCCAACTCCCCAATTCTTTGGCTACAGCCAGAAGGAGGCTACAACCCCCTAAGTTCTCTAGATACAACTGGAAGGTGTCTAAAACCACCTATCCTTTCCCCATCCAACCACCTTGATGTAGAGGTAGAATGATAAAACCACTGTCACACTATCACTGTGAGATATACCACTATACAACTGTATCAACCTATACCACTGACCTACATCCAACCTATACAACTACCCTGTAATCAATATATACCTAAACTAAACATGTGTCAACAAAAATACAATAGGTACACGATCTGTAGTGTTTCATCACGTGTATGTACGTGCCCTATCTGTTATGTAGCCTGCGTATGTACGCGACCAAACTGTTATGCAGCCTGCGTATGCCTTCTGAAAACTAGGTTTTCCTTTCTCTTGAAAACTTCTGACCCTCTGTAACTTGTTTCACATAGATTTGTAACCTATCATTGTATCCAGACTGTCTCTATACCCTGTGCTCGCATCCTCTTTAACCAAAATCTCTATATATCTCTCTATTCATGTGACATATAAATGTGTGTAATCATAAAAAAGTATAATATCCCTCACATGATTCATACATCAAACCCTCTCTGGTATTCAGCCTCTCAATACATCAACCACTTCCAAAATAGAATCTCTCAACCATGTATCATAGAAACCCTTAGCTATATGTCAAGAAATACAAGATGTGCCACAAACCTAACAAGATGTATCAGTCATAGATCATACCAGCACTGCATTTTTGTAGTTATGACTTATACAGATGTTCCCATGCAACCACTAGTCTCTCTAGGGAGAATTATCAAATCTCCATAACCATTTCTCATGCATACATCAAAATCCAACTATTCATAGAAATAATACATACCTTTTGAACCAATGGATAGATATGATGTATCTAAGCACTGTAGACCTTCTTGGGAGCTTGATCTCAAAATCTAGAACCTTTGCATCTTAATCTCTTCAAGTTTCCATGTCTTTACCAACATGTACGTACCCTAATACACTGTCATCCTACGTATGTACGCACCCTAATACATTGTTATCCCATGTATGCCTCAACATGTATACACACTAATACATTGTCATCCCATGTACGCCTAAAAAACTAGGGGTTTTTAGTATTCATCGTAATTCTGAAGCTTTCATCGTCAACACTTCGTACTACCTCATACTTTCGCAACCTCAGATGTATCAATGAGTACTTGCAATAAGCCTTACACAACAAAAGATATTCTAGTGTGTTCAAGTGTAAAAAAATGAGAGAGCCTTGCCTCTTATTTATACTTTCATGTAGCATCCCACTTTCCTTATTTTAGGGAGTTCTCCATTAAATCTATTATTTAAATAATTTCCTTTGCAAACACTTTGACTTTTGGGGGCTTCTAGATGACTCATGAGGGTCCTCCAACTTCACATGGCCATAATTGTTTAACTGTGAGGATTTATGTGACATTTCATAGACCACCGAAAATGGCATGACAAACACTATCCATATAGGATAGTTTCAATGAATAATTCACTCACTTTCATCTCGTTATTCCACAATTAAGCATGGGTTCTCTAACCATACTTCTAGGATAACTCAATCTGCAAAGCGTCTTCTCATGAGATCTTTCACCATAAGGGGACCACTTTGGACTTCATCCTTTTGTACTTCTTATAAAACATGACAAGAAAATACCGAGTCATCTTTACATCAAACAAACTTGGGTCCATTACCCAAACCTTTGTGCTATTGGAATTTCTTTAAGGTTCAACATCAATGACAACCAACCGTAATCAACAATTTGTTGCTCCAACCTTCCAGTGGAACCCCACCCATTGAGTGAGTGCTTACCTGATGTTACAAAAAAAGTATCCTTTCATAATAGTATTGCCCAATTGGAGGACGAGTGTGTCATTCACTGGGTTTTTTTAGAAGTATTATGGAATGGAATGATTTCGCTCGGGGTCTATGCAACAGAGAAAGCACGAATCTCTTCTTTGCATGTGGGTTTGTTTCATAGGGTGTTGGTCACCCAACCTGGTGCGTGTTTCTATTATAAGGATAGGTCTCATTGAATCCAAGTGAACCATCTCCTTCCTCTACTAACTCAGGAATCTAGCCTCACTTTGAATTTGTTTTATCGCCATTTGTGGGAATGAAACTATTGTGAAAGGATACCTTGTTGGAGATTGTGTTTCAGTCCCTTGGTTAAGGATCCATATCCATGTGAAGGAGGTTCCAATTTTCAAGTTTCGATTTGAGCTTGAATATGAGAAGGGGTTGCACTTCCTTAGGTTACGTATTGGTATCCAAGAGGAGCAAAGAATTTGAATTTTGGATTCCCTTGATCACGAGTCATTACAGAGCCTGAGACATTATATTCATGTTGGTTTGGGTTAAACTACTTAGTTGAAGGATTCCCTTTCATTCAGAGACTTTGAAATTGAAACCGACCTTCTGATTCATGCCACTAATTCAAGAGAAAATCTTGGAGGTTCACCAATTTGAGTATTGTGATGTCATTTGAAGATTAATCTTTACCTCCAAGTGAATTGAAGATGGAAATGACTTCTTTTGTGTTCACTGGGAGTATAAGAATTAAACTCTATTTAATCCTCACACCATTTCTTGAGCATGCTCTCACATTTTACATTTATCTTTTCCAAATAAGTTCTTCTACGTATTTATCAATTTATAAAATCGGTCATTCTTCTATAAATCAAACAAAATAAAAGACTCTCCATGTTTCAACCTTCCATCAACTTTACGGTGAGCATACTGAATATCAAGTACACTATGTGAATTGCATTAGATTTTTGAGAAGCAGAAAGGATTTCCATCTTGGGTAGTGTCAAATGGACCGGGACTGAGTATTGATTTCTCTTAATGAGTGGGAAATAAAATGGAGTTAAGAAGATCAATAATTTTTCTTAAATTGTTATCCTAACCTTAAGGTCTCAATGCTTTTAGTATAAGAAAATATTCTTGATTTATTAATGTTATAATGTCAATCATAGTTGATTGAAAATTGATTTAGGAATATTTCCTTGGTGTAATTGTTTGTCTTTAAATGTTCTTGATATAATTGTGGAGTCTTAGGCATCATAATGATTAATTTAATGTCTTCTCTATCCTCACAACTTAGGAAGTACTGAAGGATTTTCCTTTGAGTTAGGTGATTGAATTTAGTGGCATAGTATCGTTCCTTGAAAGGAAACCAATTCATCCATTGTGCCCTTTTATCCTAATTAAAGTTGTAATGACAATAGAGACACCTTTTTAGTTTTTCACCCTTCCAATTCATCAAGTTTATTGGAGATTTTATTAAGGGTTCTTGAAGTTTTCAAAGTTTTCCCTTGACTGTTTCAATGACTTTGCTCAAATATTTAATGATTGATGATGATTAAGTTATTAGTTTACTTGTGACAGGGAATAAAACTAATGATTGCCTTGCGCCCTGAAATTGATGTGATTAGATTATTTGTGCATGAAATGAACTGGGTGAATAAATAGATTCTCTTGCGCCATTGAAGTAATGTTGATGTGGAAATGATTGAGTAATTAGAATTCTTGCGCGAATGGAATTTAATGTAATGAATGATTGTTTATATATTAGATTTATTGCTCGAAATGAAATTCAATGTGACAAATGATTGGATTTATGTGATTGGAATATTGTGATATGAATATAACTGATAATTTCTCTTACATGTTGTATTTAATGTGGTGTATGATGGGTTATGTGTTTATTTAGAATACTTGCGCGGCATGAATTAGATGTGATGTATGATGATGAGTTGTTGATGACCCTTACGCTTGAATAATTTATATTTAGGTTGATGGATTTGATCTAGTTGATTGCAGCTTGATTGTATTAGTGGGATTTACACACCTCTTTGTTCCTCAGAATAGTCACCAACCCTGAGACCTTAAATGGTCAAAATCAATTGGATCTTAGGCTTGAGTGTTGTTTATGTGTCTTGGAAGTCCTAACATTGTAGGGTAGGTTGGGCAAATAGTTTCTCTGTGATATATTGTGATGAGTTGATCTTGCATTGCCTTTTATGATGTTTGTTGATTATGTGTTGTTATCTAACGTGACGATGTGTTGATTTTGTGTCGTTACTAATTATGTTGATGCGTAGATTGCAATGATATTTGATTATGACATTGAGATGCGTGTAATTCCTTTAATTATGATGTTGTTTATTATGCGCTATTGAATTATATCTTGACGCTAATTTTCTCTTTCCTAATGAAAAAAAAAACCTTTTGTGCTTCTCTTTTCTTAGGCGTAACAAAGGGGCCATTACAATATTCATGACATACATAATTCAACATTGTAATGAATAAGATTTTTACTACAACATCTTCATAACATACATAATTCAACAATGTAACGGATTATACAAGTATATCCAATTAAACTGAGGTTAGAATCAATTATCCTATATTGTATATAGGAGACCACTATCTCATTTAAAGGACACATTACTTAACTCATGGTGAGTTTCTATTATTAATGAAATCACCTAGAAACACCCTATATTTAGATAATACTTTTATAGCAGAAAGCATTATAATAGAAAATAAATGTTGATATTGGAAATATGAAGTAACATCTAAACTATTATGTATATTGGAAGTATGTCTATATTCATAACATTTCAATAGAATAAATATGTATATATTCATAAAATTTCAATATTTAAAGTATGTCTATATTATTAATAGACAAAAGACATCCTATATTTAGATAAGAATTAGATAAGAATTTCATGGAACAAATCATTGTAATAGAAAACAAATCTTGATGATGAAAAAATGAAATGACATCAAAACCACCATGTACATCATAATATTTCAATACTCGAAGTATGTATATAATTAGATTTTGGAGATATCACTTTCCCACATCATAACCCTTGGAATTGTTAATAATTAGGATTAGTATGTGGAAACGTTTTAATTAGGGTAATGGTGAGTAGAGGAATTATTTAAATGTATCATGGAAAATAAATATTAATCGTAATATATGTGTGTGTGTGTGTGTGGTTTTATTTATAAAAATCACAAAAGTACAATTTAGAATTTTCTTATTAAACTTTTATCACATAGATGAATTGTTAACAAGGATAGTGATGAAATATCTTTTATGAAATGTTATTTAATTTAACAAATAAATATATTAGGATTATGTTTTGGTAAGTTGAGTATATCTACTTTAAATTCCAGTTATTTAGTTTTTATTGAAGGAATACAACCAATATAGATTCATTTTTCACTTTAAATTTATCAATGATGGTGATGATTGGTGTAGACCTGCTAGGTCCAATTTAACATGAAACAGAGTTCTCGAACAACTTTGAACTCAGGCTGCTTTGAATTCTTAAATCAGCCTCATATATTTCATTGACGGAGTCTCAAACCACTTTTAGTGCCTCCTTAACTCTAGCACCAAATGTTTCCCTTCAAGCAACCAAGTGCTCCTCCTTGGGCCAAAAAAACATCATCGTCGAAACTTTCTTATTAGGGAGAAATTACAAAATCTAGTTGTCCCGACAATAGACTAGTCCTGACTAAATGGGATCCACCTCCATCATCTTCGACCATCTATTTGGGATTAAAGGACTTAATCAACACCATCCATTAACTTCAATCTTACCAATACTCTGCTTTCAGATACGCCATTAATATTCTCCTTCGAGTTATTCTCGTCGTTGATTAATCTTTTTTCCCAAACTCACTGTCGTCAGTCCCACTTATCGTTGACATAGTTACCAAACATATTATTGTCAGTGATCCCAAAGTTGTCATCATCCCTCCAACTCGACTCAGAATTTATCATTGTCGTCTCTTGTTTATCGTCGGAAGAACTCCTTAATTGAGTTTTGGGTCTCGATATGTGGAGTCCCAATGATATAATTTTGAACATTGATTCTAGAAAAGGTTTTCCCCGATAAGATCTTAGCCATCCATTCAATTTACACTATAGAATGGATTCCATAGGCACTCAATTCGACTGGATCGATCCCAAAATGCAGTAAAGTGTTGATTCTTCACCTCTCCAACCTCGATCTAGTTCGAATACATAGACATAGTTTACACAGTTTCTTTCAACCACAACACTTCGTCGCTCTATCCAAGCAATTTATTTGCAAATTTAAAACAAATACACAGGAGACATAATTTCCATATAAAGTTGATCTTTCTTAAATCATTGAAGGAACAAGGTTACAACAAGAATACACTATTCCTTATCAGTCTCCTGAACCTATGCGCACAAACAATCAGACAATAACCTCGTACACTCTCCTCTACACACTCTTCAGAATTACAAAATAAAAATTCGCTCAAGCTCTCGAATATCTCCCCCAAAAAACTCAATCAATCTATCTCAACCAACTCCAACTCTAGAAATTTGTTCCTAGGAATTAGCAACAAACTTACACCTATTAAAACTAATCAAACAAATATATCTTCTAGAAATATATTGTACAATTATTACAAATCAAAATAGAAAAAATTAGGAAACCAACTTCCTTAGTAAAGTTTGTGACCCCTAGGGTCAATTCAAAATTTATTGTTTGGTGCTCTTACATTAGATTCGTGAGGAAGAAAATATTGATGGAATCTTGTCCATGAGGTCTTAAAATTGTTTTCCATGCTTAACAATCTCCACAAAAGTCGTCCAATTTTCATTTTCTATTGGAATATCTTTCCAATTAACCAAGTACTCATAGTAATCTTCTTTCCTTGTCCTCTTGACAATTTTTTGATCAAGAATATTCTCCATTTGTGATTGTTTTGTTGTAGGTAAGTGCTACATCCATAGATCTGGTTCAACCTTCCCTTGATCATCCTCATCCTTTTCTTTAGGTTCTTTGTATATATATAAATCTGCAATATTGAAAATAGGTGAAATTCCAATGTTGGGTGGTAACTCAATCTCATAGGCATTAGCTACAAAATTTCTCAAAATTTTGCAGGGTCCTATATTCTTCAATTTCAATTTGTTATATTCATTCTTTGTGAATCTCTCTTTCCTCAGATGTGCCAAAACTTTATCTCCAACTTCAAACTTAAATTCACTTCTCTTCAAATATTCTCTTTGCTTATACCTCTAACTATTGTTCTGTAACAGTACCTTGACATGATCATGCAACATTTGCATTGATGTAGAAAAATGCTCTACATCAACACTCTTCATTTCTTCTTTTCCCAGATCTCTAAGTTCATAAATTCCCCTTTGGTGCATATCATACACTATTTGAAATGGAGTTTTCCCTGTACTTTTGTTAGGTGAGTCGTTATAAGCACACTCATCTTGTGCAAGAACTTGATCCCACTAACTTCCATGCTCACTTACCAAAATACTCAGTAATTTTCCCAAGCTCATGTTTACTACTTTTTTCTTCCCGTCAATTTGTGGGTGATAGGATGAGATGAAAAAAAGGTTTGTTCCAATCTTCTTCCACAATGTCCTCTAGAAATATCCAACAAATTTTGTGTCCCTATCTGAAACCATACTTCTAGTAAATCCATGCATTATAACAATTTCTTTGAAAACAAAATAGAAATATGGATTGCATCATTGGTTTTATAAGAAGATACAAAATGTTCCATCTTTGAGAATCTATCAACAATCACAAAAATTGAATCACTCCCCCTATGAGTTTTTGGAAAATCCATTCTTATAGCATCCCATGAACCTATGTTTTGTTTCTTTCCCTTGGAATACTAACAAATTATATATCTTTCTACAAATATCTTAACATCAGATCTCATACCTAGAAAATAATAAGAAGAAATTAACTTAGCATAAGTTTTGTCTTGTCCAAAGTGACCAGTCAATCCTCTATTGTGCTTCTCTTTCAACAAGGTATTCCTCATTGAGCATTTTGGAATGCACAATTGATTTCCTTTGAACACAAATCCATCCTCAATAATATACTCTCTATCTCTGATCACTAGATGTTCACATGCTTCATAGGCTTCCTTTAATTCTAGGTCTTCTTTGTATAATTCCTTCAACTAGTCAAATCCCAAAGTACTCACTTGGAATTCATGCAAATCCAAGCACCTCCTACTCAAAGCGTCTGCAACTTTGCTAGTAATTCCACTAATATATCTAACAATAAATGTAAATTTTAGCATAAACTCTACCCATTTTGCATATCTCTAATTCATCTTCTTATTCTTAGTTATAAAATGCAAAGCATGATTATCAGTATACAAAATGAATTCCTTAGGAATAAGATAATGCCTCCACTTCTTCAAGGCTTGTATCACTGCATAATTTTTTTTGTCATAGGTTGAGCATTTATGCTTGGCCTTTGTCAAATTCTCACTCAAATAGGAAACATGCTTATCATCTTGACTTATAACAACACCAATTCCCATTCCACTTGCATCACACTTGACTTGGAAAAATTTATGAAAATATAGTAGAACTAAAATAGGTTGTTCCATGATCTTTTCTTTCAACAATTTGAATCTCCTTTCAGCTTCTTCTATCCACTTGAATGGATTATGTTCCTTCATAATAGTCTCAACTACTGGAGCACATATTCTACTGAAATTTATAATAAACTTCTGGTAGAAACTTTCTAATCCATGAAAACATCTTACCTCATAAATATTCCTTGGAGAAGGCCACTCCTTGATAGCTTTCACCTTCTCCATATCCATCTTCAATCCATATCGAGATATTACAAATCCTAAATAGAACAACTCTATCTTCATGAAGGAAAATTTATTTAGATTAATCAAAAGTTTCTCTTGCTTCAAATTTCTGAACACCAACTTCAGAAACCTTAAGTTCTCTTCCCTTGTTTAGTTGTAAACAAGAATATCATCTATATATATAAGTACAAATTTTCCAATGAAATATTTGAGGACTTCATTCATGAGCCTCATGAATGTACTAGGTGCATTTTTCAATCCAAAAGGCATGACAATCCATTCACACAAACCATCATTGGTTTTAAATGTTGTCTTCCATTCATATCCCTCTCTCATAGTAGTATGATGATATCCACTCTTTAAGTCTATCTTTGAAAAATAATTTGCACCACTTAGATAGTCCATCAAATCATCCATACGAGGTAAAGGAAATATGTACATGATTTTTATTTTGTTTATTGCTTCAGAGTTTGTACACATTCTCTGGATTCCATCCTTTTTTGGACTTAAAACAAATTGTACCACACAATTTCTCAAATTTCCTCTGGCCAATCCCTTATCCAAGAACTCATGAGCCTAATTTATGATCTCTTCATTCTCCTTGGGTGTCATCATGTAGGAAACTTTGTTTGGTAGAATTTCTCCTGGAATCAAGTCTATGTGATGGCTAATACTTCTTATGGCTGGTAAGGCATTAGGAAACTCATCAACAATGATATCAACAAACTCATCTAATAGTGCTTGAATTTTAGCAGGTAAATAACTTAAATTTGTATTGATAAGTACTACTCTAGGATTACCAACCAAAGGAAATTGTACCTCCTCCTCTTTATTGATTTCTTGTAGCAACTCCTTCCCACTCATCAACAACACACTTGGACCAGCTTCTTCATTGGCTCCTTCATCTTTTAATGGAAATAACTTATGCTTGTGTCTATTCTTTTCAAGAGTATAGGTATTCCTTCTTCCATCATGGATAGATTTTCTATCATACTTCCATGGTCTTCCCAACACGATATGAAAAACATCCATAGGCATGATATCACATATTATTTCATATTTTTAACCACCAATCTAAACTTCTACCTTACATTGTTCACTTACCAGGATTTTATGCTATTTCTACAAGTAGGACACTTTGTATGGAGTAGTATGTGCCATCCTTCGTAATCCCAACTTCTCCACCATCTCTAAAGAAACTATTTATGTGCTTCCACTATCAATAACCATCTTGTAGCATTTACCTCTTGACTTGCACATGGTCCTGAATAAACTCTTTCTCTGTGTTGGTTTATGGGATTCCTTTTCTGCCTTAATCAAATCTCTCTTCAACATTAATGATTCACCCATATCAGGATTTTATTCTCGTACTTCTACATTGATTGTCTCTTCCTTAGAGTTTTCAATGTAAGCTCCTCTCTAATTTGTTGAATTGTTCTTAAGACAATCACAATACATATGTCATGTTTTTCCACAATTCTAACACATGTTTCTCTACCTCTACATCATCCTCTTGAGAAGAAGATTACACCTATTGACTCTCCTCCTCTAGGTGTCTGACTATCAGAACTTTATTCTTCTCCCTTTGAATATTGAAATCTTCCACTTTTGGATGATCCCTTTCCTCTTGCTAGACTCCTTCCTATGCTCCTTTGGCTCTCCTTCTTGGCCAACTTTTCTTCTACCTTTAGGGTTGCTTGGTAAGCATCTTCCACTATTCTCAAAGATAAAATATTGATCTCATATTGAATATCATACCTTAGTCCATATACATATCAGACAACATTCTCTTCATCTTATTCTATATGGCCTACCCTGATATTCATCCTATAGAATTATTCAGTGTACTCATCCACTCTCATGGATTTTGGTCTCAAATTATACAATATTCTGAACAAGTTCAATTGGTAATTCTTAGGCATACATTTTCTCTTGAATTTATGATCCAAAATTCCTTAGATGCTAATTTATTATTTAAAATTGCATTTTAACATCTAATGTAATATACCTAAAATTACAACAACAAAAAAATTAATGTCCTTTTCCAATAATGAAAAATAGATTCCATCGATGCAAAAATTGAATCCCTTATCACAAAATTCACCTTATTTGTCATCGACTTACCTACAATTGTATACATCTATAAGGAATCATATTTCATACATTCATAATTCCTACTAAAGTATCAACCATTACAATAGTACTAACATTAAAACCCTAACTATTTAAGAAATGGACACGCCAAAATAGTGTTGATTAATTGGGTTGGTTGTTATTGATGTCAACCTTTGAAGCAAGTCTCGTAGAAAATTCTGGTAGCTCCAACAATATTCTTAAGGGAATTAATATTGTTTGATGTATAATTTTATGAAGATTAGTATATTTGTAGGTAATACTATTATAGATGGATAGTACATGTCATTCCATTTCTGGTGATATGTGGAATGTTTGATTCGGATTATTTTCGGCACGAAATGAGAACGGAGATATAATAAAGAAATGCACAGAGATATCGTAGATATTCAATAATATAACATAAATATATCACAGATGCAACCATAAACATGGATAAACAGTAATACACGATTTCTATTAATGAAATAAATGTACAGAGACTGTAAAATAAAAAGTGAAATACTCGATATAATCGTGGCAGCTTATATCTGAGAAGAGATGTGACGGCTACTCACATTCACAAGAAGATGATTACAATGAGGCTTTGAAGGCCTTTTTACAATAAACAGGAATGCCAAAAGTCCTAGACATCCAAAAAACTAACCCTAGGAGATGAAGTGCCAAAATTCATGTGGGCCCCATTTGGGTAAGTTAGTACATCAACTTCTCGGGGTCGTAACTTTTGCATACGATCTTTGTTTTGGGCGTGTGATAGCCCATTGGAAAGGTATTGTCAAGGAGATTCATTTTGGCAGATCAATAATTCCTTTGTATATAATTGAGTATCTTGATCCCAAAAAACATTCATTTAGGCCATCAAAATGGCCCTGAAAGTTAAAAACTGCTAAAAATAGTAAATTGCCAAAATTGCCAGAAAACTGTTTTGAGCCAGTCGGACAAGGGGGGTGGCCACCGATATCCACCTTGATCAACGTCACATAATTAATCACGGTTAGAGAGTTATGGCCTTATGAAGTTGGTGAACCCTCTTGAGTTATCTAGAAGCCCATAGAAGGTAAAAAAAGTCAATTTATTGTAGAAAATCCTCGAAGAAGTTGGCTAGTCATAATGGGTGAAACTAGGATTTAATCATGGGTTAAGTTGTTGCAATAAGAAAATAATTAAAAATAAATTAGTTGCAACTAGAAGTGGATAGTTTACTATTTATAGATAAAATGGTTATAAGTGGAAAAGTGGTTAGAAGTTGGTTATCCCTAAAAATAAGGAAGTATAAATAAATAAGAGAGAAAGGCTCTCGTATTAGCACCTATTTAGCACATTCAATAGCTATTATTTTGTAAGATTTATTCCAGTTACTCATTGATACATCTAAATTTACACAAGTCTAAGGTAGCATGAAGGGTTGACAACGAAAGTTTCAGAATTGTAGAAATACTAAAAAAACCCTAGTTTTTAGGTGTACGCGGGATACAGTGGAGAAGGGTCTGTACGCATGCAGGCTGGAAGTATAAAAAGGTGTGTACATGTGGGAAAATCCATGAAATCTTGATTTTTTGAGGGTTCCAAGTTCTTAAAGTCTAAAAGAAACCTCCCAGGAAGGTCTACAATGATCATGTACAATAGATCTATCTACATATTAAAAAGGTATGTCATATTCTTATGTGTAGTTGGATATTGTTGTCTCCATGAGATATGGTTATGGGAGTTTGAGGTTTTTCCCTAGAGAGGGTGTTGGTCATATGGAACTTATGGTATGAACCATATATGTGGAAATACAACACTGGTATGTTGGTATTATTCACTAGTTCATCTTGTTTGTTCAAGTGTTGAGACATAGTTGTATTTATCGATACATGGTTGAGGGTTTTGGTTGTGAAGTTGTTGTGAAGTGGTTGTGAAGTTATTTGTATGGTGTGAGGTTGCATATTAGTAATGGTTTGATGTCTATTCCATGTGAGGATTATTACACTTGTTCATGATTGTACAAACATGTATGGTGTTGGATTACTAAGAGGGGCGTGAATCAATAATAGAGCAATCTAATCCTTTTTAACCATATAATCCAAGTGTTATATCAATGAAGCATTATCATCCAATAACTACAGAGTAAATAAGCAATGAATAAATGAACAAACATACACATACACATTACACTAGTGTTTTACGTGGAAACCCAAATCAAGAGAAAACCACAGAATGTTTTTTTGTATATGTATTGAAGAATTACATTCATTGGAAGCACCAAGTTCCTTTGTTTTCCAGATGAAACTGGAAGGAGGCTCCAACCCCCTAGTTTCTCAGGCTACAACCTGAGGGAATCTCCAACTCTCAAATTTTCTGGTTATAACCAGAAGGAGGCTACAACCCCCTATGTTCTTCGGCTACAATTGGAAGGTGGCTACAACCACATGTCCTTGCCCCGTCCTTCCACCCTGAAGTAGAAGTAGAATGGTGGAACCACTGTCAACCTGTCACTGTGAGATATACTGCTATAAACTTGTACCAATAAATCTGAACCATGCATCAACCATGCATCAATGTGTACCTCAATCTGTAATCAACCTATACCATAAACAAGTGCATCAACCATGCACCAACCTGTACCAAATAACCTATAATCAACCTGTACCATAAAAAACTGCATCAAACCATGTACCAAGTATGTACCAATCATGTGTCAACTACTCATCAACTATGACTCATCAATATGTACCAACATCATCAACTATACACCTCATGTATGTGCCAACTCAT
>JZKD02S1608397.1:74018-91591 GCA_000966675.3 Picea glauca
TATTATTTACCTTTTAAAATCTCTTAAACCACTTTGACTACTTTGACCTTTTGGGGCTTCTAGATGACATATGAGGGTCCTACAACTTTGTAAGGCCATAAATCTCAAACTGTGAGGAGTTATGTGACATTCAGTATACCACCAAACATGGAATGACATGTACTATCCATATAGAATAGTATTATGTGAAAATATATCATAACTCATACTGTTATCCATCAAACAAACTTGGGTCTATTACCCAAACCTGGGGTCTCCAACTTCTCATGGTCATAACTCTATAACTGTGAGGAGTTATGAGACGTTCCACATACCACCCAAAATGAAATGACAAGCACTGCCCATCTAGTATCTCATTAGTCCACAATTAAGCATGGGTTCTCTTACTCCGCAAAGCGTCTTCCCATGAGGGATTTTACCATAAGGGGACCACTTTGGAGTTCATCCATCTTTACTTCTTATCAACCATGACAAGACAATAATGAGTCATCTTTACATCAAACAATCTTGGGTCCATTACCCAAACCTTTGTGTTGCAGGGCTTTCTTCAAGGGTTGACATCAATGACAACCAACCTTAATCAACATATGGAACATGACTAGAGAGACATATATGCATTTGGTTAAGGAATGTATAAGATGATGTATGCACATGGCACAACTATAGATAAGACACAATGATAGGTTGCAGGTTGATGTGACAGAGGTAGGAAAGTGTTTGAAGTTTCAGAAAAGGTGAAAACCCTAGATATATGAAGGTGTACACAAGATGCAGGATATAAAGGTCGCATACATACATAGGATGCAATATAGACAGGCTATGTACATACACAAGATGCATTGAATATATAGGTTGCGTACCTATTGAGTTTTGCTCATAAAAACTGAATACCAATATAGGTTGGTTACAGGTTGTTGCTACAGGTTGGTACATGTTTACAGTGGTACATATCATAGTGACAGTGTGGCAGTGGTTTCATAATTTGACACTTATATTTCAGGGCGGAAGGATGGGGAAAGGATAGGTGGTTGTAGCCGGAGAACATAGGGGGTTGTAGCCTCCTTCTAGTTGTATCCATATAATTGGGGATTTAGCGCTTCCCTCAAGTTGTAGCCTAAAAATATAGGGGGTCAGAGCCTCCTTCCAATTGCAGCTGGACGAGAACAAAGGAATTTGGTGCTTCCAATGAATGTAATTCTTAAAGACATATAAAAAAAACACTCCATGGTTTTTCTCCCGCATTGGGTTTCCATGTAAAAATATTGGTGTACTATGTATGTGTATGATTTTTCATTGTTCATGGTTTATTTATTCTGCACTTGTTGAATGATAATGGTATATTGATCATAAAGATAAATAACACTTACATATTGTGGTTAAAAGGATTAAAAATATCTATTACTTATTCACTCTCCTTCTTAGTAATCCAACAATTGGTATCAGAGTAGGTTCCTTCAAAAATCAGTTTAACCACTGGAAGGTAGATCACAGAGAGAAACAATATGTACAAAACTGGAATACCATAATTTGATGGAAAAAACTATGCATTTTGGAGCAGAAGGATGAAAAAATATGTACAAGCATAGGGATTTGAGGTTTGGAAATCGGTTGTATATGGATAAAAAGAATCCTTTGTTCCTCCAACAAATAAAAATGGAAGGAAACTCAGTCTAAATAGTTCAAAGGCCAAAAAATATCTTTTGAATGGTCTTGGTGATTTGGTATATGACAAGGTTATGCATTGTAGCTCCACAAAGGAGATTTGGGACAAACTTCTGAAGTTTGTCCCAAAAGAAGTCAAGGATATTTAAGACAGTCAGAGGAGAAAATAAATCAATTTGAAAGGAAACAAAGCTTGAAACTTACAGAGGAGAAAAGGAGATTTGAGACAGTCAGAGGAGAAAAGAAGTTTTATAAGGAATATCACAGGGACACTCCTCCACCCAGAAGATTCATATTTCATAATAAACAATGGTCAGAAACAAGATGGCCTCAATAAGAAGAAGGATTTATAAGAGTGACACCTTTCATAATATCTTCAACTCCCAGGTATCAAACTATATATTTTTGGTTTATATTATGCATGTAATAGTTTTGGACATAAAGATGTAAATTGCATAGAAAATAGAAGAAACAGAAACAACTTTGAAAGTCATGCACAAAATGGTTATCCAAGAAGGCCTAGTGAAACACATAGAAGAAGATAAAATAGGTTTGAATCCTTGAGCATTGAAGTGGAATGCTACAAGTGCAACAAATTTGGACACATGGACAAATATTGTAGAATGAAAGTCCCTCCTAGAGAATCACAACATAATAACAATAGTCACCAACAGGAACCTCAGTAGAGAATATGGATAAGAAAGAAAAATGAGTATAACAATGAAGAATGCGCACTTGCTCCACAAGCTAAAAACAAAAAACATGGTTGGTATGTTGACAGTGGCTACTCAAAGCACATGACATGTGATGAGGACATGTTTCTAACATCAAGAAAGGAAATATATGGACCAATATATTTCAGAATAAATGACTCAACTAGAATCATTGGAAGAGGTACAATCATAATTGGAAACAAGGATACCAAGGAAGAAAATGTTCTTCTAGTGGAAGATATGAAACATAATATTCTAAGTGTAATTCAAATGTGTGACCAAGGTCACAAACTTGTGTTCGATTCACATAAGTGAAAGATAATAAAATCATATTCAGAAATATTGGTTGCAAGAGTTGTAAGAACTTCATGCAACATATATGTATTGAGTGAAATTGGAAATGAAAAGTGTTGTCTAGGAAAGGAATATGAAGTTTGGCTATGGAACAGAATGACAGGTCACATAATTTTTGACAACCTAGTCAAAGTCAGCAAAAAGGAAGCAGTCAAATAATCTCCCCAGATCAGGAAGCCAACCAACACCTTATCCAAGCATTATAAACAAATAAAGCAAACAAATACCAAATTCAAATCAAAGGAATACTCCACAAAAAGAGCACTAGAAATTGTGCATACTGATCTAGTTGGACCAACTAGAACAAAGGGTTTAAAAGGTGAGGAATATTTTATGTTATTGGTTTATGATTATACAAGGATGACTGCATTTTTTTTTCTTAGGAAGAAGTCAAAAGCATTCAAGAACTTCAAGGCATACAACAGAATGGTTGAAAATGAAATGGATTCAAAAATCAAATGTTTGATATATGATAATGGAGGAGAGTTTACTTTAAAGGAATTTATGGATTTATGTAGCAAGCATGGAATAAAAAGGAAATTCGCAGTTTCTAGGACACTTCGACATAATGGAGTCGTTGAAGGGAAGAACATGACAGTAAAGGAAATGTCTTGAAAAATGTTAATGGATTCCAAGCTGACAAATGTCTTTTGGGCACATGTAGTGCATAAAACAGTTCACATTCAAAACCAAGTAATGCTAAAAAACAATAGTGATACAAATACCTACAAGCGATGGAAGTAAGACCAACGAATGTCAATAACTTCAGTGTTTTGGGAATAAATTGCTACATCAAAAGAAAAGATGGTAGGATGCAAAAGTTTGATTCTCGTGTGGAAAAAGGAATACTTGTTGGGTACTCGAGTACAAATAAATCATACAAATTTTTAAATCTAAGGCTCAACAAAGTTGTGGAAAGCATCAATGTGATGGTTGATGAGATAGGTGGACGAAAAATAAATGAAGAAGTAAAAGAGTCAGTGGAACAAGTTCATGAAGAAGAAGCAAAGGATGAAGAAGTAGCAGAAGGGGAAGATCAATAAGATCAGATAGAAGTAGAAGAAAAAGAACAACAAGTACCTCCAAAGACACCTAGGAAACAAATACAAAAGATTCATCCCTTAGATCAGAATATCAAGAACAAAGATGTAGGAGTTGAGACTAGAAGAAGAATTCGTTCACCAGAACAACTACACCTAGCACACTTATCTTGCATTGAACCAAATTTTTTTGAAGAAGCCAGCAAGGACGAATTATGGATAATGGCCATTTATGAAGATTTGGATCAGATAGATAAGAATGACACTTGGGAATTGGTTCTAAGACTAAGGTACAAGAATGTGATTGGCACAAATTGGGTCTTCAAAAATAAATTGAATGTATATGGATAGGTTGATTTGGAAATTTGCAAAGGATTTGCATAATGAATTGATGAGTTACATAGAAGTTATAAAAAGGGAAAAGAAGAAAAAAAAGTCACTACAGGAAGAACTAAAAATAAAAGAGGAATCTTAAAGCTTCAACTCTAAATATCTAGAACAAATAATCAAAAAATTGAAAATCCAAGTTGAATAAGATGAGATAATTGAAGAAGCACTCAAATAATGGTTATAATAAAGAGACAAGATCATTGGAAATTTGGAAGCAGAGATTGTCACATTGAGAAAAGATATTCAAAAGAAAAACATGCATAACAACTCAAAATTTTTGGATGATATTATTAGCAAGAAAAGGCCAAATCATGACAAGTCGAGACTTAGATACAATTAGAAAGAAAATGGATCAAGCTCCAAAAAAATACATTGACAAACACGTCCAAGAAGATATGAAAAGACAATCAGAGGAGACAAGAATTTTTACGAGGAAGATAACAAGGACACTCCTCCACCCAAAAGATTCATATTTCATAATCAGAAATAGTCAGAAAAAAACAGGCCCCAATAAGAAGAAGGATTCAGAAGAGTGACTCGTTTCAAAATATCTTCAACTCCTAGGTATCAAACTATAGTTTTGGGTTTATATTATGCATGTAATAACTTTGGACATAAAGCTGTAAATTCCAGAGAAAATAGAAGAAAAAAAAAACTTTGAAAGTCATGCACAAAATGGTTATCCAAGAAGGCCTAGTGAAACACAAAGAACAAGCTACAAAAAGTTTGAATAATTGAGCATTGGAGTGGAATGCTACAAGTGCAACAACTGTGGACACATGGCCAAATATTGTAGAATGAAAGTCCCTCCTAGAGAATCACAACATAATAACAATGGTCACAGACATGAACCTTAGTAGAGAATATGGATAATAAAGAAAAATTGGTATAACAATGAAGAATGCACACTCAATCTACAAGCTAAACAAAAGAAACGTGCTTGGTATGTTGACAGTGGTTGCTCAAAGCACATGACATGTGATGACGACATGTTTCTAACATTGAGAAAGGAAATAGATGGATCAGTCTCTTTTGAAAACAATGACTCAAGTAGAATCATTGGAAGAGGAACAATCAGAATTGGAAACAAGGGTACCAAGGCATAAAATATTCTACTAGTGGAAGATATGAAACATAACATTCTAAGTGTAAGTCAAATGTGTAACCAAGGTCACAAACTTGTGTTTGATTCACAGAAGTGCGAGATAAGAAAAACAGGTTCAGGAAGATTGGTTACAAGAGCTATAAGAACTTCAAGAAACATATATGTATTAAGTGAAATTGGAAATGAAAAGTGTTTCTTAGGAAATGAAGATGAAGTTTGGCTATGGAACAAAAGGATGGGTCACATAAATTTTGACAAACTAGTTAAAGTCAGCAAAAAGGAAGCAGTCAGATAAATTCCCTAGATCACGAAGCCAACCAACACCTTATGCAAGCATTGTCAACAAGGAAAAAAAATAAATACCAAATTCAAATCAAAGGAATACTCCACAACAAGACCGCTAGAAACTGTGCATACTGATCTAGTTGGACCAACTAGAACAAAGGGTTTAAAAGGTGAGAAATATTTTATGTTTTTGGTTGATGATTATACAAGGATTACTGCAGTATGTTTTCTCAAAAAAAAGTCAAAAGCATTCGATAACTTCAAGGTATACAAGGAAATGATTGAAAACGACATGGATTCAAAAATAAAATGTTTGAGATCTGATAATCGAGGAGATTTTAATTTAAAGGAATTTATGGATTTATGCAGCAAGCATGGAATAAAAAGGAAATTCTTAGTTTCTAGGACACCTCAACATAATGTAGTCGTCAAAAGGAAGAACACGGCGGTACATGAAATGGCTCGAACAATGTTAGTGGATTCCAAGTTGATAGATGTCTTTTGGGAACATGTAGTGCATACAAAAGTTCACATTCAAAACAAAGTAATGCTCAAAAACAATAGTGATCAAAATCCCTACGAGCTATGGAAAGGAAGACCAACGAATGTGAAGCAATTCAGATTTTTTGGAAGAAAATGCTACATCACAAGAGAAGATGGAAGAATGGGAAAGTTTGATTCTCATGCGGAAAAAGGTTGTTAGGATATTTAGACACTTAGGATTTAGTTAAGATCTACTTGGTCTAATGTTTCGTTAGGTAAAAGTTTGTTTCTTAGTGTGTTTCTTTAGTATGCATTACTATGCATTTGTAGTTAGGAAATTTGACGGTCATAATATGTTCCCGACATAGAGTGATCCAACGGTTCATATTCTCCTCAATATTAACAACCATTGATCCTTGGCTTAACACCGGATTGGCCCATGATATCTATTTAAAGAGCATGGAGGGTCATTTTCCAATGATCGATTGTTAGAAACTCTCTTGTAAAATATCTCTGTAATATTTTTATTTTTCATTAATAAACTGCTCCAAGTGGTTGTGTTGGTTGGGGTCGTGGATGTTTCCCCATAGGGGTTTTACCACGTCAAAACATCAGTATGTTTATATTTTATCTAGTTGTGTGAGTGGTTACTGAAGGTGTTCATCCTTTGTTGGAATACCTTTGTTGTCGAACATGGGATCAGACCTTGTTTGAATACCCGCTCGTGTTGTAGATCGAGATCATGAAGCTGAGTTGTCTCATCTCCATTTTCTGTCATTTTCGTACATTTCTAGGCTAAGAATACTATTCCATTGCGTCAAGAGTGCTCGTCTAGTTAGGAACACTTTTCGTTTCACTCAAAAAGGTTTATGTTTTCCCAATATACATCCATTTCAGTCAGATTCAGAGGTATAAAGCCTGAATACTCATTTTTTAAATTTATTCAGAGTATTATTTTCATTTTATAATATTTGTTGTCGGGTTTCTACTCTATTAGATCTGCATATTCTATTTTCCCTATTCCCTATGCGATCTCGGAAAATCAGAAACATATAGGAAAATGTGCATCTTCCGGATAAGCTAACTGAGATCTAACCCTTGTTGTCATCGAGAAGCGACATTTTTTTCTTGTGTGAAAATAGTTTGTTTTTAGCATGCTCTCCAAGGCCATATTCAACAACAACAACAACAACAATCCTCTTTCTAAACAATACAATATTTTTTGCTATACCATTCGGTTAAAATTTTCCTTATTAAGTAAGAGGTCTTGAGTTAAAGTCTATAGCTTTAATATTTTATTTTAGAGTTATTTATTTTGCATGCATATTTTATTTTATAAAGTAACTTCATTGTAAAAGTGATCCCCACTTCTCTTTATAAAAGTGGGTCACTTCATAAAGAGACTTAAACCACCACGTGGTCCTTTGTTTATCATTTATGTCTTTTTTAAAAAGGGCATAACTTTCACATCCAAAGTCCGTTTTTAGTGTCGTTTTTTTTTTAAACCACATAATTTTTTGAGATCTTTCAATCGAGATCATCAGTTTCATTTTTTAAATCCATATTATCTACATATTTAATATGGATTCTTCTAGTAATTGTTTTCTTACTATCACCAACTACCTCCAATGGAAATCTCAAATGGAGGATTGTTATCCCTTGACCAAGTTTTGAAGTTACTTCGTCATATTTGACTATTTTTGGGACTTCGACAGCCTGCTGAAGATGGAGCGCTAGACGAAGTAGGGATCAAGGTATCTCGACCCACTTTTAGGCCCATTTTGTATGTATAAATAGACATATAGGCATCTAGTAGAGAGGAAGAAAGGGATTGTATTGTATTTATGTGATATAGGCTAAGTGCCAAGAAGGGATTTGTGTGATCGAGAGCTTTGCGCATTCTGTATAGACTTTCATAGCTTAGTGCAAGTCCCTGTGTGAAGATATAGAAGGCTTTGTGCTCAAAGGAAAGGAAGAAGGATATAGCAGGCTGCGTAGATCTTATGTCATGTGTGAAGTAAGGGTTCCTACGACTTTGTGCTTCTAACCGATTGGTCGATGATAATATAGAAGAAGAGTTGGTGGGCATAGCCCTAGGGTGGGGGTGAACCATGTAAATCTGTGTGTTATGCTTTGTGCCTTAACTTGTTGTGCTTATCTCTGCTTTGCTAAGTGCTTTGATATATTTAGATGGATATATTTCTTCTTTGTGCTTATTAGATAGGTATACATAGTAGATCTTATATGTATGAAGATACTTAGTGTTGAACTACTAGATCTGACTTGTTTACTGTTTCTAAGTGCTAATTTACCTTAGATCTAAGTGACTACTACGATGCTCTATGTTATCTGCAAAGTATAATAAGGACTGAATATTGATGGATAATTGATGCTAAGTGCTCTACAAGCGATATAATCATAGATATGTGTCCCAGCTAAGGTTGCAGACATCTGAGTCATGCAACCACCCCTGCCTCTACCTTGGGTGAGACTTCATCTTATTCGTAGGTGTTTCCAAAAGGGCCGGTAGTTAGGGATTTGTTGGTGCACTCTTGTAGCGTTGAACCCTCGGTCTGCTCCTGTGCCAACAAATGGTTCCATTGCTGGGACCTGAAACTATGATTGTTGGGAACTAAGGAAGAAGAAGCTTTGTGAAAATATTTGTCTTCAAACTGTGGGAGATCTGTGCGTGGATCTGTGCCCTAGTGCACAATAACCCACTTGATCTGAAAATCTCTATGCTAAAGAAAGGAAGGACAGATCTAAAGAAAAGAAGCGAGATCTGAACGCTTTGTGCTCTAAGAAAGGTAAAAGTGGAAGTTTCTGAAGAAGAGAGGTCAGATCTGCAGAAAAGAAGTAAGATGTGTAAACTATGTGCTCTAATAAAGGTAATAATAGTTAAAAGGTCTTAGATCTGGAAGATTTGTGCTCTATAGAAGTAAAATAAGTGAAAATTTGTGTTTCTAGAGTATGGATCTAGGTGTGTTTGATATATTTTGTCTTGGCTTGAAAACTAGGCCTTTGATAGATGAAAGAAAGCTTGATATGAATAAATCTTATAAGAATAGTGATAGATATGTTATACCTATGCATAGAAAGAATGTTTGGACTAACAAATGGATGCAAGATCCTAGAAAACATTTATTGCATAATAGCTACCGTGATCCTAGTGCAGAGTATAGAATAAGTTGAGGATCATTTAAAAGGAAGAGAGGATTAACCTTATGTTACAGTTGCCGAAGACCGGGACATATACCTAAGGAATTCCCTAGTGGAAGACCTAGTTTCCTTTGTTGCAAAGATTTGGACCATGAAGTATTGGATTTCCCTAGAATTATTGCTAAGCTCGAAAGAATGAATTTGAATGAAGAAAACCCTAAGGCAGATCCAAAAATAGTAGAACCCTATCAAGAATCAGAGAAGATATTGCTGGAGATGAAAGACACCTTGAACAACCACCCACATGTTAGGCTACTAGAGATCTTTAAAGAAAAAGAATGCATTGAAGCAAGAATAGGAGACTTCGACATTGACTTTATCCTTGATGAAGAAACACCAGTGAACATTATGCCAGAAAGAACTTGGGAAGCCATAGGGAAGCCTGACATGACCCCTTCATTAGGAGGAATAGGACTATTCAGAGGAAAATTGGTGAACCTATGTGGAAGGCTCACTTAGATATATATGAATGTCAATGGAACTTTGACAGAAGAAGATTTTGAGATTATCAAGTTTATTGAGGATAGCACCATGTTTACTATGTTACTTGGAAATCCTTGTATTGAGAGAGATCAAGCCAGAAAGAAGGAAGAAGAAAAAGTATTACAACAACAGAGACAAGAGCTAAAATATTTCATGACCAGAAGGATTGCACAGTTGATTGAAGAGCATGAGAACAAATCGAAGCTATTTCTGGACACTAGAAGCCCAGATATCAAAACTGCAAAAAAATTAGAGGACTCACAGAAGATTGAAGTATCTGTCTCATATATAGAAGACGTACTACCCCAGAGTCTTAGGAAAGAATCTCAACAGCATGAAGTGACTATGTTCAAGGAAAATAAGAATCAGAATGAGAAAAGAACCACCGAGACGAAGATCATAGGGAAGAAGGATAGAAATATGAGTAAGAAGAAGGATAAGATTGAAAGGTTACAACAGGTTTTCGAGGGTACCTCGCAGAAGGAAAAATTGAAGAATCTAAACTTCACCGAGATACCAGAACAGTGACATAGGCCACTTCATCATGGCGAAGAAATATATCCGTTAGAGGTCGATATATCGATCCGAATGCCGCTCTGAATGGATCGAAAAGCATTGATGGCTCATCACCAGACCATAGGACCACACCATAATGGACAGAACACGAATTAATGAGGCTCATACCCGTTGAAAAGCAAACCATTGCTAAGATCGCCTATTTATCTCATCGAGCCATGATCGAAGAACACTTTTCCCAACTGAGAATTTGAAACCCACATACTAGCAAGTGTATATAGTGATCATCACGCCCTCATTGTTCATTCGTGAGCAGTGTCTGAGATCATTGTGACCCCGATAATTTATCCCCAGCACGTATGTCCGAAGCGCTTAGCGTACTTGAAGAATATGTGAAGGAAGTACTCGTTGATCTCAAGACCGATAAAATCATGTTAGAAAGAAGGATGTCTACAGGTGTGCAAGAATCATCAACAGAAGGATTCCAAGCTTCCCCATCGACTACTCATAGAGTAGGAACTTCCAGAATTGTGACAGAGACAAGAATGAAGCACAGAGATGAAATTGTGAATGCCAAGCTGATTTCGAACATTCTACCTACCTACCTACCCCCTCTAAGTGGCGCCATCAACCGAGACAGCGTGCCCAGAGATTTTTACTATGATTTGGTCATGGTGTACCTCTTGAAAGGGATATGTGTAGTTCAAGCCAACCAGGATAAGCTTGCAGCGTTGAAGTTCAGTGACTTCAACCTTGGCGACAGGAAGGCTTACAACATGCTCGCCCTGCACAAGTATCTAACCAGGACTAAAGGAAAAAATTCAAAGATTATCCCACAGCCATGGACCCAAAACCTCGCACAGTCCACACTCCTCAATGTGATGAAGATCCCGCACTTCGGATGACATCAGGAGGTGAATGCATATGTAAATTTAGTACTGTCATACTATCATGCAGGTTACTTATGGTTGAACCATCGCATCACTGTGGATCCGACCTTGATCAATCAAATCACAGGGTTGAGCATGTAGGGCCCTGACCCATAGGATTTTTACCCTGGAAATACCTCATATCGAGCATTAGCACAGATAATCAAAGAGACTTATGGCGATGTCGAGAAGGGCGCGCGAGGTTACAAGGTAACCTCTATCCAAAATGGCACAGTGCGCCTCACATGTTAGTTGATCACAAACAAGATAGTTCACAAGAACTGGCCCACCCAAGTGACTGGATTCATAATTGACCTCGCAGGAAAGTTCATGGAGGGACTACAGATGAATTGGGCGTAGTACCTTGTAAACTAGTTGGAGCTTGATTGAAGAGAAGCGCAAGACTAAGGCCATGAGTTCCACTTTAGTTGGATTCTCATCCTAATCACATTCATTGCATGGGAAATGTCGGAAGGTGCGACCTTCCCCGACATCGATCCCTTCAAACCTCTGGCCACGAAGTTTTGTATGCTATGGTACTCTAATGTTGTCTTCCATACGTACTATAACCAGTTGAAACAAGCCATCCAGTCCAAGCCTCGAATGACCCCGAATACTCTCCATAGGTTTCGTCCCTTAATGAAGTTCATTGTGGACTGCCACTTCATTTATATAACAACGCACACTGATGAGCACAAGCAGTAGTTAAAGTCATATTACAAGATAATAGAGGAAGACTTAGAATAAATCACTAAGGAATGGTCGAAGAACCTCCTTATTCCAGCCAACCCTGTAGACTTGTCCGATGTAGATAGCCCAGAAGCTGTGCAGAATACACCCAGACCAAGAAAGATGAAGAAGCCTGAAGAGGTTCATGATGTACACAACACATCTGTGAGGACTGCATCCATTTCACTAGACGAAGGGGGTGATGGAGAAGAGATCGAAGGTGTAGAAATTGAACAACAGAAAGGTGAAGTACCACCGCCTAGGGACGAAGAGGACTCGTTGAAGAAAAGGAAGGTTTCGCCTCCAAAATATTCCTCCCGGAAGAAGCCTAGAACCCCTGTAACCAAGATGTGGATTACCCTCACATTAGATGGTTTTAATTTCATCATCGTAGCTGTGAACGATGCTTCACAGGAGGTATCATAGAAGTAGGAGGTGAAACAGGAGCAGATTCATAATTTCATCAATATTGAACTCCAAGGAGTGCAACAAGCACTCTAGTTTAGCGACGCAGTCTCCACTACGCCTCTGATAGCAGGAACAGTAGAACTAGGAGATGAGCCAGCCCAATTGCACCATATCGCTGATAAAGTTGAAGCTCGTGTTCAACAAGCTGTGGAAGAGACAACGCAAGCCATCCAGGATTTGACACAGGTACAAGGAGTACTTGTCGAGCAGCGTAGTGCTTCCGAATGAAAATAACTTGCTCTTCAAGCACAATAGGACAACGAGAAAGCAGAGAAAGGAGAAGTTGATCGCAGAGAAACTAGAAGTAAAGGAACTGGTCAATATATCACTTCTCTCTGTGACCATCATAGAAGTGAAAGCTGAAGAAAGAATTCTACAGAAGGTGGCACAGCTTGAATAAGTGATCTAGCAGCTTCAGCAGTGCATCATAGACCTGGAACTTCGCACTGTGCCTGAATCCCCTCAAGAAATCAGAGACCTAAGAAAGGCAATTGCTCACAGTGCAGTTGGCAGAATGAAATCCATTACCTTAGAGTGCAAGAAGTTTATCTCTAGGAGTGCTCAGACATATGAAAACCTCACATAGAATCTAGAGTTACAAGCATTGGAGTCACAACTCCAAGAAGCGAAGCAGCATGCAGATACATTATAGGCGTAGCTAAAGGCCTTGTCACCAGTCGAGAGAATGAAGAGGTTTCCAGAGCAATGCACATCCCAACAATAGATCCACACAATCCATACCAAAGTGATGGAAGTCTCTCAACGAATTCAAACAGTGCAAGAGAAGGCATGCCAAATGGTCACTAAAGTTGAAAGCCAAGGAGTACAACTTGAACAAGTTGTGAGTGCAGCAGAAAAACACCTAGAAGGACCAGCCAATGATGCACTCATTCAGGAGTTCACTGAGCAAGAAGAAATAACATTGTAGCATATTGAAGCAGCTCAAGCCAAGCTCGAGGCATTCAAGGTGGAATTATTCAAACCAAAGTGACTCGGGATGAGTCACATGTGAGTGTTGGGGGTCTGTTGGCCCTTGACCAAGTTTTTAAGTTACTTGGTCATATTTGACCGTTTTTGGGAATTCGACAACCTGTCGAAGATGGAGCACCAGACGAAGAAGAGATCAAGGGATCTTGGCCCACATTTGGGTCCCTTTTTTGGTTTTGGGAATATGTATGTACAAATAGACATATAGGCATCTAGTAGAGAGGAAGAAAGGGATTGTATTGTATCTATGTGATAAAGGCTATGTGCCAATAAGGGATCTGTGTGATCGAGAGATTTGTGCATTCTGTATAGATTTTCAAAGCTTAGTACAAGTCCCCGTGTGAAGATATATAAGGCTTTGTGTTGAAAGGCAAGGAATAAGGATCTAGCGAGCTGCGTAGATCTTTTGTCCTGTGCGAAGTAGGAGTTCCTACGACTTTGTGCTTGTAACCGATTGGCCGACGATAATATAGAAGAATATTTTGTGGATGTAACCCCAGGGTGGGGGTGAACCACGTAAATTTGTGTGTTATGATTTGTGCCTTGACTTGTTGTTCTTATCTCTGATTTTTCTAAGTGCTTTGATATATTTAGATGGATATATTTATGCTTTATTCTTATTAGATAGGTATACATAGTAGACCTGATATGTGTTAAGATACTTAGTGTTGAACTACTAGATCTGACATGTTTACTGTTGCTAAGTGCTAATTTACCTTAGATCTAAGTGACTACTGTGATGCTCTGTGCTATCTGCGATGTATATTAAGGACTGAATATTGATGGATAATCGATGCTAAGTTGTCTATAAGCGATATAATCACAGATCTGTGTCCCATCTAAGGTTGCATACATCTGATTCCTACAACCACCCCTGCCTCTACCTCGGGTGAGACTTCGTCTGCTTCACAGGTGTTGTTGAAAGGGTCGGTAGTTAGGGATTTGTTGGTGTGCTCTTGTAGCGTTGAACCCTAGGTCTACCCCTGTGCCAACAAGGATTTATTAAGAAGTGAATGTGTGTACCGGATTACCTTGGGAAAGGAAAAAAACCCACTGATGATGATAAGAAAGTCAAATGGGCTAATAGGAGTGTCGAATCACATGGACTAATTAGAATTTCCATAACTCCTGATTTAAGGTTCCACCTTAAAGAAATTGATGATGCTGATGAAGCTTGGGAAAAGATTGAATCTGTGTTTGGTAAACTCAATATTATTTGAGCACAATAGTTAGAAAATCAAGTACTGACCTTAAATCCAAATGATTTTTCTTTCCGTGGAGACTATCTTTCTAATTTTAAAACTTTCATAATTTTATGTGAAGAATGTGAGATAAAAATGGAGGAAGAGCATTGCATCTATATTATTATTTCTAAGGTAGGTAGTGCATATTATGTTTTTGTATCTACCTTTTATGCCATGATATAGTCTCTAGGGTAATCTTATCAAAAAGCCACTCTTGAGTCCTTTTATGCTACTTTGATTAGAGAGGAAGATAAGCTTGTACAACTTGGAGTGATCAACATTACAGGTACCTCCAACAAATCCTTAGTTGTCAAATAGAAATATAAACCCAAGTATCTCAAGAATCAACATCCTCGCTACAACAAAAAGAAACATAAGGGTCCGAAACCCACTAAGACAGCTTCAACTCCTAATGGTGACAAAGAAGAAAAATATAAAAATAATAAGATTGATAGACATTGCAACTTTTTTGATACAGATGGTCATGATGAGTCCAAATGTTTCAAGAAGATGGCAACTTTATAAGCAATGATGAACAAGCACAACATCATTATCGATTCTACTTATTCTTGTTCTTCTCATGGACATGCACTTTCTGCTTCAGTTTTCTCCTTCAATACAACTTCTACTTCTTCTCATGATGAGTGGTTTATTGATTCTGGAGCATCTTATCATATGGCTAAGGATAAAGACATATTTTTTGCTCTAAGTGAATGTAACACTAAGAAAATATTTGTTGGTGATGATAGATCTCTTTGTGTTGTAGTATCTGGAATAGTTCAAGTAGATAATGGTAATTTCAATGATGTATTATGTGTTCCAAGTCCTTCTTGTAACATTCTATCAGTATATAAAATCACTCATTCAGGTGAAGGTAAAACCGTAGAGTTTTCACCTCACTAAGTTGTAATCAAGGATCTAAAAGATCCTAAGAATGTTCTTGCAATTGGATTTGTTGATGATATTACAAGGTTGTACAAGTTTGACAACTTTGGGTCATCATCTTTTTCATCAGTTTTTGTTGCTCATAGCGATGACTTGAGAAAACTTTCGCATGAGCGGTTTGGTCATCTAAAATATCGTTCATTGCAACAACTATGTAATCAATAGATGGTGACTGGTCCTCCTCCTGTTTCATGCATAGATGGTGTTTGTTTCGGTTGTGTTCTCGGAAAACATCATTGGGACAATTTTGACAAACATGCCTCTTGGCACACCGCAGGCCCTTTGCAGCTGGTTAACAGTGATTTGTGTGGTCCACTTTCTTCTCCTTCTTTTTCTAGGTACAAGTATTTCTTAACTTTCATTGATGATTTTTCTGGACATACTTGGGTTTACTTCTTAAAACTTAAGAGAAAAGTTTTTGACAAGTTTTTGGCCTACAAGGCCCTTGTAGAAAATCAATCTGGACATCAAATTCAGAAGTTAAGAACAAATAATGGAGGTGAATATGTGAACAATAATCTTACAAGTTATTGCACTACACAAGGCATCCGAATGCAACACACTATTCCATCTACACCACAACAAAATGGTGTTGCTGAGAGGAAGAACCGCACATTAAACAAAATGGCTAATTGTATGATCCAATCTAAGGGATTAAGTCTAAAATATTGAGCAGAAACAATCAACTATGCAAATTACATAGTAAATTCTACTCCCACAAAGGCTCTTAAAAATATAACATTGAAATAAGATTGGACTAAAATTAAACCAGATGTAATTCACTTCCACGTATTTGGCACTATAGAATGGGCTCACATTCCTGATGAGAAAAGGAAAGAGTTGCAACCTAAAAGTGAGAAGTGTATATTTGTTCGTTATTTTGAAGATGTCAAAAGTTATAGAATTCTTCCACCACGTTTTAATGAAATTATTATTAGAAGATATGCTAAATTTGATAAAAATATCTTGGCCTGCGAGCCTAATTCGACGATTATGCCTTCTTCGGATTATGATCCATCTTCGACGCTTGTTCCTTCTTCGGCCTACGAGCGATCTTCAACATTTGTACCTTCTTCTATTCCTATTCTAGTTTCTTATTTAGATGATGACAGTGAGGATGAAAATCCACCCCCACCTGCTCACCTTCCTCTAGATGAGTCCTTTGAACTTGAACTAGCACCAATTCCACCGCTTCGTAGATGGGTTCGTTCAACACGAGAAGAAGCTACTGGTCTTGTCGGTGATCCTTCAGATCAGCATTGAAGACGTTCACAGTTCCAGTGAGCCTCTTCTCTTTTGGATCAAGTTTCTGAGACTAATGATCCAAAGACATTTGTAGAAGCTTCAGGTCATCCATATTTGGATACAACAATGAATGAAGAGTATCGTTCTTTAATGGAAAATGATACTTGGGATATTGTACCTCTTCCAAAAGGAATAAAACTTGTCATATGTAAATGGGTCTACAGAACTATGTATGCATCAGATGGAAGTGTTGAAAGACACAAGCCTTGGTTAGTTGCCAAAGTATTTTCCCAAGTTGAATAAATTGACTATAATGAAAACTTTTCCCCTGTAACCAAAATAAATTCCATCCACCTTGTTCTTGCCCTTGCCGCCTCACATAAATGGGATTTCCATCAGATCGATGTTAAATCTTCCTTCTTGCCCGAAGATTTACAAGAAGAAATATTCATGGAACAACCTCCTCGATATGTCTAGAATGACTCTAGCCTTATTGGTCTCCTTAAAAAATATCTTTATGGTATTAAGTAAGCTCCCCAAGCTTGGTATGCCAAAATGGAAAACTTTCTTATTGACACGGGATTCTCTAGATGCCATTATGATCCTAATGTTTATACCAATAAAGTAGGAAGCCATCTCATAATCCTTTTCCTTTATGTTTATGACCTTATCCTTACTGTTAGTGACTCAAAAATTTTAAACCATGTGAAAACCAGCCTTAAGAAGAAATTTGAAATGATAGACTTAGGTTTTTTGCACTATTTCCTTGGCCTCCA
>JZKD02S1608397.1:91601-109362 GCA_000966675.3 Picea glauca
TGGATATAATAAAAATATTTGTGTTTCTCATTTCTAATTGGTTGATAGAATTGAAGTGTTATTGCTCCCTTCACGTCTTTCAATATGTAGAATTAATTACATAATCAATAAATTTTACCAATCACCACATTTAAATATAAAAAGTTGTACTATGTATTTATTATTATGCATTATTATATTTATATTATATTTATTATCTAATATACTATTTATTATTATATTTATGTTATATTTATTATTTACTATATAATTTAGATTATATTTATTATGTAATATAATAAATATTATATAAAAATATATATTATTAAATTTGAAAGGTTTATTTTCAAAAAGAAAAATTGAATATTTTTAAAATGCAATTTGCATTTCGCTAGCTTAACTTAATTGGAAGGAAATTTAGGTTAATCCCAAAACTATACAACATCCACATTAAAGTAAAAATGTGGTCATAGATCTTTGCCAATATGGCATATGACAAATCTATACATGGAGTGCCTTCCTCCATTCCTTGTGAGTCTAGGTCGAATTCTTTGAATTCCCACATTCCTTGTGAGTCTAGGTCGAATTCTTTGAATTCCAATCTTTATGACGGTATGGTGTCAACGAGCATCTCCATTTCCTCTCCATTTCCAAATCTACTTGGTAGGGACTAAGTTTCCATGCAACCCTTGTTTAATAAGGTAATCAACACGATCTTCAAAC
Organism: Picea glauca; assembly: GCA_000966675.3. Taxonomy (NCBI): domain Eukaryota; kingdom Viridiplantae; phylum Streptophyta; class Pinopsida; order Pinales; family Pinaceae; genus Picea; species Picea glauca. Next base: position 92,304 of record JZKD02S1608397.1, read on the forward strand.
AGTTCTACTATATAAAAATGCAGTGTTTTATTTATTGAAATAAAGAGATTTCAATTCTAATTTTACAATCGATGTAGAAGAATTAAGGTCAATTTAACCAATAATAAGGCAATATCTCCCAAGGTTCTTTACTTGTCCAACAATAATCATGAGAATAATCTCCAAAAGACAATCTTAAGGATAAATCATTAGATATGGTCTATAAGTTGAATGATTCTAAGTGGTCAGTAGGATTACAACAACAAATATTCAACCCTCACTCACATTGGGAACTAGATGATATTCAATCTGCCTATGTCACCTTAATCTACCCCATCTAAAATTTGGTGAAATTAAAGCTTTAGTATCTTTTGAGAAGAATAAAATCCCAAATCAGCTTCTATCTTGTAGTTTACATCATTTTGTCATCCCAACCAATGTTAAATGCCTTCATTCTACCCAACCTGCCTTTCCTTTATTTTGTTTTTTTTAATTTCTTTAGAAACTTTTTAACGCGCTTTAATAAAGGAAAAATAGAGAGGTTCACAATTAAATTTTATAATGGTAACAAGACTTGAAAACGCATTAAATTTGTTAAGGACGGGGGGTAAATCGAACATGGTAAGTATTACGTCGATTCAACGCTAATGAAGGGCACCCAGGGAACAACCACGAATTCACTGGCAGGAAACACCCGAAACTGAGCGAAAGGATATGGAGAGGAGTGCACTTAATCGCTAGAAAAATAATTGGATTCAACTTGGTTTGTCCACGATTCCAATCTATTGGTGGTTTAATGTACAAGTGCAGACAAGGTCGAATGCCATGGAGAAAAAAAAAATTAGATGGTCTCCTTTTGCAAGTTGTTAAGAGGATGGACAGCCCCAACGAATAGATAAAGAGTGTGCTCGAATAGCCCGAACACTGATGGTGGTCTTTAGATTACACTGCGATAAGGATGAGTGGTTCCAAAGGGGTGAGCGATACAGAATGGATTCATCGGTCAACTTCCGACCGCTTGCATGCACAAGTCGAAGTTAAAAATTTTTTGAGGAAGAGAAACAAACTCCCTCGTACTCATGATCTCATGCACTTCCATGAATGATTTCGCTTGACTAAATTCCGATTTTCCAAGATGAAGCTTCCTTGGCCCGTACCTCCCTCCGATAGCTACGAATGGAGGTTCAACACCTGCACTTTGCATAAATGAAGGGATGCACACAGTTGCGACTAGTTATTCCCCTTTAACTGGGAGGAATTGTTAGTCAAGTTTATTGGTTAGCCTGAAATTTAAGATTCCACCAATGTTGATTCATCTGGGTTCATTGACTCAAATTTTATTTATGTGGCATTCTCTTCAAGATGCATTCCATGCTCCAACGATGCCACTCACATTTGATTCAAATTTTCATTATGAGACGAGCCCTTCAAGACGCACTTTGTTCTCCAAGGGTGTCAGTCGCCTTTGACTGGTTTTGGTAGTTGTCCAACCCTTGGATTCAATACTCCATTCAAGCAACCTTGTGAGAGACTAAGGGATTCTAAAGAATAAGGACCCTGTCTTATTGCACGCTCTTTAAAAATCTTCATGAGTGACTATCTTAGTCTGCACTCACGGCATCGTGGATCTCTCGAACTAGTTAATTGTTAACCTACAATTCAAGGAACGACGGGAGTGCTAGTAGGCTATGTCAGGGATGTTGCCACACCTCTCCCTTAATATATGGTTTTGTTGCATGGCCCCTTTAATCCTTATGTGATTCATATTAGCAATCAATCATTAACCTACATCCATAAAAAAAATACTGTCAATGATCCATAAAAAAAATCATAATATAATCGATCATTTGTCACACATGCATAAATTAAATACTAACCCCAATACAATCCACTCCCTGACTCAATCTAGAGTCCAAGGAGGTCCATTGATGCCATCGACCTTCTCAATCTGTCAAGTGTCCTGCACACTCAGGGGAAACTCGTCAATAGCATCTTTCAATACATAGATATTAAAATGACATAAATCATAATCCATCAACATCATCATAAGAATCCATAAGAAAAACAAACAACCATATACTAAAACAGGATCACTTGCATGCAAATTTCCTCAAAGAATAAGTCAATAACATGTGCTCGCAAGAACGAGATGTTACATACACCCCCTCTTGTTTCAAACTTCGTTCCGAAGTTGTATAGTATATAAATGCAGTAAATAAAGCATCTAACAAAATCGATATGTTTAACTGTTAAAAAAATATGGAAATTGTTTCCGCATATCAGATGCGTCCTCCAGGTAGCCAAGTGTGGACTATAATTGTTCCACTATACCTTGACCTAATCAACTCTTTGAAGCCACAACTGTCGAATGAAATTGTCTAGAATGAGTATTGGCTCCTGCGTGAGTGCAACCTCATCTGACACCACAAGGAACTTATACCAATTTCATGTGTAGGATCACTAACAAATTCTCGCAAACAGATACAAGAAAAACATTGTGCAAACGCCTCAAGGAATGAGGCAAGACTAGTTGATAGGTCGCATGGCCTTCGCTTTTCATAACCTTGAAAGACCCTGCAACCGTAGGAGAGATTTTATCACTCTTTCTGAACTTAATTGAACTCTTTTGCAGTTCACCCACAAGAAAAATAGGTCGCTAACTTCATAGTTGCAGTCAATGTGATGCGCATCAACATACCTATTATGCAGATCTTGCACTTCCTTAATCCCTTGTCTTATTTTTGCAATTGTTATTCCATTTCTTGGATAATTTCTTGTCCCAGCAAGACACTATCCTCAATTCGATCCCATCTCAATGGCGTCTGACATAGTCACCCATGGAGAAACTCAAATGGTGCCATCCTAATAGTACCTTGATAGTTGTTGTTGTACAAAGACTCTACTTGTGGAAATAACTCTTCCCAACATTTCTGTTGGTCCAACGCATACATACGCAAGATATCTTCCAAAATTTGGTTCATTCTTTCTATTATCCCGTCTCTCTCAAGGTGATATGTTGTACTAAATTTCGCTTGTGTTCCTAAGGCCTCTTGGGAACTAGCCCACAATCATCCTGAAAACACTGACCCTCTATCACATAGATTATTTTTGGCCCTCCAGGAAGTATCACACTCTTTCTGACAACTGAGCTATGTCTCAAGCTTGATACATCATACGCACAGGAATAAAATGTCCACTCTTCGTTAGAGTGTCATCTACCACAAAAATTGAGTTGTGCCTCCTTGTTGTCTGCGAAAATCCAACAATGAAGTCCATAAAAATGACCTCCCATTTCAATTATGGAATAGCATGTAGATCTTGTAATCCTACCAGATGTCTATGTTCAACCTTCACTCAATGAAATTCTAGACACCTCGCCACGTAGATAACTAATTCTTCCTTCATCCCTTCTATAAGAATAAGGGCTTAAGGTCTTCCCTCATATTCATGACTCTTGGATGAGCAATGCATATAGCTCGATGAGCTTCGCTTAAGATTAAACTTCTCAATTCGTCGTTAGGAATTATGTAAATCTGGTTATTATATCTCATCATTCCATCGTTTTCCAAAGCATATCCTTGAAACTTTGGTGCCGACATGGTGTCTTGTCCAATATTTTCCTTAATCTCTTTATACCGGTCATCGTCGCACTATATAGTTAGAATATTTTCTTGAATATTAGTTTGAAAATCTGTCATCAAAAATATGCATGGTCTCTAACACAACACATATTCCACTCTATTCATTGTTCTTTTTATGTAAGTAATCTCAAAATAGTACTCGCTAAGCAATTATGACCAATGCCTTTGTCGCACGTTTAAGACACTTTGCATAAAAATGTGTTGCAAAGCATAGTGGTCTGTTTTTAGTTCAAATTTACATCCAATCAGGTACTGTCTCCACACTCTCAGGGCATACACAATGGCCAATAACTCCAAATCATGCGTCTCGTAGTTCTCCATATTCTTCTTAATTTCCTTGAGATGTATGTGATCACTTAGCCGTCATGCATTGATACTCTTCCTAAACCTTCCTTAGAAGTGTCTGTGCATACCAAAAAATCGATGTCCAAGTCATGGAATTTTAGTATCAGCGTTGTCGTCAAAAACCCCTTGATCCTTTGAAATACTTCCATGCACTTCTTGGGCCATATAAAATTCTTTTTTTTCTTCTTCAATTCCATGATCGAATTTGTTATCTTCGAAAAACCTTCAACGAACCATTGATAATACCCTGCTAAACCCAAAAAGTTGCATACTCCTAGTACGTTCATCGACACAGGCCTTCAATAATAGCTTCTACCTTCACTGAATCCATAGTGATGCCTTCACCGAAGATAACATGCCCTAAATAATGAATCCTCGATTGATAAAAAGAGCATTTTGATAATTTCCTGTATAATTTGTTTTCTTGTAAACAATGTAGTACCAAGTGCAAATGATTTTAATGTTCTTCCATCGTCTGAGAATATATCAATATGTCGGCGATGAATACATGAACAAACTTGTCCAAGTATTCGTGGAACACCTCATTCATCGAGCTCATGAATACCCCTAGGGAGTTTATCAATCCAAATGGTAAAAAAATAAAATTGTAATGTCCGAACCTCGTCTTGAATGTGGTCTTAGGAATGTCTTCCTCTCTGATCTATAATTAGAGATATCCTGATCTCAAGTCGATTTTTTAAAACGTTTCCACACCTTTAATTTGATCAAACAAATCGTCTATTCTTGGAAACAGATACTGGTTCTTTATCGTTGTCTTTTTCAAATGACGGTAATCGATATAGAGTCTCCACAACCCATCCTTCTTTCTTATGAAAATAATAGGAATACCACAAGGTGACACACTTGGACGTATAATTCTTAGTTCCAACAACTCTTTCAGTTTCATTTTCAACTCCTGTAACTCAAGGGTCGACATCCAATAAGACGTTCTTGTTATCGGTTCAGTTACAGGTTTCAATATGATGGTAAATTCCATCTCTCTTTCAGGTGACAAACCTGGTTGTTGATTAATTGGGTTGGTTGTTATTGATGTCAACCCTTGAAGAAATTCCGATAGCACAAAGGTTTGGGTAATGGACCCAAGTTTTTTTGATGGATAATGGTATGAGTTTTGATATATTTGTAGGTAAGACTATTCTATATGGATAGTACATGTCATTCCATTTAGGGTGGTATGTCGAACGTCACATAACTCCTCACGGTTAGCAAGTTATGGCCATGTGAAGTTGGAGAACCCTCATAAGTCATCTAGAAGCCCTAAAAGGTCAAAGAAGTCAAGAGGATGCAAAATAAATTATTTAAATAATAAAGTTAATGGAGAACTCCCTAAAATAAGGAAAGTGGTTTAAGAGATTTTAGAAGGTAAATAATAAAGTGCAGTGACAAAGTTAAGGAGGATTATTTAAATAATAAAGTAAATGGAGAACTTTCGAATTATGGAAAGTGGTTATAAGAAGGTTAACCCTAAAATGAGGAAAATGGGTTAAGTGGTCAAGTGGCTATTGGATACATGTACGAGTGGAAAATTGGGAAAAGTTGTACATAGGTGACTATGTGAACAAAGTGGCTATGTGGGCAAAGTGACCTAGAAGATGCTTCTAAGGAAATTACTTGGATAGTATAAATAAGAGGCAAGGCTCTCTCATTTTAATCACATTTGAATACCATTGAATATCTATTTTGTGAAAGGTTATTTGGGGAGGTATTATTGATAGAAAAAAATTGCAGCAGAAAAAGTGTAGCACGAAAAGTGCGACAGAAAAATCGTGGCAGGAAAATTGCAGCAGAAAAAGTGTGGCAAAAAAATTGCGACAGAAAAAGTGCGACAAAAAAATTGCGATAGAAAAATCGTCACAAAAAAATTGCGACAGAAAAAGCGTGGCAGAAAAATCGTGGCAACAACATGGTTGGGGTCTATTTATGAGAGATTGGGGTCTATTTATGAGAGATATGACACATCTTGTTTGAGGTATGTTTTTTGAGCTAGGGTTTATCTCTTGAGATGGTATTGGATTTTCAATATTGCTACGTATATCATATTTGTTGAGGGATATAGTTGGTATTTGGCATATGGGTATTGGTCTTTTGGTTGTGATGTGTTGCTAAAGTTGTTGGTTTAGCTTAAGGCTACAGAACATTGAAGTTGTGGCGCATGGTTTGATGTAAGATTTTATGGTATTTGGCTTATGGATAGAGTGATTAATTGTTAGATAACTTTTGATGGTTATATTGGTGTATGTCTTCGTATATGGTTGAGGTACATGTTGGGTACATGGTTGATACAAGTAGTTGATGAGTTGGCACATACATGAGGTGTATATTTGATGATTTGGCACATACATGAGGTGTATAGTTGATGTTGGTACATCTTGATGAATTAAGGTTGATGCATGGTTGATGCGTGGTACATGTTGGTTCATGTTATTAGTACAGGTTATTTGGTGCAGGTTGATTTGTACAGTTTGTTACAGGTTATTGGTACAGGTTGATAGTGACAGGTTGATAGTGGTAGTGGTTTATTCAGTAATAGTGACAAGTTTTCTACATTTGTCATTTATATTTCATGGTGGTTGGATAGGGCAAGGACAGATGGTTGTAGCCACCTTCAGGTTGTAGCTAGAGAAGCTAGGGGGTTGGAGTCTCCTTCCAGTTGCAGCTGGAAACTAAAGAAAGTTGGTTCTTCCAATGAATGTAATTCTTCAAGATATATAATAAAAAAAAAATTGTGGTTTTCTCCCGCTTTGGGTTTCCATGTAAAAAGATTGGTGTATTGTGTGTGTGTATGATTGCTCATTTATGCATTGTTTATTTACTCTGTAATGATTGGATTATAATGCTACATTGATATAACACTTGCATTATATGGTTAAAAAGGATTAAATTTCTCTATTACTGATTCACCCCCTCTCTCAGTAATCCAACAATTGGTATCAGAGCGGGTTCCTTCGGAAATAAGTTTAACCACTAAAAGGAAGATAATGGAGAGCAACAACTTGTATAAAAATGGAATACCATAGTTTGATGGAAAAAAGTGTGCATTTTGGAGCATAAGAATGAAGACATATATACAGGCACATGGATTTGAAATTTGACAATCAATTGTAGATGGATACATAGTACCAGCAGTTCTGCCAACAAATGACAAAGCAGTGAAACTCAGTCAGAATAATTCCAAAGCCACAAATGCAATTTTGAATGGTCTTAGTGAAACGATATTCACCAAAATTACACATTGTAAATCCACTAAAGATATTTGGGACAAACTTCAAAATATTTATGAAGGAGATTCAAAAGTCAAAGCAGCAAAGCTTCAAACTTATAGAGGTCAGTTCGAACAACTTAAGATGAAGGAAGATGAGAATATTGCATCTTACTTTTTACGAGTTTATGAAACAGTAAATGAAATCATAGGATTGGGAGAAGAAATCAAATAATCTGTAATTGTTCAAAAGGTACTAATATCTCTTCCTATGAGATTTGACCCTAAGTTATCAGCACTAGAAGAAAGAGTAGATATGAACTCAATAAACATGGACGAATTACATGGAATATTCACTGCATATGAAATGAGAACTGAATAGGAAAATCCAGATAAAAAAGAAGCAGTCTTCAAAGAATCCAAAAAGTCAAATCAAAAAGAAAAAGAACTTAGCAACAGCAGTGACATCTCAGAAGATGATGAAGAAGTGGCCAACTTTGTCAAAAGATTGAACAAGGGAACCAATGATACATATATATGTAAGATTCATTTGATTTTTTTTAATTGTGATGGTATTGGTAATTTTTCTAACAAATGTCCTCATAAGAAAAAGAGAAATGATGAAGGTTACTCAAATAGAAAACAAACATATAAAGGAAAAAGAACCACAAAGAAAGTTTTCAAGAAAAACTTATGCACCAAGGAAGACATCTCATCATCAAATGAATATGAAGTCAGTGACAGTGAGACAGAAAGAGTTCTATTCATGGAAGTAGAAGACTCTGATAAAGAATACTCTAAAGAAGAATATGAAGAAGTTGAAGAAGAATATGAAGAGGCAGAAGTTGATTACCGAAAAGAATTGATGTATTCCATAGAAGTTATCAGAAGAAGAAATAACAAGAACAAGAAACTACAAACAGAAATGGACAAGAAAGAAGACACACAAGAACTAGAACAAATGATCACAAATTTGAAAGTTCAAATAGAAGAAAATAAAAGAATTGAAGAAACACTCAAAGAACAACTAGAAGAAAAAGACAGAATCATTGGAAATTTCGAAGTAGAGACTGTCACATTAAGAAAAGATATTCAAAAGAAAAATATGTAGAACAATTCAAAAGTTTTGGATGACATTATCAACAGTCAAAAACCTCATCATGACAAGTCTGGACTTGGATATAATCAGAAAGAAAATGGATCAATCTCCAAAACAATAGAGAAAGAAACATATCCAAAAATCTATAAAGAAACAATCGAAGGGGATAGGAAAATCTACAAGGAATATTACAGGGACACTCCTCCACCAAGAAGATTCAAATTCCATAATCACCAACTGACATATAGGCCTCAAAAAGAAGAAGAATTCATAAGAGTACCTCCTTTAAGAAGATCTTCAACTCCCAGGTATCAAACTATCTTTTTTGGTTTATGTTATGCATGTAATAATTTTGGACATAAAGTTGTGAATTGCAGAGCTAACAATAGGAGCATAAACAACTTTGAAATTCATAAACAAAAGGGTTATCCAAGAAGGCCTAGTGAAACACAAATAAGAAGTTACAATAGGTTTGAATCCTTGAGCACTGAAGTGGAATGTTACAAATGTAACAACTTTGGACACATGGACAAATATTGTAGATTGACAGTCCCTCCTAGAGAACCGCAAAAGAATAACAACAGTCATAGACAAGAACCTCATAAAAGAACACGGATAAGAAAGCATAATCAATATAGCAATGAAGAATGCACACTCTCTATACAAGCTAAGCATAAAAAATGTGGTTGGTATGTTGACATTGCCTATTCAAAACACATGACAGGTGATAGAGACTGGTTTCTTACTTTAAGAAATGAAAGAGATGGATGAGTCACCTTCAGAAATGATGATTCAAATAAAATCATTGGAAAAGCCATAGTCAGAATTGGGAACAAGAATACAAAGACAGAAAATGTTCTACTAGTAGAAGATATGAAACATAATCTTCTAAGTGTGAGTCAAATATGTGACCAAGGTCATAAAGTTACTTTTGGCTCAAAAAAGTGTGAGATAAGAAAATAAGGTTCAGGGAAATTGATTGCTATAGCTGCAAGAACTTCAAGAAACATATATGTGTTAAGTGAAACTGAAACTAAAAAGTGTTGTCTAGGAAAGGAAGATGAAAGTTGGCTATGGCACAAAAGAATGGGTCACATAGATTTTGATAACCTTGTCAAAGTCAAAAAAAGAGAAGAAGTCAAAGAAATGTCCCATATCACAAAACCAACTAACACTTTATACAAGCATTGTCAACAAAGAAAGAAAACAAAGACTAGGTTCAAATCAAAGGAATATTGAATGATAAAACCACTGGAAATTGTGCATATTGATCTAGTTGAACCAACTACAACAAAGGGTTTAAAAGGTGAGAAATACTTTATGTTATTAGTTGATGATTATACAAGAATGACTACAGTTTTCTTTCTCAAGAATAAGTCAGAAGCTTTTGAAAACTTCAATATCTACAAGGAAATGGTGAAAATGAAATGGATTAAAAAATCAAATGCTTGATATATGATAATTGAGGAGAGTTCATTTCAAATGAATTTATGGACTACTGCATCAGTCATGGAATAAAAAGACAATTCTTCGTTGCTAGGACACATCAACATAATGGAGTTGTTGAAAGAAAGAACAGGACAGTACAGGAAATGGCTCGAACAATGCTAATGGATTCCAAATTGACAGTTATTTTTTGGACACAGGTAGTGCATATAACAATTCACATTCAAAGCATAGTAATTCTCAGAAAAAACACTGACAAAACTCCCTATGAGCTATGGAAAGGAATACCAACAAATGTGAAGCACTTCAGAGTTTTTTGGAGCAAATGTTACATCAAAAGAAAAGATGGAAGAATGGGAAAGTTTTGACTCTCGTGTGGACAAATGAGTACAAGGAAAGAATACAAGTGTTACGACATGAGATTGAACAAAGTTGTGGAAAACATCAACATAACAATTGATGAAACAAGTAGACAAGAATTAAAGGAATAAGAAAATGAATCAATGGAACAACTTTACGAAGAAGAAGCAGAAGATGAAAAGGAAGTAGAAGGGGAAGATGAAGAATATCTGATAGAAGCAAAAGAGCAAGTTCAACAAGTGCCTCCAAAGACACCTATCAGATTAGTAGAAAAGAATCATCATTCAGATCAGATTATCAGAAACAAAGATCCAGGAGTTGAAACTAGAAGAAGAATCCGTTCACCAAAACAAATGCACCTATCGCTCTCATCTACGATTGAACCAACCTGTTTTGAAGAAGCCAACAATGATGAATTCTGGAATAAGGCCATGGATGAAGAATTGGATAAAATATAGAAAAATGATACTTGGGTATTGGTTTCAAGACCAAGGGATAAGAATGTGATCGACACAAAGTGGGTTTACAAGAATAAATTGAATGAAGATGGACATGTTACAATGAACAAAGCTATATTGGTATGTAAAGGATATGCAGAGGTTGAAGTAATCGACTTTGAAGAGACATTTTCCCCAGTTTCCAGAATGGAAGCAATCCGATTGCTTTTAGCTTATGCATGCTCCAAAAATATTAAAGTGTATCAAATGGACGTAAAATCATCTTTTCTGAATGGGGAACTTGAAGAAGAAGTCTACATTGAACAACCAAAAGGATTTCAGTTGTCAGAGAATACAGACTATGTGTGTAAATTAAAGGCCTTGTATGGTCTAAAACAGGCTCCTAGATCATGGCACTCTAGACTAGAAAAATATCTACATTAGGTAGGGTTTAGAAAAGGAAGTGAAGACAACAAACTCTACATCAAGGTAAGTCAAGAAATTATTTTATTAATTGAAGTTTATGTTGATGATATTATTTTTGGTAGTGATGATGACAGGTTAAGCCAAAAATTTTCAAAGGATATGAAAAATGAATTTGAAATTTCATTACTTGGAGAACTATCCTTCTTTTTGGGACTTCAAATACATCAAAGCAACCAAGAAATTTTTATTTCTCAAACCAAGTATATCATAGAAATGCTAAAGAGGTTTGGAATGGAACATTGCAAACCAATTATCACTCCCATTCAAATTAGTTGAAAGTTAAGCAAATATGATGATTCAAAGTCTACAGATCAGAGACAATATAGGTTAATGATTGGTAGTCTACTATATGTGACAACATCCAGACCAGATGTAATGCAGGTAGTTGGACAGGTAGCACCATTTCAAGCATCACCAAAGGGATCGCATGTATTAGCAGTGAAGAGGATTTTCAGATATCTCAAAAGAACAGAAGAGTTTGGATTATGGCATCCAAAAGGAAAGGATCTATCACTTATTGCCTACACAGATGCAGATTGGGCAGGTTGTATTGATGACTGATGAAGCACCAGTGGAGAAATTTTCTACTTGGGTGAGTGTTTAATATCATGGATATGCAAGAAACAATCATCAGTATCTTTATCTACAACTGAGAAAGAGTATATTGTAGCAACAAAATGTTGTACATAGGTTCTATGGATGAAACAAACTCTGACAGATATACAGGTTGAATATGATGAGCCCATTCCAATCTATTGTGATAATACAAGTGTCATAAATATCTCAAAGAACTTGGTGATGCACTGTAATACGAAGAAAATTTCAATCAAGTATCACTTTCTATAGAAACAAGTTGCAAAAAAGAACATCAGAGTTGAATATGTGGGCACAAAAGAACAAGTGACAGACATATTTACAAAAACCGCTTCCACGAGAAGCCTTTGAGTATCTTCTACAGAGACTCGAAGTTATTTCTAATCCAAAATGAATTATTTTGAATGATTATCTGATATGTCTTAGATTTACATGAGGAAGCACCATAAAGAGGACAATTCAAGTCGGGAAATCACTTTTAGGAAGAGTTCAGTCAGGGGGAGTATCCCCAAGGAAATTTCAGTTAGGGGGAGAAACCTCGGATGAAAAGATACCTTTGCCATTGATGACAAAGGGGGAGAGATTTATCAGATGCATAACAAAAATGCATGGTTCTAGGGGGAGTGATGGTCACAGGGGGAGAATGAGTGATATAAATTCAGTATTGCATGACATGACTTCAGTAGTGCATCAGAGTGTTTCCATTAATGCCAAAGGGGGAGATTATTGATTAATTAGGTTGGTTGTCATTGATGTCAACCCTTGAAGAAATTTCGGTTACGCGAATTCTGGTAGCACAAAGGTTTGGGTAATGGACCCAAGTTTGTTTGATGGATAATGGTATGAGTTTTGATATATTTGCAGGTAAGACTATTCTAGATGGATAGTACATGTCCTTCCATTTACGGTGGTATCTAGAATGTCACATAACTCCTCACGGTTAGATATTTATGGTCATGTGAAGTTGGAGAACCCTCATAATTCATCTAGAAGCCCTAAAAGGTCAAACAAGTCAAAGAGGATGCAAAAGAAACCATTTAAATAATAAATTTAATGGAGAACTCCCTAAAATAAGTAAAGTGGTTTAAGATATTTTAGAAGGTAAATAATAAAGTGAAGTCACAAATTCAAGGAGGATTATTTAAATAATAAAGTAAATGGAGAAATTTTTAATTATGGAAAGTGGTTATAAGAAGGTTAACCCTAAAATGAGGAAAATGGGTTAAGTGGTCAAGAGGATATTGGATACATGGACAAGTGGCAAATTGGACAAAGTTGGACACAGGTGACTATGTGGCCAAAGTGGCTATGTGGGAAAAGTGACCTAGAAGATGCCTCTAAGGAAGCTACTTGGAGAGTATAAATAAGAGGCAAGGCTCTCTCATTTTAATCACACTTGAATATCATTAAATATCTATTTTTCGAAAGGTTATTTGGGTAGGTATTATTGATAGAAAACAATTGCAGCAAAAAAATTGCGACAAAAAAAGTGCGGAAGAAAAAGTGTGATAGAAAAATCATGGTAGAAAAAGTGTGGCAGAAAAATTGCGACGGAAAAATCACGGTAGAAAAATTGCGGAAGAAAAAGTGCAGAAGAAAAATCGCGGAAACAACATGGTTGGGGTCTATTTATGAGAGATATGTCACGTCTTGTTTGAGGTGTGTTTTGTGAGCTAGGATTTATCTCTTGAGATGGTATTGGATGTTCAGTATTGTTGCATATATCAAATTTGTTGAGGGATATAGTTGGTATTTTTTTATTGGTATTTGGCATATGGGCATTGGACTTTTGGTTGTGATGTGTTGCTGAAGTTATTAGTTTAGCTTGAGGCTACATAACATTGATGGTGTGGAACATGGTTTGATGTAAGGGTTTATGGTATTTGGTTTATGGATAGAGAGATGAATTGTTAGATAACTTTTGATGGTTATATTGGTGTATGTCTTAGTATATGGTTGAGGTACATGTTGGGTACATGGTTGAGATAAGTAGTTGATGAGTTGGCACATACATGAGGTGTATAATTGATGATTTGGCACATACATGAGGTGTATAGTTGATGATGTTGGTACATCTTGATGAGTCAAGGTTGATGCATGGTACATGTTGGTTCAGGTTATTGGTATAGGTTGTTTGGTGCAGGTTTATTTGTAATGGTTGTTATAGGTTATTGGTACAGGTTGACAGTGAAAGTTTTACAATGGCAGTGGTTGATTCAGTGATAGTGACAAGTTGTCTACATTTGGTATTTATATTTCAGGGCAGTTGGATGGGGAAAGGATAGGTGGTTGTAGCCACCTTCTGGTTGTAGCCAGAGAACATAGGGGGTTGTAGCCTCCTTCTTGTTGTAGCCAGAGAATTGGGGAGTTCCATATTCCTTCAGGTTGTAGCCTGAGACACTAGGGGGTTGGAGCCTCCTTCCAGTTGTAGATGGAAAATAAAGGAATTTGGTGCTTCCAATGAATGTAATTCTTCAAGACATATAAGAAAAATAATTATGTGGTTTTCTCCCACTTTGGGTTTCCATGTAAAAACACTGATGTATTGTGTATGTGTATGATTTCTCATTTGTGTGTTGTTTATTTACTCTAAAATTATTGGATGATAATTCTACACTATTATAACACTTGCATTATATGGTTAAAAAGGATTAAATTTCTCTATTACTGATTCACCCCCCTCTCAGTCATCCAACATTTGTACCTCTTCTAGGAAAACGTCTGCAAACTCTTGTACTATCAAAATGTGTTCTAATCCTTTATCCATCCCCTTGTTGTTCAACACTAATATCGCATGTAGCTTGCATCCTTTCTGCATGCTCTTTTGTAACTGTAGGGAAGAAACGAACCTTAAGGAAACTCCCTAGTTTCTTCCTACAATTACTCATCTCTGTCCCTCATCATCGGTCAAGCTCAACTGTTTCTTCTTACAGTTTAGTATCGCATCATGTGATTCCAACCAATCCTAAGCTTGTGACATACATGTTGGCCTTTGTTACCAAATCTCCCAGGTTAAGGCTACAATCCATAACCTTTACTCCAACCTTCTTCTTGGCACTCGAAGCCATTTCCACATAGCTAAACTAATCCTGGTCAACTTCTTTTACCTTAATTACTTTTAGCGCTACAAAAAAAAAAAATCTCAATGTAGCATCGAGATCTATCAAAATTCTAAAGGTCTGGTCAGCCATGGTCCCTGACGTCTCGAGCATAATAGATTGGTGCTTGGCCTGGTGGTTATTCATCGTTGCATGAATCCTGTTGACCTTTCCCAAATCTCAGACTGCAGTGTGTCCTGTTGATCCGACCGCTCTAGCCTTCTCAACTGGACAGTCTCGTTGGTATTGTCTCTCTCCAGTCTAACCTCTGATCTTTAGTCTAGTACTCCTGGTCCCCGATGTAGAAGTTTTTTTCCTACCAGCTTGAGATCCTGGTATGTTCTTATGAACATGCCAAAATTGTTGTTGTTGCAAGCGATGTTGCTGCAATGCGTATGTCATCTTTCCCATCGATCTTCCAGGAGTCCTTCCTTGTCCCCCACTAGTCATCTCTTCCTCAGCTATGAAGGCCTTCTGGACTACATCGTAGAAAGTTTGAGGCATTATGATCCTCACCTTTGCATGAATGTTGAGGTTAAAGTTGAACACATCTTGTTGTCATTTTTCTTCTCGATTTTCAGGCGTGAAACATACCTAAGAAGCTCCATGAAATGGGCTTGATACTAGAGCACCATATGACCACCATGTCGCAAGGCATTGAACTCATTGAGCTGGCACTTGATGAGTTTCTTTGATAAGTACCTCTCTTGGAAATGTTCCTCGAATAGTTCCCATGACACACCTTTGACGACCATGTTTAGTTGAGGTAGGAGCATATTCCACCACATAAGAGAACTCCCTTTCAACTGAAAGATTGCCATACAGACTTAAGGTTGGAGGGTTAGTCACGGAGTGCAACGCATGTCGCATGTTCTCCAACCATGCCCTGATGGTTGAGTCGTCTGTGGCACCTATGAACTCGGGAGATTAACCTTCTCGATTTCTCTATGAATGATACTAGTATCGATTGGAGCAAATTGTGGACCCTCAAGGGGTATAGGTTCCCTAGCCTCATCTCTATCTAGTTAGTTAATCAAGGCCTCTAACATCCTCTGAAAGGACCTCATCAACCCAACCACATTCCCCTTAGAAATCTCATCATGTCCAATGAATTGTTCTTCTCCTTAGGGGCTAGACCCCTCTGGCGTGGAAGCCACTGGAGGTGTCACACCTCCTCCCCTAACTCCATGTCATCTACCTCCACGGTACCCTCTAACCATTATTACCGTAAGGACCAGTTTAAATTTAATTAGTGATAAGTTATTAATTAAGTGTTTAATACAGTGGAAGGCATGATGATCCAAAGTTGCAAGGTTGAACCCTCTCTGATACGATATGTAATGCCCCGCTGTTACAACAACAACCAAAGTACAATAGGTAATTTTTTTAAAGCATTAGGAAATTAACGTCAACACATAATTCATAGCAATGCTTAATCAACATGACACCATAATTAAAAGTATTTCAAGCAACACATCATCGAACAAAATAATGACACAAGGAAATGCATTAACATAAGTGATAACAACACATGATCAACACATAATCATAAGAATTAGTGACACAATTCAACACAATAAGATCAACTAAAGAAAATAATTAATGATCAACCATATCGTTGAATAATAAAGAACTACCTGCCCAACCTACCTTGCATGGTTAGGACATCCAGGACACATAAGCAACGCTCAAGCTCAGGATTCATCTAATTTATTTTGACCACTTAAGGTCTTAAGGATAGCGACTATTATGAGGAATAAGGAGGTATCTAAATCCCATTGATACAATCAAGCTTAAAACCAATAGATCAACAATCAATATCAACTATGAAGAAATCATGGTCCACGCGTAATAAAATTTTAAACCAATCACACATTCACATGATTAATGGCGCAAGATTAATCGAGTTACTAAAACAAGCATACATCAATATTATTAGTGGCACAATGGAATCTAACTACCCAACAATCATACATCAATTAACAGACGCAAATGGCCATATGTGAGCATTCCATCACAAGTTCATCTATAACAACATATATCAATATGATTCATGCATTTAGAAATTATAATCATTCCAATCAATAGTTCATCTCTAATAACATTTACCCACAATATTGACGCGTTTAGAAACTAGAAACATTACATCCATAGTATATCTATACTAACCCTCGAATAGCCAGGTTTGAATAATTCAATGTTATTTAATAAGTGAGTCTAACCAATGTAATTAACATGGTCTTGTTATAACCCTAAATTGCACCACACATGCTTACCTGGCATCAGGCCAACTCATTGCCCTTCATTGCCAAAGCCATGCTGAACAACTCTTCTAAAAACTCCATTTTTAAAAA
>JZKD02S1608397.1:109412-144810 GCA_000966675.3 Picea glauca
AAAAGGGGTTGAGATTTTGGGTAGAAGGTTAAAGGTTAAATCTGAAGGGTCATGATCTGCATATAGGCTTAGAACCCTATCTTATTAGTCCGTAGGGTAAAATACCCAACAACAGGTCTCCAAGCGGCTCTATTATATAAAAATGTAGTATTTTATTTATTGAAATAAAGAGAATTCAATTCTAATTTTACAATCCATGTAGAAGAATTAAGGTCAATTTAATGAGTACTAAGGCATCTCCTAAGGTTCTTTACTTGTCCAAGGTCTATAAGTTGAATGATTCTAACTGGTCCATGGGATTACAACAATAATTATTCAACCCTAGCTCACATTGGGAACCATATGGTATTCAATATGCCTATTGTTATCAGTCCAGGAAACTCTCCTAGGTTGTAAGTCGGAGATGCCTGGTAACTAACTCTTTTTGGGAAATATTTTCCAAATAATGATGTGGTTTTTGGATCAAGATGAATATCTAGGGACTGGACTGTGTTTTCAAGACTGTCTAGAAATATAAAATCTCACAAGGCCTTCTAGCAATGCGATCAGACAAGGTTTGATTAAATGGTAAAGAAGATAGCTATTGAACCAGATCACACTCATATAAAACAAGCACAATGGGTTTAATAACTAAAGAAATAACTTATGATATTCAAATTAGTCAATCAATTAGTGAGATGAAAGTCACATGGATATTGAATAAGCATCAATAAAGAACATTCACTCATAAGCTAACAGAGAACAGAAAAGAGAAGTTTGACAACACAACTGAAGGAAGCCTGTAATCTTTCATAGAATAAGAATAGGTCTCTTGATTACAGTAGCATCATGTAGAACTCAATATCGAACCATTAGTTTGTCTTCTATTCTAATATTTATAGCTTTACAAAAGTAGTTCTGGGATCCTAAAAACAAGGATCAGATATACTAAAAATAGTAAGTCAAAAATTCAGTTGCAAAAGAAGTGGGATGCTTCCCCAAAATGAGGCAAATCCCATATTTCTCTCTGTTGATTGTTGGTGTAGTGCAGAACAGCCTCCCAAGGCTAACTGATGACTCTTCCAAGAGGTAAAATTCGAATTTGCTGAGGTGTRCCAAAATCCCTATATTTTTGCCTTTGAAAAATGTACCAAAMTTGATTAAAACACCTCTTCTTTGCCTTTATCCATCAAGTAACCATTGGATCTGACTTGATAATTCACCACCTGTCTATTCCAAGAGGTTTCATCTCATTATGATTCAAAAATTCCTAATCTGGGCGAAATTTCAAGTATTCTGGTTAAAATAGGCTTTCGGTGGTTAACATAGAAGACTTCTGGGTGAATTAACCATCGAAAGTCAGAATTTCCAGAAAAAAATGCCTTTGGGAAAAATCAATTTTCTCAACCGTGGAATGTCCGTTTCGCACGTTCAAATGGTCGATCGACATATACAGATCATAATATTTCCAATGGTGTAATCATATTTGGATTTGGAGATAGGTAAGCTAGTCAAATTGTCCTTACAATATTAGGCATCATTCTTTCAAAAATGCCAATGCGTTTTTTATTGCTAACATCTGGCTCCAACTGGGATGGATACCTCCCTGTGAGGTCTCCAAGAACTTGGCATAACTTTTGCCTTTAGTATTGGGCCATGGAGTCATTCATCCTTTTTGGTGGTTAATGAGCACACCCGTCTCACCTAAACCACCGAAAACATAAACTTACCCAATAATCAAAACTTGATGAATCTCAATTACCTGCCAGAGTACAAAGACCTCAAGGTTTGCTAGACGAAGCTCCTCTCTCTATTTACAATGCTTCCAATTCTTAGTATGAGGTCAACAGGCACATCCACCATAACTATCTTCCATCATGCAGATTTTCATTGTTTGAATATTTTAGCCTTCTAGAAACACAATGAGGAAAACAAGTTGCACCACCACTAGCATTTTCATAAGGTATAAAAGCAGGATCAATGACTATAGTGAACCAAATATCGACTGAATTGTGTGAACAATCATAAAGAATCCACATATAAGTCTACAATAATAATAAAACTCAGGCTGTGAAGCCACCAACAAAGGGTGTTTCTGGTTGCAACCATGTCTCTGTAAGCCTTTTCTGGACCATGTATCAAAACAACAACAACTTCAGATACAAAGCATTTTTAGATCCTCTGATATTTTGCCCTTTAAAAATGACCAAATATAGTCAAAATACTTCTTTTTGAATTTCTTCTTCAATAATAGTGTTTAGAATTGATTTGATAATTCATAATCATCCTATTCCAGAAGATTTCACATCATTCCAACTTGAATATCTCGAATCTGGGCAAAATTTTGAATATTCTGGTTAAAACAACTTTCTGTGGTTAACAATATTTGGATTTAAGCACCTTATCCACCGAAATCACTTCTTTTTGGTGGTTAATGAGCACTGGAGGGCTCGCCTAAACCACCAAAAGGTGAAACACTTTCAGAAATCAAAATTTCAAAATTTCAATTACCTGTATTACTGCAAACGACTTCACAGCTTCCTGGAAGAGGCCCCCTTCTCTCTAACTGGACTTGTAACTTCATCATGATTTATTTCAACCTATATTTCTCCCTCCATGGAGCTGGAAATTTTGGCAAGGGTTTCCAAACCTGCATGATCCTGTGTTGGAGGTCGGTAGACTGTTGTTGTGGTTGAGTATGGCTATGTATAGGCTTCAGCCTATAAATATTCTTAAGCACACCTTTGTTTTACTTTAACAGAGCCTGTTTCCAACAGATGCACAAGAGGAGGTATTCCACCAACAGCTGTCAATGTCCATAGATAAAATAGAAAGCAAAGCAACATCATATTCTTGTTGTTATTCAGTAGATAATCCCAGTAAATATATCAAAATCTGAACACCCTCTCGTCCCTTAAGTGATTGTCAGCTATCTGAACTAGTAGTCGATAGGACTCTTAAAGAGAATGTGAACTCTTCTTGCACCTCACTATTACTTATAGTGACCACCCCAACAAGCAATTTCTTTTCTTCTGCATGACACAAAGTTCTGTGGAGGTAAGTATTGCCATTATCCAGAATGACAACTCCAATTCCATTCCCAATCTTATTAGCAGTCACCTTGGACTCCCTAAACTGGAAATTATGTTCTGCCCTGTCTCTTCTTCTATGAAATTTCATCACTGGTGCTTCTAGAATTTGATTTGTCCTCCAACAGTGACAATAACCAATCAACATAGCCAATATCTGGGGGTTTCAAAGATCCACAGATATCCAAGAAGGATTCCTCTTGCACACTTTTCACAAGAAATTTTATCTTGCTCCCAAGTCTCATCACGTGGTTATCAGATGTACTTGCCCATATAGGAATGCCATCAACATTTTCTTGACAAAATTCTTCATGTATATATGTACATGCAATGGCTGCATTGAAGATTCCCAATACAATAACCCCAATGTAGTCCTTTTCAACCTTATTCACCTTATCTTCAAGAAGCATCCCTGGTTTGGGAGAGAAAAGAAGCAATTCCACCTTTAATTTCAAAGACAAATAGGGAGAAAGTCCATTCAGAATCTTTGCAGCCAATTGCAGATCTTAAGGTCAAAATAAGCCAACACCACTCTATCAAATTTCTCATTATACTCTATGTATCTATCAATGATGTCTGTATCGAGGTAGTTTTCCTTCATATTTCAATCTCCGAGCAATATGGGAGGCAATGAACCCACCAGCTCCAGTGATGGAAGCTCTCTGTCCAGATTCTCATAGGTGTATTCCCCATAGGTCGCTCCATCAGTTCCAATTCTTCCCATGGTGCTTAATGAAAGGATAATATACAATACGCCTTGACATAAAAATATCTTAGAATGAACGATGAGTTTAAAGTTTAAACCCACCTCGAATCTGTGAAGAACTCACACCTGTAAGATGAGTTTGCTTGTCAAACCGAAGTTTCGACCATCCTCTGCCACCTAAACGGATTTGGAGCTATGATTGCTCCTGTATGAGGGAATTTCGGTTGTTTTGATGTGTCAGATTCCTTGTAATGTTTGAAAATCCATTTTGACTGAGCAATTCACGGGCCGTTAGAAATACGAGATGCATAACTGGATGAGAATTAAAACACTCCCATAAATGAATGAAACCGGTGGACTCCTGAACAGTTCTGAACTGAGTGGTCTGTACTCATCATATTCATTTCATATATTCCAAAATATCTCGGCTGATTTCTTCAAGAAAAGAAACAAAACCCATCTCATTACTCAACCATACTCCATCAATATCCTACTCTTCAATAATATATTGTTCAAAGGGTTCAGCATTATCATGGCTACTACGAATCAAAAGAAGTTTGGGTGTGATACTTCATTCTTTCTTAAGCTTGTTAATTGATACCCTTGAATATATCCATATCGTCAACGCTCAACAGCATTTTCTTCCCCTTGAATCATTCCTTCAGCTCCCCAATTCTCAAAGCTGTGTCTGGAAGGTTTAACATTGATTCAAGCTGGCGCATGTGAATGCCCACTCGCAGAATCTTGATACCAACAGAGAAACCATAGTATTAAAGTCCAATGTAGCCTCTCTTGGACTCATAATCAAGACCAAGCATCTTACTACAGCAGGAGAAAAAATGTGGAGCATAATCAAATGTATGGAAGCCAAACAAGTCTGAGTTATAGCTCGTAAAAGATAGTTCTATGGAGGAGAAAATGGCAATGCAGGATCTGCTGTTGAAGAATAATAAATAATGAGAGTAGTAAATGCATCAAGAAAGAAAATAGGACTTCCACTGGTTCTTGAGGATTAACAACAGTAGGATAACTAGAATACTTTAGATTTATGTTACCATTTGACTGATTGAAGGATGAATTCATAGGTTACAAGAAAGAAAGAAAGCTGGACTGAAAATGTGTCATGATTCTGCTACATCAAGAACCCTTATGTTTCCTTGAACACCACATACAGGTGCAGTCATAGACTTACCGGATCTCTTTCCCTTGTTCTTAGATTTCTGCAAATCATTTTCTGACATCCCACAAGGCATACAACTGACCAGGATTAGCAGAGACATTTTGACTACGAACAGGACTTTTCTGCCAATGACATTACAAGAATTTTTTGATTTTCCTACATTATCATTGTCTAGAGCTTTCTCTCTTTTTAGTTGTTGCAGGTGCTTTACATACCGTGTGACAAACAATGAACATAGATTCATCAAAGCTTTCCTAAATGTTAGTTCATGCTTGAAAGAAGCAATTCTTCTTCGGAAAATCTCCAGAGGAGCTGGAAAACTAGGTATTGCATCCCAGCCAACACAATGAAATCAAGCCCCCAAGGATGCTCTGTATCTTGCATAGCTAGTACTCAAAGATCTTTCTAAACTCTCAGTCCAGGGAAATCATCTCTTTCGCATAGGCTTCAGCCTTGACAGAGCACTAATATGATTAATAACTGTGTCTTCATTTCCATATTCTTCATCATCCTCATATTCTCCCTCCCCATGGCTTCCCTCACAATGCGCTTTCTTATATGCATTTTGATATGCACTTTCCTGAGTTCAACTTCTTCCATGCACCCCAGCACAACCACTTTTGGAGGAACAACTGACTTTGCTCGTCCCTTTTCAACAATGCTTTTTCTACTTATTCAACAATGATTGAAAGTGATCTACATGCTCGTAGGACGAGCTTATTTTTCTATCTACTCCTAAATCTAAACCCACAGTACTAGCTCTTATTAAGTGAAGTCATGCTTCCAATGAAGCCATGTCAGGGCATGATTTACTGATAACCTCCTTGATCTGGACCCAAAAAGTAAAGAAATGCCCAGAATGCAGAAATGCATTTTAAAAGGATAACAAAACCATCCTTCTTCTGAAGGAAATATTTTGACATTTATGTTGTTCATAAATTCTAAATAATCAGTGATAGGGTCATTAAAAATGTCAAGGAATACCTCTTTAAGCAGTTGTTCCAACTGAAGATTGACATGCTGCTTCCGATGGCTTCCACCAATCTCCATGTCAACTGTAAACTTCTCAGCTTCGATCAAGGAAACATGTATGATGTACTGTTGATCTAATTCTTTGTTCTCTTCTTCATGTCTGCTGCAAATTTCCAGTCTCTGTAAATCTTGAAACTGTAGGCTACCCTCATGATCCTCTGCATATCCGAAACTGTCACATGTTTTCTTGTCAATTTTCTCTTCACTTTTTAAGTTTTCAAAAGAGGAAATATGATCTTGGTAACAATCTAAGATAGTGGATGTATTTGGTGTACTGTTTAAAACATCTATACTATGGCCATCATCATGTAGATCGTCAATATCTTGTTCATGATGAGAAGCATCTCCTGCTGTAGAATATTTCACATAACTATCTGATTTCTTATTCAACAAATGAAATTCATGACAACACTGAGGGTAGAGAAGATCAGCTGGAAAATGTTCTTCACAAAACACATAAAAAGCAGTGTGAAAATCATCCAAAGAGCTGACACTTGCACTTGGAAGAAACTGACACCAGTCAAGAGCAATCCCTTCTAATGAAAATTTGAAGAGCTTGATTTGAACATCTTCATGTATAATTTCAAGCCGGTCAATGAAGTCATGAAAATCCAACAAATGTTCAGCTGGAACTTCCCCCTCTTCACCTCGAAATCTGGGAAGGCTATTTTCCCATTCATCTCTACTACGCACTGGATTAGGGAAACCAATAATACTTGAGAAATTGCAAAATGCATACCTCTTTGCTAAGATCTGATTCATTTATATACCAGTGGAGTCGCCAACAGATCCTTCCTTCATGGAGTCGCCAGATAGATACTTACAACCGAAATAATGTCCAGGCTTTGTCTATCATCAAAGCTGGATTTATGTCGTCTCCCAAGGAAGTTGAGCTTCAATCTCCTCTCCCCGGCAACGGCGCAAATTTGTTATCACTCCAGGAAAGTCTCTTAGGCTGTAAGTCGGAGATGCCTGGTAACTAACTCTTTTTGGGAAATATTTTCCAAATAATGATGTGGTTTTTGGATCAAGATGAATATCTAGGGACTGGACTGTGTTTTCACTACTGTCTAGAAATATAAAATCTCACAAGGCTTTCTAGCAATGCGATCAGACAAGGTTTGATTAAATGGTAAAGAAGATAGCTATTGAACCAGATCACACTCATATAAAACAAGCACAATGGTTTTAATAACTAAAGAAATAACTTATGATCTTCAACTTAGTCAATCAATTAGTGAGATGACAGTCACATGCAGATTGAATAAGCATCAATAAAGAACATTCACTCATAAGCTAATAGAGAACAGAAAAGAGAAGTCTGACAACACAATTGAAGGAAGCCTGCAATCTTTCATAGAATAAGAATAGGTCTCTTGATTACAGTAGCAGCATGTAGAACTCAATATCGAACCATTAGTTTGTCTTCTATTCTAATCTTTATAGCTTTACAAAAGTAGTTCTGGGATCCTAAAAACAAGGATCAGATATACTAAATATAGTAAGTCAAAAATTCAGTTGCAAAAGAAGTGGGATGCTTCCCCAAAATGAGGCAAATCCCAGATTTCTCTCTGTTGATTGTTGGTGTAGTGCAGAACAGCCTCCCAAGGCTAACTGATGACTCTTCCAAGAGGTAAAATTCGAATTTGCTGAGGTGTACCAAAATCCCTATATTTTTGCCTTTGAAAAATGTACCAAACTTGATTAAAACACCTCTTCTTTGCCTTTATCCATCAAGTAACCATTGGATCTGACTTGATAATTCACCACCTGTCTACCAAGAGGTTTCATCTCATTATGATTCAAAAATTCCTGATCTGGTCAAAATTTCAAGTATTCTGGTTAAAACAGGCTTTCGGTGGTTAACATAGAAGACTTCTGGGTGAATTAACCACCGAAAGTCAAAATTTCCAGAAAAAAATGCCTTTGGGAAAAATCAATTTTCTCAACCGTGGAATGTTTGTTTCGCACGTTCAAATGGTCGATCAACATATACAGATCATAATATTTCCAATGGTGCAATCAGATTAAGATTTGGACCTAGGGAAGCTAGTCAAATTTTCCTTACAAGATTAGGCATCATTCTTTCAAAAATGCCAATGCGGTTTTGATTGCTAACACCTACGTCACCTTAATACACCCCATCTAAAATTTGGTGAAAATAAAGATTTAATAGCTTTTGAGAAGGATAAATCCCAACTCAAATTTTATCTTGTCATTTACATCATTTGTCAATGCAACCAAAGTTAAATTATTTCATTCTACCCAACCTGCCCTTCCTTTAGTTTATTTTTTTTATTTCTTTAGAAACTTTTTAACGCGCTTTAATAAAGGAAAAACACAGAGGTTCACAATTAAATTTTATAATGGTAACAAGACTTGACAGTGCATTAAATTCCTTAAGGAGGGGGGTAAATAGGACATGGTAAGTATTCTGTCGATTCAACGCCAATGAAGGGCGCCTAGGGAACAACCACGAATTCAATGGCAGGAAACAATTGAAACAGGGTGAAAGGATATGGAGAAGGGTGCACTTAATCACTGGAAAATGAATTGGGCTCAACTTGGCCTATCCACGATTCCAGTCTACTGGTGGTTTAAGGTACAAGCGCATACAGGGTCATATGCCTTGGAGAAAAGAATTTTTAGATGGTCACCTTTTGGAATTTGGTAAGAGGATGGACAACCCCAACAAGCAAATAAAGACCATGCTCGAAGCTGCTTGAATAGTCAGACCACTGATGGTGGTATTTAGATTACACTGTGATAAGGATGATTGGTTTCAGATGGGTAAAATACACAGGAAAAATTATTTCACAAGCCCAAATTTTGATTCTCGAATCTATCAACAGACATGGAAGCAGGTCCTTTGCAGCGATAAAACTCTCTCATGCTAAGGTCAAGGTAGAGATGTTCCTTCAAGGCACTAGAGATATGATAACTTGGTGACAGGGATAAGAGCAGCGAAGCGTAATCTAGTGCAAGAGTTCAGTGAGCGAGCATGGAAGCGCTAGCCTATAGGGAAATCGCCAAAGCGAGGGCACCTTCAATCAAGGAGAAAGCATACAAGCTGACACAATCTAAGGGAAGGGATATCGTTTTAATATCTTTGTAGAGATTAGTTAAAGGAGAGAGCTCAACGCGGGAAGAAGACTCTGAAGAATATATGCTACAAAGACGCTCAATCGAGGACTTCAAGTGACTGCTAGTTTGAAGGGTTCGGGGCTCTCTAAGGATTCCCTTCAAGTGAGTTCAAGGGTTGACCAAGGAGGCATGACCAGTGAGGATCTTAATGGTGATAAAATAAGAGAAGAAAGTGGGTTACCACATATCCTATATACACCTAATTTAATCATTGAACATAGACTGATTGTTACAATATTAAGACACCTTTTGAAAAATAATCTAACGTTATCAACCCATCCATCTCCATTGGCAAATTATAAAAAATACATTTATCCTTCAATCGAAGTGAAATTAAAAATTTAAGAATTATTGTAGACCGAAGATCACCATTGGAATATATATATATATACAAGACTAAATTTATCCTTCAATCGAAGTGTAATTTAAACCGAGAATTAAAATAACAATCCATTACCAAATATCGTATATTGAAAATCAAGGTTGTTACAGACAAGCCACACGCCGACAATATAAAATGTGCACTACACCCTCCTTCACCTGCTAATCGTTGACACTTCACTGGTACCTCCCAGCCAACTCTGGGGTACTCTTCTTCCCCCTCATCCCCTCGTGCTACAAAGGTTCCATGCACCACCACAGCCAGAAATCCTCTAGATCCCAGATCACCTCACAAGCTAGAGCCACCACTCTCTCTCAAGATGGGTATCACAACTCTCACAAGTAAAACCAGTCAAAAATTTTGCAACACAACGTTACTCATAACCAGTCTCCTTCATTACTCATCTCAACCATTTGTTTTATAGAATTTCCTTAGTGACACCTTTCCAATTGCACATTTAATTCAATTTTTAAATAATTGATTCGGAATTATCCCCCCATACACTTGTCACCCTTTCCCTTAGTTTCACAAGTAAATCCACAATTTATTTTTAATTAAAATTCAATTTCTCTAATCCATCCTAAAAGTTCTCCTAAAATCACTCCTAGTTGTCCTCTTATTCCCTTTATTTCCAATTAATTACTGACGCCTTTCTAAAACTGATTATTTTCTACTCACATATGTATTGTATTAAGTCTTTAGATTTATTTCATCTCTCTTAATTTCTTAAAATGGTTTACCCTTTTTCCTATTTTATCTAATTTGTAATTTAATTTTAGTAATCTCACCAAGCTTTAGACTTAGGCTTAAATTAAAATAGGCTTAGACTTTCAATTGGGGGCTTAAAATTAATAATTGCAATCCCTAATTAATTAATTAAATCTGGAAATGTTTAAATATTTTACAAGATGTAAAAATTTGCTCAAGGTTTTCTAGGCCACCTAGGTTCATTGGATAAAATTTTATTTACACAACATGCCCTTCAAGACACACTTCGTGCTCCAAGGGTTCCACTCACCTTTGATTCAAATTTTAATTATCCAACGTTCCCTTCAAGATGCACTCTGTTCTCCAAGGGTGCCACTTTCCTTTGACTGGTTTTGGTAGTTGTTCAACCCTTGGAGTCAATACTCCATTTAGGTGACCTTGTGAAAGAATAAGGGCTTCTAAGGAATAAGGACGTTGCCTTATTGCGGGCTTCTTAGAAATATTCATGAGAGACTGTCTCAGTCTACCCTCGGGACATCGTGGATATCTCGAACTAGGTAATCATTAACCTACAATTTGAGGGATGACAAGAGTGCTAGTACCATTTTTCAAGGATGCTGCCACACCTCTCCCTCAATATCAGGTTTCGGTGCATGGCCCCTTTACTCCTTATGTGAGTCAAATTAACAAGAAATCATCAAACTGCATCCATAAAAAAAACACTGTCAATGATCCATAAACAACATCATAATATAATTGATTATTTGTCACATATGAATAAATGAAATACTCAAACCAATACAATCCACTCCTTAACTCAATCCCGAGTCCAAGGAGGTCCATTGATGCCATCGACATCCTCAATCTGTCAAGTTTCTTTCACACTCAGTGGAAACTCGTCAATAACATATGTCATTACATAGATATCAAAACGACATAAAACATAATCCATCAACATGATCATAAGAATCCATAAGAAAAACAAACAACCATATACTAAAACTGGATCACTTGCAGTCAAGTGTCCTCAAAGAATAAGTCAATAGCATGTGCTCACAAGAGAGGGATGTTGCATACACCCCCTCTTGTTTTAAACTTCGTCCTGAAGTTGTACAGTATATAAATTTAGTAAGTAAATCATTTGACAAGATCTATATTTATAACTATTAAATAAATATCGAAACTGTTGCCGCATATCATATTCGTTCTCTAGGTGGCCAAGTGTGGACTATAATTGTCCCACTAGACCTTGACATGATTAACTATTTGACGTCGTAGTTGTCGAATGCGATGGTCTAGAATGCAGATTGGCTCCACCGTGAGTGCACCCTCGTCTGACACCATAAGGAAATCTTGTCAATCTCATGTGTAGGATCACTAACAAATCGTCGCAAACAGATACACGAAAAACATCATGCAAACGCCTCAAAGAATAAGGTGGGATAGTCAATAGGCCGCGAGCCCTTCCCTTTTCACAACTTCGAAAGGCCCCACAACACTATCATCGATTTTAGCACTCCATGTAAACTTAATCAAACTCTTGTGTGGTTCACCTGCAAGATAAATCGGTCACCAACTTCATAGTTGCGGTCAATGCGATGTGCATCAACATACCTATTATGCCGATCTTGTGCTTCTTTAATCCTTTGTCTTATCGTTGCAATTTTTCTTCCATTTCCTGGATCATTTCTGGTCCCACCAAGACCTTATCCTCAAGTCAATCCCAACTTAATGGCATCCAACATGGTCACCTATAGAGAAACTCAAAAGGTGCCATCCTAACGGTACATTGATAGTCATTGTTGTACAGAAACTCTACCAGTGGCAAGAACTCTTCCAAACTTTTTTGTTGGTCCAATGCATACATATGCAACATATCTTCCAAAATTTGGTTCATTCTTTCTGTCATCCCTTTGTCTCAGGGTGATATGTTGTACTAAAGTTTGGTTGTGTTCCCAAGGCCTCTTGGAAATTGGCCCACAATCGTCCTGAAAACACTAACCCTCTATTAGATAGATTATTTTTGGTCCATCAGGCAATCTCACACTATTGCTGATAAAAACCTTAGCTCTATATGAATCTTGATGCGTCGTACACAAAGGAATAAAATGTGCACTCCTCATCAGAGTGTCAACTACCACAAAAATCGAGTTGTGCCTCCTTGTTATCTGTGACAATCCAACAATGAAGTCCATCAAAATGACCTCCCATTTCAATTTCAGAATAGCATGTGGTTGTAGTAATCATTTTGAATGTCTATGTTTAGCCTTCACTCACTGAAATTCTAGACACCTTGCCACGTAGAGAACTAAGTCCTCCTTCATCCCTTCCAGAAGAATAAGGGCTTAAGGTATGCCCTCATCTTCATGCCTCCTAGATGAGCCATACATATATCTCTATGAGCTTCGCTTAAGATCAAACATCTCAATTCATCGTTAGGAGGTATGTAAATCTAGTTATTATACCTCATCAATCTGTCGTTATCCAAAGCATATCCTTAAAAATTTGGGACCAACATGGTGTCTTGTCCGATATTTTCCTTAACCTCTTTATAATAGTGATCATCACACTGTATAGTTAGAATATTTTCTCGAAGATTCGTTGTTAAACATTATTTTGGTCACTCTTGTGGTGTCTCTACAGTTATGTGTTCAGGCTCTCATAAGGACCTTTTGCCTGAGAAAAGTGATTATTGTCTTCTTCCATAAAACATATTTTTAAGATGTGTCCGTAGGATGACTATGTTGTAGGGTGCAAGAATCTTGATTCTAGTAGGCAACCCTATACCTAGCCTGTGAGGTGTTCGTAGTCTTATCTATAGGTAGGGTGCGAACCTATTTTAAAGATTAAAAGGAAGAGGAAGTTACGAAGGTTATAGAAGAGGATCTTCTAGAAAATGAGTTGTTATTCACATGGTTGGCATCTTACTGAATTCTCAAATTTAGTGGGATCATCCTCATCCCTTTAACCATCTCTCCTTCTCTTATATAATGAAGGGTTTTTCAAGGAAGAGGATAAAAATTATTGAATGGAGAATTGATGAAAGAATTGTGTGAGGAACCCTATTTGAATTGAAGCTTGAGGTCTCCATTTTTCCATCAAGCCATATTGGATCTTCTTCATGCAAGTGTAGAGAAAGTGTGTGTGTTGGAACCAAGGACCCCTGAAAGGAAGATTTCCACATTAAGGCGATCTGGTTGTATATTCTACTTTCATATAACACAATACAGTGGCATGTCCCTTTCCCATAAAATAACTCTTATTTTATCGCATAAATCCTTTATCATATGCATAGGTTGTCATTGAATATACTTTGCTCTCTTCACTTCGGTTGGTTTCTATTGTCTTGGACCTGATCTGTCAAGAGCACCGAAGAGAAGTAGGAACAACAAAGACCTAAGGAAGTGATATAAAGGTATGCCACTCATTCCTTCTTGGTAGTAGATTTGATGATTACAACTTAGGGAAAGAGTCATGTTATGTCATGTTTTGTTCTAGATCCCGGTGGATCTAGGGAGATCTGTTACTGTTTGCATATACTCATTTATCCTGTAACAAAATTGGTGACTCCACTGGGGACACAAATCATATTTTTTGTCTTTTGTTGGCCATTTTCTCTTGGTCTACCTATTTCATTTCCAACCAGTCTATGAGTCTGTAGGAGACCCTTATAGACTCTCTGGACCTAGAAGTTCACTCAAAATTTTTGTCCCTTTTCCAAATTTTCATAATTTACAACCCTTTTCGCACTATACCTCTTTATAGCCTACGAGAATCATTCATTCTTTCACCCTACTGTTTAGTCCAGTGCGACCTCCTCACACCCTGCCAGTGTCCAGACTGTGATAATGCCTCATTCTTGTATTGTACTCCACTAGTAGGTTGCGAACCCATTTGTAAAAGTTTTAGATCAGGTCTTCTTGTTATTTTTGATGCCCAAATTTTTTTGTTCATCTGGTAAGAACTTCCTTTTCCAGTGCTTGATTGTTTCTTGACTTCAAATATTGTGGTCGATTAGTTTCTGGAGATTGAAAACTCTTCTTAATCTTTTTTCCCAGTTTTTTACTTATTGACCTTTTACCAATGAGGGTATAATCTCAGATTCTGAGATCTAAGTGCTTTTTTGGTCAAAACTCTTTGATCAGATTAAAAGTTGGGATTATCATTTCTTTAGATTGCTTGTTGCTTGGAAAATTTATTTGTCCATATAAATTTGAAGAAACTTTTTCTTGTCGATTTTTATTTTAAATCTCCATTGAAAGATTTGATTTGGACGTTTATTGAGTATTGTATTTTCACTGGTTGCTTACCTTTTCTTAGTTCCATCCCTATTTTTGGTTTCTAAAAAGAAAAAAAATAATTGTTCTTTTAAGCAATCATTCAAAAAATATTGGCGTTAAAACATTGAAAGAGAACGAATAGTGAATTTATGTTGTCCATGATTGTTTGACATTTGAAAAGAGAATTGTACATCATAGTTTGCATTGTTCCAGAAAAATTCATTTCTCCCTGCTATAGATAGAATTCATTGAATGAAAGTTTGTATCATTAATTTCTATTTATGCATTGTTGGGTATAAGTCTTACACAACATTAGTTTCATTTCCGTCTCCCTCTTGAGTAACAACAGGCTTTAATAATATTGCACAATTTTTTAAAATTCAACTAGTAACTTTTTCTAGGGCTCTTTTGCACCAACATTAGATAGGTTGGAGCTTTGGAATAGGTAGTGAGACATACTCTCCAAAGCACAAAAAACACAATAGTATCTTGTGATAGGGAGTGTCAAATTCCATTTGCATCATTTTGTTCTGGAAATCCCTTCTCACACAAGGGTCAAACCTAAGGTCGCATTGAGATTGACAGAGTTACTCACCCTGCTTTGTTGATATTGGTGTAGAGATTGCATGTATTACGGGGGTCTCTTGAAGGTATACCTACAATGATGAGTGGAAGCCTCTCAAGTTGATTTTGAGCTAGATACCCTGCTCTTGCATGTGGATCGGACTGTCAATTTTTTCTCGAGGAATCATTGTTGTTTGTTGTATCCTTAGTAGCCTATCTTCTTAGAGTCTTACACAAGGTGACTGTGGAGGGGTAAGTCTTCACGGTACCTGGAATAAACGTTGGCCAGACTCACTTGAGATCCTTGGAGAGTGTACCCATGATTATGTGTGGGAGCTTGCACCAGGGTGTAAGCTCGTTAAGTAGGTCATCAATGTAACTTTTCCACCCTAACCCAACCCCTTCTTGTCTCGTCATCACAACATTGGATTTCATCACCAACTAGTGACTTCAGAATTGGAAGGTCTTGTTTGTTTGGTCTTGATTCCTAGATTTTACTAGCACATGTTGTTTTTTTACCTAAGTTTTCCATATAATTTCTTTCATAATATTTTAACTCGATCATAATTTACCCTCCACGTCGTTCATGAAGAATGCAAGGACTACCCCCAGAAGTTCTAGAAGGTTCTCAACCCTTGCCTACCAACTCACCAGAGGGATATCCTCTACAAACTGAAGTCCAAGACGTTGCCACTCCACAAGTGGAAAGAACTAACTCTTTAGAATGGTTCTGAATTACCAATTCTCAAGAGGACTTCCGACTTCCTCCCGACTCTGTGAGACGTATTGATCGAGTGAATTCTTCCAGAGAAATAGTTGTTGACTCTTATGGATTACCAATCGGACGTTTCACAGGACTTGAGGGTCAAGATCCTTTTTGGACTACTGGAATTTTTAGATGGGATCTCTCTGGCTTAGGAGCAGGCATTGATATCACTGTCACACCTGAGTTGCCCGAAACATCTGATCCAGATGCAATACCTTTTACTACTGCCTATTATTTTCCTAGTTCAGACGCTCCGCCAGCTGACCACATATTGACTATTCCCCTCCAAACGGTCTGTTACACAATGGTCCCAAATACTATGAGTCCTCACACCAAGATTACGGTGGCTAGCCAAGCTCCCATTGGCACGCCTCTTTCACCTAGATTCAACCCAACACTTCCCCCCGGATATCATGCATTGAATGCTTCTATTCCCACTCCTACACAAATCCATCTGGGACTCTTGTCATTTCCACTCCTTCTGGGCACCATCTCGTTCCTAGTTTCATTCCGACACTTCCAAGACCCCCTTCCAGAGGGCCTCTTCCATACCCTATCGGAGGCACCGACCCTAGTGGCACCATCCCGTCTTTCGCACCCAATTACCATATTCTTGTTGGTTGACAATTTCACCAAGGAGGCCAAAACCAATCCCCTTTTATAGGAAAAATCCCAATTAGGATGCAACCCCCACCTACCCCACCCTATGGACATAACCTACCTTCATCCTTGGCCCATTATTGGAACTATCGTATCCAAAAAAATCCTCACTCGACTAGGGGGAAACAGCCTCAAGCTAGCTCCTTCATACCCCCTAGTACATGGAAACCATATCCAGGTACATCCAATCCTATTTGGGGCTCCCACGCTCAACCCCACACCCTTGTTCAAGGGAACAACCCCAACCAATACAACCCTATAAATTACCTGCCTCCACACCAACAACCGAATCTGCCCATATATTTGCATTATATGCAAACTGCTTATGGTCCTACTAGTATACCTATGGGGCTCCCTTCTTAAAGTCACCAGTACCCACACGTGAATAGATAGTTACCCTTCTTATCCACCCTGGACCTCCCTGATCTGTCAAGAATTTTAAATGATCTGATCCGTCACTCTCCTCAATGGCCCGTGATACCGACCAAACTACCATATGACATCCTTAAATTCGATGGTAAACCAGGAGAGGACCTGAACAGTCATGTAATGACCTTTCACCTTTGGTGTTCATCCAAATCTTTGATGGATGACTCTATTCGTTTACGCCTTTTTTAGCGAACTCTCACAGGTTTCGCCGCGAAGTGGTATACATAATTACCATGAGGCTTCTTCATCGAATTCAACACCCTCACTATGGATTTCCTCACCCACTACCAGTTATCAATCTGTTATGAAACAGAAACCAAAATTTTGAGTTCTTTCAAACAAACCAGAGCCACTCATATCTCTGATCACATTCATGAGTGGTGACGGAGATGACGTCTCATCAAAATCGAACTCCCTGATCAGTTACTAGTAGAGTGGTTCATGAAATCATTCATGAATGACATCGCTCGTGACATCACCATGGGGAGTTGTCACTGAAGAACAGGTGATCAGTCGTGCTCAATACCTCAACCTCATTTACTCACAAATGGGTACTCTTTACGATTTACTCCCTGACGCACCTCATCCTTCTGCTACTGCTACTTGAACTACTCCTGCTTCTTCTCATGTAGTTGATGGTGTGGTTGGCACTTTCCATGCCCAACCTCATTTTGCACAAGCCTCTAGCAACAACCCCAAATCCATTGCTTCTAATGTTCAAAATGCTTCGTCTCCTACCCCTCCCGCTGGCAAGACTTATGAGGTGAACTCTATTCAATATACCCCCGCTGGAAAGAATAAATCCAAAAAAGGGAAGGGTAAGAACAAGGAGGATAAAAATAATCCACAATCTGAGAAGACCAAAACACAACTTGTTGATGATAAGAATAAACACAAACCCCGATACCCTTGTCTTATCTATGGTGATGATCACTACACTAAGGATTTCCAAGATGAGTCGAGGTTACTAAGTTCCTTCAAGGGACCCTGAAACCGCCTACTCCAGCCATGTTGTCACAACCCTTCCCTTCTCAGCAACAGGCCCAATTGGTCATTCATGACCAACCTTACCCCTCCACTATATCCTATGTATTAATGTGTACAGGTGATTCAAAGAAGAATGAAATCACACTTACCACTCAAGCCAAAGATTATTCTTCCTCTAAAGAGAAGCTTGATGAAATTCCTCCTTTGTTGGTCCAACCATCTCCCATGAGTCCACCTACCAATGATCCTCTTCATCTTGAACGATCGAGCCTAGATACAGTTCTTCACCCTCCCCCAAAGGGTGTTTTCCGAAAGTATTTTTTCAACCCTCATGTGCGTGTTGCCCAAAACTATAGTATTGTCAAAGACCTGGCCCAAGTAGCATCTATGATGTCATCCCTTGAAGTCCTTCAAAGTTTTCCTACACAACCGAAGGCACTATTGAAAGCTATTGGTGGAATCGACCCTACCGATACAAATTTAATAATTTTTGACTTGGAAGATCACATTCCAAGGTTACCCCCTCAAATCGCATTCCAAATACAAGTTATTGTCTCCGACAAGAACATTTGTAGAACAATTATTTATGAGGGTGCCTTGATGTGTGTCATGTCTATTACCTACTGGAAAGCCATCAGCTCTCCTCCCTTAACTGAATCCCACAACATCCTCAAAGCTTTCATTGGCTCTGGTTTTAAGCCTTACGGTGTCCTCCCTTCATTGCCTATTACGTTAGAAGGCAAAATGGTCAATGTTGAGGTGAAGGTATTTGACACTCCTCTCAATTACAACCTTCTACTTGGCCATAGCTGGATCAATTCCATGTGTGCAGTTGTGTCCACTCTTTTCCGTGTTGTACATTCTCCAAATCAAGGAAAAGTAATTACGGTGGACCAATTGACCTTCTTTAACTCTGATGCATGTACCAACAATGTAGCTTTCATTGCAAAAACACCCCCTGGATATGAGAATGTCGATGTCAGTCTTCTTAAATATTCCTCTTTGATGGGTACTTTCCCCATTCCACCACCTGATGTTCCACATCCATTAGTCACCTCGATCAATATGATTTCCACCTCTCTTTGAGAAACCCCTGCATCTTATGACTTGTGGATAGTACCCAACCCCGGTGATCATCTTCGCTATGGTGACCAAATGCCTTTGAGTTCGGTCGAATTTTCTTATCAAGCCATTCAATCGAACACCACTTCTACCCCCTCTCTTGATGATTTATCTCTGGATCCATTCCGTGTCATTTTTCCTACAGACAAGATGATTATGTCTGTTATGTCCATGGAAGATACCCCTTGGGATGATGGACATCATCGTTCCATTCTCTTCTTGGAACAACACACCATTGATAATTACCAACAGATCTCGACCTCGTCAACTATTGTCATCATTTCTACCGTTCTCAAGTCTACACATGATATGTTCTATGAAGGGAACTTAAGTAATATCTCACCCACCATCCCCCTCGACATATCCATCAACCTCGAGTTGTCAAAAATGTGCATATCAAAGCTTCTTGTTCCCATGACGAAGTTGTCACCTACAAGTCTCTTTTCCAAGAATTTTGTGACGTCTTCGCGTGGAGCTATGAAGAAATACTGGGTATTGACCTCGACATTGTTCTACATAAGATTGAGACATACTCAGGTGCTAAACCCATCTGGAAATGACTTCGTCCGGTCCACCCACGTAAAGAAGTCGCTATCAATATTGAAGTTGAGAAAATTCTCAAAGTTCTCTTTATTTACCCTATGGCTCTAATTGAATGGGTTTTCAATCTTGTTTTGGTTAACAAGAAATAAGGTACGATCCATGTGTGTGTTGATTATAGAGACATTACTAAAGCTTGTCCTAAAGACAAATTTCCTACCCCCTTTGTTGACCAGAATGTCGATAATTGTGCAGGAAGTGAAATATTCTCTCTAATGGATGGTTTCTCTGGTTATAATCAAATCAATATCCTACCCACAGACCAACACAAGACCGCCTTTATTTGTCCTTGGGGCACTTTCGCCTACCGGAAACTACCCTTCTATTTAAAGAATGTCGGTGAAACTTTTCAATGTGTTATGTATTATGCCTTTCATGATATAAATCACATTGTGTAACCATATCTCGATGACTTACCAGCTCATTCCATGCACCATGTTGATCATCCAACACACCTCCACGCCATTTTACTTAGATGTTGATTTTACCGTATACGCTTAAATCCCCACAAATGTCTTTTTTGCGTAGAATCCAGCTGACCTATGGGATTTATTGTTTCACGTCAAGGGATCAGGGTAGATCCTTTGAAGGCTGAGGAAATTCTCAATCTCCCTCCTCCTTCCTCACTTCGCCAGCTACAAAGTTTGCAAGGGATGGCAAACTTTCTATGTCGTTTTATCCCAAACTATGTTGAGTTAACTCTTGGCTTTACTTGATTTCTCAAGAAATGTTCTGAGTTTGTATGGGATACCAATGCCAACAAATCGTTTGATACTTTAAAACTGACTTTAACCTATACCCCACTACTTTTCCCACCTGATCACAGT
This sequence comes from Picea glauca, assembly GCA_000966675.3. NCBI lineage: Eukaryota > Viridiplantae > Streptophyta > Pinopsida > Pinales > Pinaceae > Picea > Picea glauca. The sequence continues at coordinate 129,868 of JZKD02S1608397.1, forward strand.
CGAGATTATTTCTTGTATCTCAGAGCCTCGGAATCTACCATTGATATGGTTCTAGTCCAGGAGGATGATTCTCATGATGAACATGTCATTTATTATTTGAGTTGGAGTCTCACGACTACTGAAACCAAGTATTTACATGTTGAAAAACCGGCCTTGGTCGCCGTCCAAGTTGTTCAATGTTTTCAGCACTATATCCTTTTACGCAAGACTACTGTGATTTCCAACTACAACCCTATGCAGAACATTCTTACCTGCCAATTGCTAGGGGGAAAATACTCCAAATGGATCGTAATACTCCAGGAGTTTGACTTAGAATTCGAACACGCTAAGTCCAAGAAAACCTTGGTGTTTGTTTAATTGATATGCGACCTTCCCTTTTCTGAGACAGAAAATGTAGCAGAGGATTCATTACCTGATGAATCCCTTTTTCTTATCAGTTCCGATGACCTTTGGTATGGGGATATCATCATATATCTATAGACCCATACTTTCCAGCTCGATTTGTCTAACACTGGCTGTCATTGCATACGCTACCAAGCCGATCAATATATTATCCTCGGTGATACTCTTTATCATCAGGGGATTGACTCCCTTTTTCAACGCTTCCTCACATTTGATGAAGCCGAGAAATACCTGAATGAATTCCATTCTGGAGCATGTGGTGGTCACATGTCTGGGTATGCTATTTCCCATAAGATCATACAAGATGGGTATTTTTGGCATTCTTTATTTAATGATTGTATTATTTCTGTCCAAAAATGGCACACTTGCCAAACCTACAACAACAAAATACAATCACACCCTGCTCCTCTACACCCTGTAGTCTCCGTTGGACCTTTTGCGAAATGGGGTATCAATTTCATGACATGTCACCCTCACTCAGTTGAGGGGCATGGATACATTATTGTAGTCATAGATTATTTTATGAAATGGGCTGAGGCGATGCTGACATTCAACAATATTGGAAAGATTACAGCACTATCCATATTCAATCACATCATTTCTTAGTTTGGTGTTCCTCAAGCTATCGGTACTGATCATGGTAGCCACTTTAGAAACTTCATGATGTCAGAACTCACCAAAAATTTGGGTCTTTTCCATGAAAACTCAACACCCTATTACCCACAAGCCAGTGGCTAGGTTGAAGCAATAAACAAAGTCCTCATTACCATGCTTCGATGAATGATAGGGATTCAAAAAATGAGTTAGCACATGATGTTGTTTTCAACATTGTGGGCTTACCGGACATCCGTCATGTCTGCTACCGGGTTTACACCTTTCCAGTTAATCTATGGTCTCGAAGCTATCTTGTCGATTGAATGTGAGATACCATCTCTAAAGCTATCCATTGAACTTCTCTCAAACACTTCTGCTGAAGAAGAACGTCTGTTGTAACTTATGCAACTAGATGAAACCCATCGTGATTCCACCCTAGTTATAGAAACCCAGAAGAAATGCATCAAAGCCCAATACGACAAACATGTCAAGCCACACATTTTCTCTGAAGGTGATCTGGTTCTCCTTTATGAACAAGATCTAGATTTGCTAGGAACTAGAAAATTTGAGGCTATGCGGCGAGGCCCTTATATCGTCAGATGGGTGTTGGAAAAAGGAGCCTACGAGTTAGTGGACTATGATGGTATTCCTTTGAGTGAACCCAGAAATAGGATTTACTTAAAGAAATACTATGCTTAGATCATTTGTGCATGAGTGTTTGTATTTTATTGTATCATACTTTTTGTGTGTTAGTTTAGTGTGCTTTTTCGTTGTTTGGTTTCTGCCCTCGACCGCTTACCTTGCATTGTGCTTGGTTTCCAGATGTCTGAGTCTTCGCTACCCCATGTTGGCTTCGCCGATGGCGATATTCATAGTACTTAGAACTTAGATTCTATTGCATGGGCAATTTACGCACCTACAAATGAACTTATTAGTCTACGAGGTGTTTTCCTCAGTCATGTGACCAATAATATCATAGAATATAGCGTCGTTATCGAATTGTTGATTGCTTCTATTTCGCTTGGTATCTGCCACTTGGTTATACGACTCGTTTCGTAGCTAGTAGTGCTACAGTTAAGTAATGTCTATGCTATCTGAAGTCCTACTTTATTACAAGTATATCTACGAATTCGCCTCTTGGAACGTTATTTTGATTATATTGAATACCAACACATTCCTAGATGTCTAAATACATTTACTGATGTTGTAGCTAATTATGTGTTAGAAAGACATTTGAGACATTTATAAAACCAATCACACATCACATGTATTATACAAAACAAATAGGCTGGTAGAAGTCGTATATATATATATATATATATATATATATATATATATATAACGATCAAAAGTTTTACAGAAAGTTTTTGTCCGGGACCAAAGTATCAAAATATATGAAGCACATGGCTTCTACAAAATACCATCACGGATGACGCTCACGGTAACATACATCTGCTTGATATACTCTACGGAGTAGTCGATTGAGAGACTCAGACACACCCATAGTATGACGTTGATAACGTCTCTGGATCTCTCCAATAGTAATGTCTGAGGCATCTCCAGTCAATCCCTCTAAGTTATGTTCAGTTGCCTCATAGTCGTAAACATCCCATCTTTCCACTGGAGCCACTTATCCCTGTCTCTGAATGGGAGAAGTTCCTGGAGGTTGATAGGGCCCCACATCTGTGTCAACAAAAGAAATTTTTTATTAGTCCTTGGATAAACATAAAAACATTTTATATAATAAAATTTGCAAAAACATTTAAAAAGAACAAAATGTGTACTTCTCACCTAAGTCACCCCACTGAGCATCCTAAGGTAGGACCAAATCCAGATATCCTAGAAAATCCAAACCGACATATGCGTAGTCATCAATCATCAACATCTGGGGCCTCAACCTGTCAAAAAATGAATCATTATATTTGATTATAGGCCTATGTGCCGATCCATGAGGTTAAACCACCTCAGTATCTTCGGATCCTATGGGGATGATAAACACCAATCTACCTGTAGTTGCAGCAGTGGGACCCTCTCAAGGAAGAAAGACACCAAAATTGACCCGTACCCAAACTGCTTCAAGTCACCCCTTCTACACTTTGTCAGTTTCCTCTTCATACTACAGAGAACCACATCCAACCAATTGAAAACCTGAGGTTCTGTGCACTCTATTACATATTGGAACTTTCTCTGGAGATCCATGTGCAGAGATGCGCTCCCAGCCATGCATGCAATGGTAAACAAGATAGTCCATAGGATCAAGTCTTGAACCCCCCAAATGGAAACTTTACCCTTGCTTCTCTCCACCTCAGGAACACAATGTTGGTGAACATACTCACTCATAGGAAGTCCACCACCTCTACCTTTGTTCAGAGACGCATGGGATACACATCGTGACAACCCCATCAAAAAATAGATATCCTTGATATCTAGTGTCAGCATGTGAACCCCTACATGAAATAACTATTGATCCACATCCCACATGTGGACCAGGTACTCTAACAACTTGAGTTGGGTTCTCATGCCCGAGATCCTGAAATTTTTTAAAAGACCACAGTCTCAAGGGAAACAACTATACGCGGATGATTTTCAGCAATGGAATCCTCCTCCTCATGTTACCTTTCCCTCCATTCCAACATCATGATGATTAATACCTGCAATGGAGCCATGAGAAGGAAGTTAGAAACTCATTTTAACCTCTTGAATAATTTATTATTGAGTAAAAACTTGCACAAAAATCCATTTTTCAGCCCTCACAAGTGAAGCTTGCACACAGTGCGAGATTCTTGCAGGTGCACTAAATCTCACCTATTGTAATCTTAGGTTCTTGCAGGTCCTGAATGGCTCACCTGCGAGAATGCCTAAGCGCATTCACCAACCCTAAAATGGACTCAAAACACTTAAAGTTACCAATAAAAATCAATTTTAATCCATGAAAATATTGAAGAATCAGGAGATTACCTTGTTGGCCGAAACCATTTGCTGAATGATCGCTTGTACCTCCTGCAATCAAGCAAATAAATTTGGAGAAAAAGAGGCGTCTTGGACAAGTTTTTGGCAAAGTAACAATGAAATGGTAAAAAGGGCTTTTTCACCCATATTTATTCACATTTTAACTATTTCTTATTGATTTTTTTTAATTTATTTTTTATATATTATTTTTATTATTTTGTTTAAAACACCTAATACCCTAATAGCCTTGTGAGTATGTTTTTTCGTAGGTAGGTGACCTAGAAGCCTGAATGACGGTGTACGAGTATTTTTTCCTTTTTTTCATCACATGTATGAATATCATTTTAGGGTTTTGTAGGAGAAACCTCGAGCTCTGTCTTTGTTTGTTCTCGTGCTCAAAAATACATGAGAACGTAACCACGTATACTTTAGTCATCTTTTCGTACTTGTCATGATAACATGAAAACAATGAAAATAAGGGAGTATCCTTTAAGCTCTTTTCACGCTCCATAAAAATGAAAAGATTGTCGAGCAATATTGTTCTTTTCATGCTCATAAAAGTGTTTGAAGAAAACGTTCGATGAGCGATAGTTTATCACTTTTTCGGTCTCGTCGAACTAATTTACGAAAAAGAAACATTGAGAGTTCTCTTTAAGTGTTTTTTCAGACTATCAAAACACGAAAAACCCCGAGTTTTCTATCTTTGGACTTGTTAAACAAACATCGAAAGACCCTTTATGGGACCGAACCACTCCTTCCCAGTGTTCATTAAATGTACGCTGAGGGACTCGTCTGAAGGATGAGTTTACATCAACAATCATATGTTATCCTCCTCAAGATTGTGTAAAAATAAAGAGGTACTTGTCAGAAATGGTGGGGGGAATTTTGGGAAAGGGATATAGCTTCGTATTTGTATTAATGGTAGTAAGTGTCTCTCTTGAGCATGACACTCCTTGTTCGTCATTTGAATCCAAGTTGGAAAATTCATTTTTCTCTCATCTGACTTACTACAAGGTCATATCTTGGGTCATCTTTGAGTCAATGTTGCCAAGACCATTGTTGTGTCGTTCATATGTTCAAGAGAATTCCAAACAAGCCCTCCATTGAGTCGACCATCTGCAGTTGTCCATTCTTACCATGTCAACCTTCCTTGTGTCCATTTCAAATCATATTCATACTTTGAATTACCCTCAAAATCTATTACTTATTTCGTGTCATTGATGGGGGATACAACAAGGCCCTCCTGTGATGAGTCTTTTTCCATCAACTCCAATTCATTATCTAGGAATAACACTTAGAAGTCATTTAGTACCTTAGAAAATGCATGCCTTAATGGAAGGTCTCTTCTCTTTCAACAATGGATTCACATAATTTGTCCCTGATTGAGAGATTCCGTCGAATGATTGGCTTCATCTCATTTATTCACATTCGTTTAGATTGTACTTAGGTACCTTGGGATTCACTGAAATCAATGGTGATTTCCCTCGCACTTGTTAACGGTTTTCATCAATGATCAGTAATTGAGTGGTTTCTACCATGTTCGACTTTGTCACATGTAATGATATGGCTATATTTGTACTTTTCAGACGACGGGATTGAAGACCCTGGGTCTCATCTTTTTTGGCCCAGGTTGCACTAGAGTATTTATGATTTGTATTGACACATAGATCAACTTTTTATGTCACGTGGCTATGTCCTAATCTGTGTCTTCTAAACACATAGATCCACAGTGTATTCTTGACGTCTATGTGGTATTTTGGCGACATGGATCCATAGTGTATGATTGGTGGCCATGGCCTACATTTGTGATTTCATTCATTTGTGGTCTGAGCATGGGAATGCCTACCTTAGAAATGAAATTATATTTTGCAGATGCTTGATTGTTTCCAGGTTTCTGATTAGGTGTGATCCTTGTTTCTAACACACACATGCATTTTACAAAGTATTTCAGTTGTCATGAGTTCTAGCCTCATCCTTTGGGGGGCATTCTTTTACACATTATTTTTTTCACTCTGGTGGTGTCTCTATAGTTATATGTTCAGGCTCTCATAAGGAACTTTTTCCTGAGAAAAGTGATTGTTGTCTTCTTCCACAAAACATATTTTTAAGATGAGTTTGTAGGATGACTATGTTGTAGGGTGCGAGAATCTTGATTCTCGCAGGCAATCCTATACCTAGCCTCTGAGGTGTTCCCAGTCTGCTTTATAGGTAGGGTGCAAACCTGTTTTAAAGATTAAAAGGAAGAGGAAGTTACGAAGGTTCTAGAAGAGGATCTTCTAGAAAATGAGTTAGCATTCGCATAGTTGGCATCCTATTGACTTCTCAAATTTAGTGGGATCATCCTGATCCCTTTAACCATATCTCCTTATCCTATATAATGAAGGGTTTCTCAAGGAAGAGATTAAGCAACATTGAATGGAGAATTGATGAAAGAATTATGTGAGGAACCCTGTTTTAATTGAATCTTTAGGTCTCCATTTGTCTATCAAGCCATAGTAGATCTTCTTCATGCAAGTGTAGAGAAAGTGTGTGTGTCGGAACCAAGGACCCCTAAAAGGAAGCTTGTGACATCAAGGTGATCTGGTTGTATCTTCTACTTTAATATTTAATACAATACTGTGGCTTGCCCTTTTCCCATAAAATCACTCTTATTTTATCACATAACTCCTTGATCATATACATAGGTTTTCATTGAATATACTTTGCTATCTTCACTTCGATTGGTTTGTGTTGTCTTGGACCTGATCTCACAAGATCACCGGAGAAAAGTAGGAACAACAAAGACCTAAGGAAGTGATATAAAGGTATGTCACTCATTCCTTCTTGGTAGTAGATTCGATGATTACAACTTAGGGAAAGAGTCATGTCCTGTCCTATTTTTTTCTAGATCCAGGTGGATCTGGGGAGATCTATTAGTGTCTGCATATACCAATTTATCCTATAACATTCGCCTAAAGAGATATCACCGAAAATATGTGTGGTCTCAGACTCACCGCATCTGCCACTTTGTTCAATGTTACTTTTATGTAACTAATCTCAAATAGTACTCGCTAAGTACTTCTGACCAACACCTTTGTCGCTCGTTCAAGTCGCTTTGTGTAAATATGTGCTGCAAACCATAGTGATCTATTTTTAGTTCGAATTTTCGTTCAATTAGGTAGTGTCTCCACACTCTCAGGGAATACACAATGACCAATAACTCAGAATAATGTGTCACATAGTTCTCCTCATGCTTCTTAATTTCCTTGCGATGCAGGCAATCACTTGACCATATTGTGTCAATACTCTGCCTAAACATTCCTTGGATGCGTCTATGCATACCAAGGAATCCATGTCCAAGTTAGGGAATTTTAGTATCTACATTATCACCAACAACCCCTTGAGCCTTTGAAAGACTTCCATGCACTTCTTGGGCCATACAAACTTCTTGTTTTTCTTCTGCAATTCCGTGATCAAATTTGATATGTTCAAAAAACCTTCGACGAACCATTTGTAATACCTTGCTAAACCCAAAAATCTGCATAATCCTAATACATTCGTCAACATATTCCATTCCATAATAGCCTCTACCTTCACTAAATCCACAGTAATGCCTTCGCTGGAGATAACACTTTCTAAATAATGAATCCCCGATTGATAAAAGGATAATTTCAACAGTTTTCCGTATAATTTGTTTTCTTGTAAACACTGGAGAACGAAGCGCAAATGTTCGTCATGGTCTTTCATCGTCTAAGAATATATCAATATGTCATCGATCAATACTTGAAAAAACGTGTCCAAGTATTCGCAGAACACCCCATTCATTGAGATCATGAATACCCTCGGGGAGTTTGTAAGTCCAAATGGTAAACTCATAATGTCCGAACCTCATCTTGAATGCAGTATTAGGAATGTCTTCCTCTTTAATCCGTAATTGACGATATCGTGATCTCAATTCAATCTTTGAAAACACTACCGTGTCTTTAATTTGATCAAAAAAATCATCTATTCTTGGCAACAGATATTGGTTCTTGATCATTGCCTTTTTTAAATGACGATAATCAATATAGAGTCTCCACAACCCATCCTTATTTCTTATTAAAATAATAGTTGTACCCCAAGGTAAGAGACTTGGACGTATAAGTCCTAGGTCCAACAAATCTTTCAGTTTTATTTTCAACTCCCGTAACTTAGGGGTCAACATCAGATAAGGCATTCTTGCTATCGGTTCATTTCTAGGTTTTAAGTCGATGGTAAATTCTAGCTCTCTTTCAAGTGAAAAACCTGGTCATTCTTCTGGGAACATGTCCACAAACTTTCATACTACTAGAAGGTTTTGTAATCCTTTCACCACGCCCTTTTCATTCAGTGCTAATATCTCATGTATCTTGCATCATTTGTGCATTCTCTTCTGTAACGTTAGGGAAGAAATGAACCTTTAGGAAACTCCCTGGTTTCTTCCTACAATCACTCATCTTTGTCCCTCATCATCGATCAAACTAAGCTATTTCATATTACAATTGAGTATTGCATCATGTGATTCTAAACAATCCATACCAATCATGATGTCATAATATCCTAATATCGTGACGAACAGGTTGGACTTTGTTACCAAATTTCCTAGGTTAAGGCTAGACAGTTTGTAACCTTCCCTCCAACCTTCTTCTTGGCACCTGAATCCGTTTCCATGTAGCTAAACTCATCTTGTTCGATTTCCTTTACCTTAATTATTTTTAGCGCTGCACCAGAAACAAATCTCTTTGTAGTACTAGGATCTATCAAAATTGTAAAGGTCTGGTTAGTGTTAGTACCTGACATCTCGAGAACAGTAGATTGGTGCTTGTCCTGATAGTTATTCACTGCTGCATGAATCCTATGGGCCTTGTCCAAATATCCAACTTTATTGCATCCTCTTGATTCGACCACTCTAGCCTTCTGAACTAGAAAATATCACTGGTATTGTGGATCTTGAGTCCAACCTCTGATCTTCAGTCCAGTACTCCTAGTCCAATAAATAGAAGTTTTTGGCCTACCATCCTGAGCTCCTAGTCTGTTCTACTAAACATGCCTAAAGTTTTGTTGTTGCAGGCGATGTTACTGCGATGTGGATGTCGTCTGTCCCATTGGTCTTGTAGGATTCCTTCCCTGACCCCCGTTGGTCATCTCTTCCTGAGTTATGAGGGCCTTCTAGATTACATCGTGCAACATCTGAGGCATTGGGATCCTCACCTTCACACGAATGTTGAGGTTAAGGTAGAACACATCTTGTTGTCCTTTTTCTTCTTGGTGTTTAGGTGTGGAGCATACCTAAGCAGCTCCATGAAATGAGATTCATACTCGAGTGCCATATGACCACCATATCGTAAGGAGTTGAACTCATTGATCTGACGCTCGACAAGTTCCTTTGATAAATACCTCTCCTGGAACCGTTCCTCGAACATTTCCCATGACACGTCTTCGACGACCATGTTTATCAATTTTAATGGTTCTCTAGGATTATGAATTGTTTTCTTAAATCCCATATTGATTGATTTATTTCCTCTCTTTAATTATGGTGAATTTGTGGAAAAGTTTTTTATTTGATAACCTTTAGACATATTATGAAAAGGTGGTGGTTGAAAACCTTTATTTCACTAGTTAATCTTGTCTTGTATAATTTCTCTCCATGCTTTTGGATTTTTAGACCGTTGTTTGTACTATTCATAACATATCCTATCTTTTTGTAATACTTCATTCAAGGTTTTTGGATTATCAAACTCTATTCTATCCTTGTATGACTAAGGTAGACAACTTAAAAATATCTGAACTTTCACTTTTTCATCTATTATGGAAGGAACGAACCTTAACAGTTATAGAAATTTGGTAACCAGATCTTCCATAGACATTTGTCCTAACTTTAACTCATAAAATTATTTGGTCTTTCTTTCATAATAGCTTTTAGATAAATATTGTTTCTTAAAATATTTTTTAAAGTCTGTCCATTCCATTTTCTTTTCTTTTAAACCCTTGGCTAACTTTAAGTCCCGCCACCATATACTAGATTTACCTTTCATATCATAGATGGACATACTCACTTCATATTACTAGGGTAATTATAAATCTAAAAATGCTTCTTTATATCTACTAACCAAGCTTCCATCTCTTCGCTAGTTCTAGATTCTCCATCAAAAGTTGAAGGTTTAATTTTCTTAAATTCTCCATCCAAGTGATCCATCTACTTGCTTTTCTTCACTATAGATACTTTATTTTCAATCATGTGCGTATCATTAGAAGATTTTTTTTCTTTTTCAGTTTCTTTTCTTGAATCATTTGTATAATTTTTACTAACTTCCTCATCCATATCATTATTCTTTGGAATATTTTTTGTTTCCATACTTCGTAGAAAAAAATCATTTATTTCATGTTTTTCTTTGTATGCCTTCTTCAATTTCTTATTATCTACCTTGAAAGTTTGTAACTCTACAACATGATTTATCATTGTTCCTAAAACCTGTGTTGTTGAACTACTTTCACTGGGATGCTTTCTATCCATACAAATCTGTTGATTATTATTTCTTTATTGTTTCTCCACTTTTCCATTATGTGCAGACATAATTACAATTCTTGAAGTATAGTTTGTTTGTAAAACTTTTGTCATCAACACTAGGAAACGATGTCGAATTTTAGACCCAAATGTAGTAGTGGTAAATGCTTGGTATATGTTTTTAGCAAATATTGTAAAACGTTTTTTTCTAAAAGACATATACCAAGGATTTACCACTACTATGAAACATTTTTCTCTAAAATACATATACCAAGCATTTACCACTACTACATTTGGGTCTCAAATTCAACATCGTTTCTTGACATTGATGGAAAAATTCAATTCTGATATTGGAATTTTTTTAGAAACTATTAACATTTACATTTTTTTCTTCATATGCCCTAATCCATGTCCCAAATTTGACATCATTCACATAACATCACAATTATGAAATTACAGCGTGGAACTTCTAACAACTTTCCATTTGACCAATGACCATTGGTTATGTTTAAATATTCAATAAGTTTTACTTTATTAAACACTCAATAATTTTGAGTAGGTTACATTGGTATATTTAGTTCAACATTTATGTAAATTATAAATATTGGAACCTAATACATAGACCAATAATTATGTAATAGTTGTGACATTTGTAATAGTTCTTTTGTCATTTTTGTGATGCTTGAAATATATTTTTTAGCTTTCAAATTCGATTTCTTTATATACAGAGTTCAGGTTTTTTCATAAACTAAATTCTCTTTAAGTAAACAAATTTTGAATTCTAAATGTGTGGAATTCTTTGAATATATTCTTATAATGCATTAATATTACTTCAATTAATACACAAGTATAATCTAAGCTTTTGATTGGGAGGAAATTTTGATGACCATTGCTAGTTTTGAACGAGGCATATGGTGATAGTAAATGTTACTGCCCTTATATTGTATGCAAGGGAATGAAGATGAAAATAATTAAAAAAGAATCAGTTAGAACACATCCTTATGACTTTTGAAACTTTGAAGGGAGAATGAATCCTAGGATTGGATTAGAATGTCGAAAGATGTGACAAAGAGTAAGAATCCAAAGATTAGAATGCCTAAAGATGTGCCAAATTGTAGTAGAAATATGGGTGAATGAGATAATGGATATGCAGAAAAAGAAAATGATGTAAATCCTATGGAAGAAAATGATATTGATGAAATTGAGAATACCAGGATAAATGTATTGATCCATGACATGTTTTCTCTCGTGGATGATATATTAAATGACATTTATAATATACCTCTAATAGATAAGGCACAAAACCCCCTATATGAAGTCTCAAAGGAAAAATATTATATCTACTATATTGTTATTTGTGAAATTGAAGGTATTGAATGGTTTTTCAAACACCTTCCTTACACATGTATTAAGGTAAGAAATATAATTCTTCATACATGCATATTTTGTTTTCCTTTTTTAGTGTAAATGTATAAAGGATGCAATATTTACTAGCATTCATTACAGTAAAAAAAAAAATGTTGTAGATTGTTATGTGATTTTCTCCTACCACCGTCAAATAATTTACCTCACACATACAAAGAATTGGTTTTTATTATGAAATATATAAGAATGGAGTATCAATCTATTTATGCATTCCCTAAAAATCATATTACATATTATGGTGAACATGAGAAAAATATGGAATGCCCTCAATGTAGAGTAAGTATCTATTGTTGGCAAATATTTAACAGACAGTGAATGGCATAAGTACAGGAAGAATGTAACAGATGGGCATCAGTGAATATGGCATGAGTACAGGAAGAATGTACAGAGGATTGTTGGCATATTTAACAGACATTGAATGCTTGTCATTGATGGCAAGTACAACAATGAAGATGGCATGAGTATAGGAAGTTTGTAACTGACAGGAAAACATAAGCTATGTTCAAGAAGATCAAATGTTCGAAGGCAACGCAACATTGATCAAATGATCAAAGGCCCGTAAAGTTTGAGAAGCATTTCTGATCGTTGGATCCCACTCAAAATTCCCGATAGAACGAAGGTCGTCAGATCTAAATGTAGCCAAGAAGAGAGCACTGAAGAGGAGGATAGATATCATATGTTATATCCAAGTGCAGGACCCGACCATTGTTGGATCAATGAGAACCTGCACGTTCTTTAAAGTGCAAGGAGTAGCGGGGCTCACAAAATCTCGAAATAAGGAGAACCATCCATCATCAGGAAGGACACGTGGGGATAAATTGTCATTTCGCTGATGAGAGAGTCAAAGGAATAGGGTTCCCTAACCTCTCGATATCACAATATGAAAAATCGTGATTTAATCTGAACCGTCATATTAAGGTTGAATCTGACCGTTGACTCAAGTCCATGTCAGAGTTTTGGGAATCAATTGTTCAAGATGTCAAAGATTATCAACAATAGGAATCTCGATGTTGCGATATGTGAAATCGTGATTTAAGCTGAGCCATCAAATCAAGATGTGATCTGGACCATTGATCCGACTCCATTATGGAGTTTCGTGGATCGGGACTTTGAAATAAGAAAAACACCGAACATCAAGAATGTCGAAATTGCAATTCAATATCAGTCGTTGAATCAAGACAAGATTTGAACCATTGATCTAACCCCATATCATAGTTTTGTGAATCACAACATGGAGAGGCAAAGAAAACAATGCAGCAATCGCGATATGCGAAATCACGATTCAATCGCAGTCGTTGAATCAAAATCAGATCTAGACCATGGAATCATAGGACATGTGGCAAGCGATTGAAATTTCGTTGACTTGGGGTCAATGAAGCATAGTGTTGAATATCGCGAAATGAGAAATCGTGAAATCTCTTTATGCATAAGCGCATGGTCATAGCCATTGATCACATCGATGGAAGATGGAGGTAGAAGCTAGAGGTGATAAGCTTGGCCACAAAAATGTCGAAATGAATGCAATATCTCATGAAGCAAATCCAACTGTACAAGTGAATTTGAACAAAGATCCGAGGGCTACTATTCTCTCTCACAGTTAACTCCTCAGTTACAAATCTGTTAGTGAAGCGGGCCCATGATTGTCGATCAGTTGGCATTTCAGTTGCTTGGACAATTTTCTTTCTTGTGCCTAAGGAGATGCAAAGTGGAACCGCCATGGGGGTGTGTATAAAAGAAAATGAGACTGACTGGGTGATGGGGGTTGTTCGGTATGAAAAATGAATGAAACTGTAAGAAAGGAAAAATAAGAGGATGTGCGGTGTGATATGGAGAAGACGCACAGTGTGAGAAGAAACTCAGTGAAGAGTAAAAGATGATGAAGAGAAGTTGAAGCAGAGAAGAATGAGAGAATCAGTTGATGTAGAGCATACCTGTTGAACAGACAGAGGAAGAGAAGAATAGAAGAACAGTTTGTAGAAGACCAGATTTACAGAACAAAGAAATATTGGTAAGAATTGATTTATTTGTGTAATTGACTGTTTATTTATTCATTCATATTCTAGGGAGGTTGGGAGGTGCTCGGGAGGACTGTTGTCCTCAGAGGTTCAAGTGAAAACATGAATACAGGAAGTTGTAGATTCCATCTGGTTGCAACCAGAGAAATTAGGGTGGCAGGGTGGTGCAAGGGAGAACAAGTGTTCTTTGTTATACAAGATGGAGCCTATGTAACTGGAAGTTGGTGCTTCCATCCAGTTGGTGCTAGAACATTAAGGGAGTTGGTGCTTCCTTCTAGTGGGTGATAGAGAATCCAGAGAATTGGTGCTCTCAAACAAGTTGTAGCTTGTAAAATAGAGGTAGCAGCCTCACATTTAGTTGGTGCTCAATTATAGATGATGTACAACACTAAAAAGACTGCATATCATTTCGAAGAAGAAGAGGTTTTCTCCCTTTATGGGTTTCCTCGTGAAAATCTATCTTTGTGTATACCTTAAGTGTGACTGATGCTCTTTACTTTTACTATCCATATGTTGTATATTGTTGATGATCACTTGAAGAAAGATTAATAATGTATTAATAGACTTAATATTGTTTAAGCTCAATTACAACTGATTCACCCCCCCCTTCTTAGTTGTCTTAGTAATTTCAACAATTGGTATCAGAGAAGGTTCCTTTTATTCAAAGGTAGATATGTAAGATTAAACATGACAATTCATGAAGGGACTTCAGCCTCTAATCCCCCTCTATTTGATGGAACAAATTTTTCCTTCTGGAAGATTAGAATGAGAACTTACTTAATGGCCTTGGGTGCTGATGTTTGGGATGTAGTAGAGACTGGATATACAAAGCCTGTTGTGCTATCCTCCAATGATGATAAGTTAGAGTTTAGTTTTAATGCTAAGGGAATGAATGTTATCTTGAATGGACTTGCTGAAGCTGAGTTTGTAAAGGTAATGCATCTCAATACTACCAAAGCAATGTGGGATAAACTTATTAGCAGTTATGAAGGAAATGAGAAAGTAAAAGATGCCAAACTTCAAACATACAGATTGAAATTTGAACAACTAAAGATG
>JZKD02S1608408.1:25920-86197 GCA_000966675.3 Picea glauca
GGGGGTTGGAGCCTCCTTCCAGTTGCAGCTGGAAAACAAAGGAAGTTGGTGCTTCCAATGAATGTAATTCTTCAAGACATATAAGAAAAAACATTATGTGGTTTTCTCTCGCTTTAGGTTTCCACGTAAAACACTTGTGTATTGTGTATGTGTATGATTGTACATTTGTTTATTGCTTATTTACTCTGCAGTTATTTGATGATAATGCTACATTGTTATAACACTTGGATTATATGGTTAAAAAGGATCCAATTTCTCTATTACTGATTCACCCCCCCTCTTAGTAATCCAACACTGTGAAAACTAGTCCCAAAATCAATATGAAGATATCTGCATACAATGGAGTACAATCTGATCTCCCATGATCATTGAAGTCATATAGGTACTGGTCCAATGAATGATAGCAAAAATTTAGGAAAGTTGTGACTATAAACTGATGTCTTCAATTCTTCTACATGATCTTCCAAATGTGCAAGTCTACATCATGTGAATAGAGGAGTTGAGGTTGAACAAAATGAGATTTCGTTTGATTACTGGTCATTCAGGGATACCGTTAACAAAATAGAGACATTCTATCGATAATCAAAATAGGTATCAAGGCACCAAGTACATTCTTGTAAGTGTGAATAAAGGTGTTGAGGTCGAACACTTGAACAATCCATCGATCTGGAGACATTGATGTATTCTCAACTGTCTATGGCGAGAGAACTTTCCATTGATGACTGCAAGCCCCTTGGTACTCATAGGACTCTAGGCCTCATTTCCAGAATAGATGAACTAAAGTTGATGGAAGAAGACCCGTTGAAAGGAGAGAATTAGGGTATCTCTCATCAGTTAGCACAAGGTACAAAGAAATAGCTTGATGATTTGGAGGAACTCAGATGAAGATTATGTTCACAAACCAACGACCTTATGCGTCTTTCGCATGCAAAAAATGCGAGTAGTGAATGAAAAATACCCTCTAAATAATAGCCAATAAGGAAAATTTCCGACAAAGGAAAGGAAACCACCAATAAGTCTAATGGCATCCAAGGCACCGCACAAATCCCAATGTGTGAATATATTTCTTATCATTGAACATAAGGGATATCCCCCAGTCAACGACCAATGAGGAGATGTCGAATACTGGGTTCAAAGTTGCCTACCCATAATGAAAGTAGGACCAGGTTGCACAGTAGGACTACAACTTCATGTAACTCTGAGACATGCTGAGGGAATGACCGACATGCAAAGTCAATGGTTCTGAGGAATGGATGACACATGCTTATACACTTCCTTTGAACAAGAGAATGAGACATATGAAGGACTCTGACAACATAGACTCAATGATGAAACTTTGTGATGCAGGAGGCACCAATCAAACTATCCATAGGGACTGGAAGAGTAACCAGTCGGAGGAGTAAACTCTAAGTAACAAGATCAACTTACTAAGGTCATTCTAAACCCAAACTTTGGATGACATGTGGACTCAAATTTTTTTGCTCTGTTCAAAGGTGACACAACTGCTACCAATATGAGATAATATTCTTTTCCTGGCCGTCTTTTTTTGTTTTTTCATAAGCAAATGAATGCTATGGTACAATGGAGGAAATGAGTTTCGCAAGTAAGCAACTAGTTCCAACAATGGAACATACCTATTCTTAATGCAATGAGGTGCATGTAGGATGTGGAAACTTAGGGGAATGTTTCCTCTTAGGGTGCAGGGTGTCAAGTTGCAAAGGATATAAACAAGGCTTCGCTTGGCTAGTGATGCAAATTGTTGAGGTAATGGGATTATAACGAGAAACTTGGAACCATAAATAGGCTCAATATTGCAAGCAAGATATTGGAATGCATTTACAAATTAACTCCAAAGAATATCCTTTTTCGTAAATTTAGTCCCCTAGGCCCGAAAAAGTATAAAACCATACATAGGAGAACTCTTCTAGCCACTAGTGACTAGAGTATTCCTTTTTCGAAATTAGTCTACTTGGTCCGAAAAAGGGTTAAACTTACACCAAATAGTCATTTCAAATCTAATTAAAGAGTGTGAAAGAGAAAAGTTCACTCAACAATATTTTCTCTTTTTTATAGAGTCGGAAAAGAGCTTAACTAAGACTCGGGGATGTTTTTCTAAGAAACTTATCATGGGGGAGGCCAGGTCTCCCATGCAAGACTTTTGTCAAAATTCAACAACTCACAGATAGCTTACACAAGCTTGGGAAAACCCAAATAGTTTCAAGTCGAGGAGGATAAAATACTTGCAGAGGTTACCTAATCTACAATATATCGAATAATTCCCCTTATCTAGAAGGGTGTAGAGGAAAGAATTTGAGGCTCTACAAGATCATTCCCATCAAAGGAAACCACCCTAGGACTTGGAGGGAGCATACTCAAAGAGAGTGGAATGATCCCTTGTTTTGAAGGTACATAATTATAAATTCTAAGGACATGGTCGAAGGATGCATCACCCCCAAAAAGAAGAGTGGGATTGGCCGAAGATTGCATCGGAAATGTCACTTACTCTCAAAGAGAAGAGTGGGATAGACCGAAGATTGCATCAGCACGACTGCTTCTTCAAGCGTTGGTTGAATAGGATGCGAGACAACAAGGTCAAGAGATACATCACCCGCCCAAAAAATAGTGGTGTTGACTGAATATTGTATCGACATGACCATTGGTTGAACAAGATGTGAGACAACAAGGTCAAGAGATTCATCACTCACTGCAAAAAGAGTGGTTTTGGCCGAAGATTGCATCGACACGACCGCTGTATCAACCAAAGAAGGATTAAAAAATTGGGAAACCAAATACGACTCAAAACTTGAAGGGATATGATACAAGG
Organism: Picea glauca; assembly: GCA_000966675.3. Taxonomy (NCBI): domain Eukaryota; kingdom Viridiplantae; phylum Streptophyta; class Pinopsida; order Pinales; family Pinaceae; genus Picea; species Picea glauca. Next base: position 28,745 of record JZKD02S1608408.1, read on the forward strand.
ACCACTCTTGTTGTACCACAGTAGTAGCAGGGCACAAATGAGTTAGGTGACCTCCTTTTTAAAGCCTACAAAGGAACTTGGGCTTACGTCCTAAATGTCTAGGATTCTCAATTGTATTAATGCCCCCAACATGACTTGTGGTGGCTGGTGACCTTCTCCCAGCATGACTTGCAGAGGCTAGTAGCATATCTTCAACATGAATTGCAGAGGTTGTTGAAGAATCTCCAACATGACTAACATAGGTTAGTGAAAAATCCCCAACATGGCTAGCAGAGGTTGGTGTTGTATGTGTAGTGTGACTACAAATGACTAGAGTTGTGCCCCCAACATGACATGTAACAACTGGTTGATGGTATACAACATGAATTGCAGAGGTTGTTGACCTATCTCCAACATGACTAGTAGAGGTTGGTGATATAATGTCCGTATGACTTGCAGTGATTGGACTTGTGATTACAACATGACTTGTAGCGACTGGTTGTGGCATTTGAGACCAAGGTTCTGAGAAAGACTGATTTTGAGAAAGTGCAGGCCAGGAAGGGTTATGTTATACACCATGGCCCTGTCTGGAAGGATAGTATCCTCCTCCAAACTGATTCATAAAGGGTTGTAAGGGCATCGTCACCGAGGAAGCCGCTTGGAAAGAGAAAGCGACATGACAAGGGTTAATAAAGTGAGGATATATGTTGCCCCAAGATGAAGGAACTTTGTGAAGGGGGTTTCCCATACTATAAAACTTACTCCCTTTGGATGAAACACCAGAGGAAATACGAAGGTCCACCATGGGAAAAGCATTCATAGGAATCGACATAGCGGAATAAGGATATATGGATGGGATGTAATAAGTAGAATGAACGCCCATTTGAGCACTTGCTCTTGGAAAAGTGAAGTTAGGATTGGATCCATAGGAAGAAAGATTCCAACCTCCTATTGTAAGAGTTGGTTGAGGGATATGAATCCCACCAAACGAAAAAGGAGAAAAAGGAGGCATCATTCCCCCAAACCCAAAACTAGGATTCACATAAGAAGATGTGACAGAGGATGGAAAGTGCAAAGACATGTCTGGCATACCAAGAGAAAAATGATTAGAGGCCCAAGGTATTGGTTGAGTATCATGATTCGATGTAACACTCGAAAATAAAAAAGGATTCGTCCCCATGGAATGAGCAAAGACCATGTGCTGGGTAGCGCTAATTGAGGGAGTCACGGGGGGTCCATTAACAATATAAATGAAAACTCATGACACAATAAAAAACCCTAAGGCCAACTAATAATCAGAGAGCACACTAAAGTAAAGAAAAATGGCCAATGTACAAAAACAATATATAGTGGCTGAAAAGGGGCCTCCCTCACTAGAGTAGGTATGTCTCGCCCAAGAGGGGCATGAGACTCCCTTCAAAAGATTGGAGGTATCATAATCATTTATAAGGTCCCTCATGGGATTAACAATGCAGTTGATCAGATCCCCCTAGAGAGGTAATCCTCTATAAAGGTTGTGTGTTGTCTGACCCTTATCTGACTTAGGGTACCTACAAAATAACTTCCGCAAGTAACCTATTTGGTTATCTATGTCAAGCAACTAAAGCCACCATGATATAACCAATGCACAAGAAAATAGTCCTAAGTTAGGTCCACCATATGGGAATGTAAACAAAGCCCGAAACCTTGAAAGCACCGCCTCTCAAAGAGGTAAAGGTACTAGAAAGACCCCCATATACGAATAGATCCCCAAAAATATATGTGACGCTAAGAAGGTATTAGAGGGCTATCTCTGCAACCAACTTTGCGCTACCTCGTGCTTAACTCCAATGTGAGCATAGCGTCCTGATGTCACTAATTACACAATGGATTTCACCACTCCCTTATTCACACACATATGTTGAGTTTAATATCCTTGGAGAAGTTTACTCACAAAATCCTATTCCAAGGCTCTATATCCTAAGCTTGTTTGTGTACTTCTGAAAAATAAAATTGTTTCTAACCAATTTTAAATTTATCAGTGTTACTTTTAATGGCTTTGTTTACTCAAAAGATGTGGTCGTGAAACTGATGATGTTAAGACTCAAAAAATTAAGGAAATGAATATGAACATAAAGCTAAGTCTTAATCTTTAATTCTCAAAAAATGATAAGCTTTTCAAAATGCAACTTTCAATTCAACTCCACAATTTCAAATAAGATGCAATATTTCCATATATGTATCAAGATCAATACTAAACAACCAAAAGAGAAAATGCCGAAATGCAAAATGAATATTTTTTTTTTATTTTCAATATAATGGAATGAAAATACAAGGACTGAATAACAACTTGATATATAGACCCTACTACAAGCAAAAGAGACAAGCCAGTATGGATACCAAGAAGCAATCACTCAGAGCAGGATGCAAGGACAACCAATGGAAAAGATGATAATAAAGAAAAATCGCCCAAAAATTCAACCATAAAAAGGTTTCCTGTCACTCTATAAGCACTCAACAGTTAGGACAAAGACCTAAGAAGACTCCTTCAACCATCAAAACTCACCCAACAAACACCAAAATCAGAAAGTAAGATAAAAAAGTTGATGTACGCGACTGTTTAAGGGAAAAATCATGTATGTACGTGCCCTATAGAATGACAAATCATGTATGTACGCATCTGTTAAATCAAAACCCGCGTAAATGTATTAAAACACTGCCAGGGTAAGGATACGGCCAATAAACTTAAATACAAAGTAAAAATAGGCTATCAAGCAATTAGACGACAATAAAACTTAGGCTACCAGAGAGTAATCAAAGGAGAAAAACACTCCAAACTCCAAAATACAAGATCCTTCCCCAGTATGGTCGCCAATTCTGTTACGAGGAAAATCACTCTATGGCATGGGGTAAACCACAATAGACGAAATGACTGCAGAAATCGACTCTAATCCCAAGTATGCTATATAAATGTAAATGCTAACAAAATAAAGAGCCTACCTCGTCCGGATGTTTGATGAATACCACCATTGAGCACTCAACTCAATGCTTTATACCTGCAACTTGTCCTCAACAACCAAGATACACAAGCATATGGTGATAATATATAAATTTAGCACATACAATAGCAGAATCCATTAACATTCATAACAAATACACCCATGGAATAATAATTCAAATATTTGTAAGAGACCAATTGGATTAGAAAAGAGTATTTCTATTAAAATATGATCAACATAAGTGTATGAGTAACAAAATTATGTGTCGACACATCTCGGAACCGAGAAACTAAGTCCCTTCCAGCTAGGCCTCCACCATTTCAATCCTCCACCAAAGGCAAGCTCATATAAGAGAGACAATGAGGTTCTCCATCAAAGAGGGAAGATCTTGGGTGTTGCACAATGTGTTGAGACTTTAAAGGACAAAGGGATGCATAATCAATATGAAGTGAATAATTTCTCTAGAGTAATTTTGCTCTCAAAAGTTGAATTCTATCTCTTTCCATGGCTTAGATATGACCCATTTTATAGCCTTCAAATGTAACTGAAGGGACGAGTTGGAACATTTCCAGTATATTGAAGGTCAAGGATCATGGATCTCTTGATGTGACATCGAAACTAGACACAATTTTTAATTTTGAGCACCAAACCTGCGTGTACGCAGGTTGTAGTGGTGCAACCTGCGTGTACGCATGTTGTATAACTATTAGGGCTCATATATGTGGAAAAATATGATTTTTTAGCTTTGAGAAGTGAAAAAGGGGAGTTCAAGTCTGCATGGGGAAATGGAAAAGGCCTTATGAGAAAGTTGCACGGGGTAAGGAAAAATATTTCTATAACAACAACTTGAAAGCAATGTATGGTATGACAGACATGTGTTTCTCAACACTTTTGAGGTCACTAACCATTAAGTTCCCTAATTGTTTAAGAATCCTTGTCACACAATGAAGGAATAAAATGTTTGATTTTATTCATGCTTAATGACAATGTACATTTCTATTTCCCACTAGTTTCATGTTACTCAAATATAAGGTACTATTGAGTGTTAATGTCTTGCCTGATAGCTATGTAGAGGCAAAGAAAATTCTGAAAATGTTGGGTGTTGAGTACATATCATACCACATATGTCCGAATGAATGTACTCTATATAAAAATGAATATGCGGATAAATATATGTCCATAATGTGGGCATGAAAGATACAATTAAAAAAAAGGGTAAGGCACATGGTCCTCCTCATAAGATATTGAATCGCATGCCTATAATTCCAAGGATTCAAAGGCTCTTTCATTGCAAACAATTAGCCATGTTGTGGGGGTGGCATGCCTCACATAGAAGTGAGTCAGGGGTTATGTGAATCCCAACAGATTCAATATCCATGAAGCATATAGATGATACATGGCCCGATAACTTCAAGTATGAAGTACAAAGCCTACGATTGAGCATAGCCATGGATGGAGTTAATCTGTATTCCCTCCAAAACACCAAATATTCTTTTTGGCTAGTGGTAGTGAACAATAAMAATCCCCCCCCATGGTTATCCATGAAGAATGAATATCTTATGCTAGCTCTTTTAGTCTTGGGTAGAAGGCAAGTGAAGATAATGAATGTCTACCTCCAACCACTGATCGATGAATTTAAGCAATTATGGGAAGGGATACATGTATATGATATATCAAGACCCATCCCAATGGAGAGGTATTTTATGTTGTATGACATATGTGCGTACACCATGCATGATTATCCATTACTAGGAGTGCTCTAGTAAGCATGTTGATTGATTTGTTTATATATATGTAATGTTATTTAGCATACTTAATTTGGTGCAACTATATTTTTGACAATAACTTGCTATGTATACAATAACATTGTAGGTCTTGTAACAAAAGGGTATCATGGATGTAAATGTTGTGGGCCTTATATAAAGGCTAGGTGGTTCAACCACCTACTAAAGCTGATGTTCGATTTTTTGAGGGTATTCCTCCCAAAATCCCACCTTATAAAAGAGTTGCATCTTGTTTTAATGGTAAACCCGAGAGAACCCAGATACCTAAAATAATGACACTGATAGATTGGATTAGGGCATATGACACAAAGAAGGAGAAGGAAATGACATACTTGTTTGAATCAAATGGGGAACTTATGTTTGATGATCTTGAATGTTTTAACACCTATGTTTATAAAATTCCCATTGGGATGAAAAGGAAATCTGTATTTTATGAGCTTCCATATTAGGAGCATCTTAAGATTGGACACTTATTAGATCCCATGCATATATTTAAAAATGTTTCAACTTCTTTATGGAGGCACATACCATTGAATAAAAGTGACATATTGACTATTAGGATATATCTTATTCCTTCAAATACTAAAAAGAGATATTGGCCAAGAAAATAAACTAGAGGAGAGGCTGGTCCCTCTTGGTCTTTTAAAGAAGGTGACGTCCCATGGATTTGGAAGAAAAATGATCTTTCTATGGAGAAGGATGTTATATTGGGTGTGAAGGCACCTTATTTATATGGGTCAACTCTACGAAGTTGCTTCACTATAGAAGGGAAATTATCAAGGTTGAAATCACATGACCATATGAATCTTCTAAGGGTATGTATTTCAAATACATGATTATTCTTCTATATTGTCGGTAAAAATATGCTATGAAATCATATTTTTATGGAAATTAATGATGCATGTGTCTATTTTGTAGTGTAATTTACCTTTTCTCATGTGTGGTTGTGTGAACCATGACTTTCCTTAGGACCTGTGAAGTTCCATACCAAAATTATTTGTATTTATATGTTGGATCACATAAAAGGAGATTCATATGGTTAGCATTCCACAGTGGTGTCGAGAGATAGTTGATATTTTTTGTATGTTTGAGAAGGAAGTTCCCATGAGTTTTATGGACTTTCAAGTCAATTTTCTAATTCACCTACCTGATGAGGTTGAATTAGTTCGGGTGCTCTCATGTCGTTGGATGTTCTTCTTGGAGAGGTACAAGAAAAAATTGAAGGGGTTTGTTTGAAAAAGGGAAAATACAAAGGGCCCTATGGCAGAGGGGTACACAATATATGAATCATTCTATTATGCCAATGAGTACATCAAGAAAATTGATGACACACCAGGGGAAATGGTTTGGGACAACCGATGGAATGAGGAACAAATGGAAGGGGAGCTACTCCAAACGAATGGAAAAAGGTGCTTGATAAAGAGTAAGTCACTTATATTTTGTCAATTTTGTACAAAGAAATTGTTTACATTGAAGTCGATAATATATATTTGATCTCATACTCTTTGTGTTTGATTCTTGTATACATCAACGAATTTAGAAATTGATGCCATCAATAAATTTGTTCTTTACAACACGAAGGCAACACAACCATGGGCCATGTTGTATGAAGAGAAAAGAAGAAAATGGGATAGTGACAAGAAAACATTCATATGGTTGAATGGTAGAACCATGCTTTGTCCTGATCATTTAAAAGAAAATATGCCAAAAACATGTCCCAACAGTTGGGTGGTTGACCAAATACAAGAGAAATATCCAGTGTCTGATTGTAACCCAGGTGGAGAATATCTGAATGCACTAAACATAGGGAATGGGTGCAAAAAATTGTAATAACCTCTCTAAGTACCACGTTCAATTTATAGTATTTCACATTTGAAGTGTAGCATGTATTATGGTTTTATCAATGCTTGGGTTATTAGACATATGACACCGTCCTTTGTTAGCGTTTTTACAGGTTCATTTGTTCCCATCTATGTGGGCATATGGACACCATTTTTGCACTGAGTATGTTGATGATGGACACATCACACAAGATTGTGGAGTGGAGGTTGAGTTCGACCAATCTAGTTGTGCTAGCCACCATGATCAAAACCTAATAGAGGGGAAGTTAGGTTACATTAGAAATATAAAAGAGATCATGCAAGTGGACTTCTCATCTTTTCAACATGTTATTTTTAGTTGCAAATGGTGGGATACTTCCGACCAGGGAAATGTAAAGGAAGATTGTGATAGTGGGCTAATATGTGTTAACTCTAAAAAAAAATGTGGGTTGAAACTAAGGAGCCTTATGTTTTACCAAAACATTGAAACCAAGTGTTTTTTTACCTAGATGTGTTTAATGGGGATTGGTGGTTCATACTGAGACATTATCCGAGATCTAAACACCTTTTTGAGAACAACAATGTTATAATTCCAAGAGAGGAAGATAATCAGGGCGATGACAATGAATATTGATATGTAAATGCTTTGTTTCTAAATTTATATTGAGGACGTGTCATTTTATTATGGGTATCTATGATGGCCAATTATTAATTTATTCTTCTTCTTCTTCATTTTATAATGTTGGATATCAAAAGTTAACAACCATTTACAAACACCATATATTGAAAATACATTAAATAGTACAAGCATAAGATGTGGTTTTGATATATTTTTATTTTCATATTTACTATTTGTTATAGCAAATTTATGTTGTATTGTATTAACATATATTTATGTTAATATTTAAATTACTAAGCATTAATTGAGATATCACAAAGTTGATGATGTGTTCATACAATACAGTAGTAAAGATTTATTTTAAAGCATATTTTATTTTAAAGAATGATTAGGAGATTAGCATGCTAAGTTAGAGAGAGATAGGGGTACATAGGTAAAGAGAAATCTTGGATATAAATTGTTACCTTGGAAGCCAAAGATTGAAATTCATTATTATTAATGAATTTGTTTTCATATTTAATAATTTAAATTTAATTGATTAAAATAGATGAAAACATAACATTTCATATGAGTAATCATTCAAATTGTTTTTTTCATGCATTGACAGAATCCAATATTTGCATACATTTTAATACAAAATCAACGAAATACATTACTTAGCATACTTTTTTAATAGAAGATTCTTGACTAATACTTACATACCTTTTTAATAGAAGATTCATAAAGTTATTAATAGAGTAAAAAATCGTGAAACCATTTCATGGAAAGTGTATAGATCAAAATTTATTATTGTTCTTTATATTTAATATTTTAAATTTAATTAAATAAATTTAATATATTATAAAAGATGGACAATATAAATTAATAAAATCTTTGGAAAAATCAAAATATAATAAAATGTAATAATTGTGATTTTAGTAAACAATTATACTATAACTTTGTCTTGTAATCTTGGAATAATAAAAATTAAAAAAATAACATTACTACTACATCATCATTATATATAATATTTGATTTATTTGTTTAATAAATATATATTCTTTAGAAACAAAATTAATCCCTTACCCTTTTAAGGTCTGATAGACCGATTCGGTCTCGGTGGACATTAATCATCATCATCATCATCATCATCAATTATATTATAATGTTATTATTACAATATATGAAAACGATAGAATCATTCAAATCACAATCATTTCACTCATCATATTTAAGTATTTTTATTTTTAAATACTTTTAATCAACATATTGTATTCGGTTGGACAACAAACAATTCACCTTGAATAAGAGTTAAACATTATATGACATTAATGGTTATAACCTTTTGCAATCACAATCCAAATTAAACGATTTCATAAAACTAAAGTTAAACATTATATGACAACTGTAAATTTAAATGAGTGATACATCTCAAACTTAATTTAAAAATAGAGAAATATTTAATAATGTTAATCATTAGCATATTGATAATACATTTTATAAATCAAACAACAACAAGCATAACAATATATGAAAAACATAATGTACATGAGTGGTATACATATCAATATACATGTCAAACATGCATCTCAATAAAATATTCAATAAACATGTCATATATACATTTCAAGTCAATTATAAAACAATCAATATACATGTCAGTTGATACCACTACTAGATAGGTACAACCATATCTAGATGCATCAGTGTCTTTGCTACCATAGGTAGATGGTATATCAATACCTATGTCAGAAAGAAATGTCGACAAAAGTACACTATCAAATATCTCTCTATCAAGATCAACCAGTGAAGCAGTACCCGGTGTCAACATAGAATCCAAAGAATCAAAATCTTGTGACTCAAGTGGAGGAGGAATATCGGTGAATGATGACACATGTGGTGGATAAGGAAAAGGATTGGTGGATGGGGACACAAGTGGAGGATGAGGAGGAGGATAAGTGGATGGTGATGCATGTGGAGGAGAAGCAAGAGGATAGGTGGACGGTGCACACACATGTGGATGGGTGGGGGGAGGAGGATGATGGAACGTGGATGGAGAAAACACATGTGGAGGGGGAGGATGAGGAGGATCATATATGGATAGAAAAGACACATGTGGAGGGGAATATGTAGGAGGATCGATGAATGCTGCAAACACATGTGGAGGGGGAGGATGAGGACAAGGATTGAATTTGGATGGTGCAACCACATGTGGAGGGGAAGCAGGAGGATCGATGGATGGTGCAGACACATGTGGAGGAGAAGAAGGAGGACAAGGAAAACCATGTGGTGGAGTAAAGGATTATTGATCTAAAATATTGTTTTATGATTATTAAGTCAACCTCACGAGGATAATTCCCCCTGTGTTTTAAAGAGGTGGTACTCTTCTATTTCAAATAACATACAATGACAAATAAAATGCTTGAGAAAGGACCATGATTATTCTTGAAATAAATATTCACATGCAAAGAATACTTGATAAAGTACCATGTATCTTTTATAAAGCAAATATTTACAATATGTTACAAGATTATAAAACAAAAGAGTATGCAGTAAAATAGGAAGACATTTCCATCACAACATTCATCAAAGTACAAAACAATATTCAGTAAAAGGGAAAAGAAAGTATGAACCACATATGATAGAGAAATATAAATGATCATTTCATTAAACACAATAAAGATTTTGATAGACACACATGAAACACATATGAAATCTCATGCTTAAATTAAAAGTATTAATAGATCATTAATGTTATATTCCAAATTAGTTCTTTGGGAACCTAAAAAATAATAGATGTCTTTAAATAAATAAAGAGTATTGTCTTGGATTAAAAATAAAAGATTGTGTTTTTCCTTCAAAGAGGACTTGGATGGGGCTCCCGTGGACCATGAAATGAAAGAAAGACATAGAATAAAAAAGAGAAACAATCAAGGGTCAACCTTAGGTTTCACAGGTTACTGGGAACATAAAAGGTGAAATGACAAATGATTGTAGAAGAAAGATGGTAAGGGAAAGAATAAGGTTGCTACTTGAATTACTATGATGGAAACCTTACGACCCTTTACTTTTTTATTGAGATGCATTTTGTAGGTGACTGTTGCTATGATGGAGGTGGCATAACCATTGTAACTGCTTAGTGTTGATCTGTCTTAATGATATTAACTATTCTTCAATGTACTACCTCATCGGAGTAACCATTATCTCATGCTTGGTTTTTATCTCAAATAGTTCATTCTCCATTCTCTTAAGTCAATAATTAGTTGGTGCAACATGTCCTCGATATCATCATTCTTGTTAATGGATTAGACCAGTCGCCTTTCAAATTCATCTTCACATAATTATATTGAGTCAATGAACTCATTTTCCCATGAAACTTTCAATGCTTCAAGTTGATCCAATAATTTCTCTTTAGACATAAGTATTGTGTCCATTAATAAATTTGGTTTGTCGAGCTCTTTCGTAATATCCACGAGTTTTAGAAAAAGTTCACCACTTTTAATTTTCACAACACCCAACTCATTCAACATTTATCTTAAAATTTTAATTCTTTTCAACCAACATGCATTGATTTGTTTCATTCATATACTAGAGGGAGGGTTTTGTTCTCTTCTGTGGGTGTCACTTAAACTTGAAACTTTTGTTTCAAATCTTCCCACAACCTCCTTGTAAAATCCTTCCTCATTCTCTATATTTTTTTGGAGATATTCTTTGAAATGCATAATCCTAGTTGAAAAATTGGTAGAGCTTTGTGCTAGCTCCTAGACATCCTCTCGGGTAAGCATTGGTTGAATTGTAGTTAATGGCTAAAAAAAAAATGGTTTCATAATTAGAGTTGTCTCTAATTCCTTTATTTTTTTATTTTAAAATTATTATCTTTTTCAATATTACAGATGGATTCCTTTAATGCTTCCTTGGTTTCCTCATGCAATTGTACAATGTTTGAAGGTGCAACTCCATGGAAATCAATTTCGGATTTCCATTTTTCAAACACTTTTTTTTTTTTCATGTTAACCTTATCTATATACAATTTTTTGGAATTTCAATTGTAGGCCACGTGATGAAGTGTTACATATTCTTCTTCAAATATTTTTGGTTCTTGGGTGACAAGAGCTCCAACAATTTATTGGGTTTGCAGTAGTCGTTGTTCTAACTAGCACAATTCTTCGATAATTTCATCTACATCCATTGCTCGAGGAATTTCTTCACTTTCATGTATTTCCAGTCCCATTTTCTGGGTCTCTCTCTTTATTTTATAAAAAGTATGCACACCATGGGATTTTTCAATATTTTTCTTTCTGGGATCTTTTTCACCACCGTCATCTAAATTTTTGGCAGGTGTTTTCCTTATTTCTAGACTACTACTCATTTTTTTTTAGTCGATGTACTTCTCTGTGAAACACTTGGAGAATTGGGGTTTTTGTTTGTTACTTCTCTCCCCTTTTTTTGATAACACTCATTAGTGCTAGCTAACTCTTCAATATCATTCATGTCTTCATAAAATGATGTTTCCTGGTGGTTTTGATTGTCCCATCCTTCTTCCTTAAGATGTTTAGACTTAGTGAAATAAGAAGAATATCCCACCAGAGACATGTGCGCGGTAAATAGATCATTAAGGTCGAAACCCTTGATGCATTCAACTTATTTCAGGCCATGTTGGTAAAATTGTCTTGCAAATTCATCCAAATGAGAGATATTCTTTACAACAACTTCTCCAACTCTCCAGGGAAATGGGATGAGTCACTTCTTTCTTTTTTCATTAAATAAGTGTGACCAATACTTGTAATGTCAACATACTTATATAACAAAGTGTTTGTATAATACATATAAAGGGAGTAAAAAGGGTTTCTCTTGGGAAATGAATAATATTATAACATTGAAATCCTTTGTGGTCTCAAAAATTCCTTTCTCTAAGAGAAAGAAGGAAACCACATGTGACAATATTGATGTTTTAGGACCAAAGACTAATTTTTTAAATTCATAAATAAAACTATTGTGGTCCGGGTAGAAATGATATTGAGCCTTGTTTCTCCATAAGCCTGGATACCAGACAGAGATTGGATCCACCTTTAATTCAACACTCCTTTCCATCGACGAGTCTTCAAAGATGTGGCAATAGGATGTTGGAGATATTACACACTCACCTAGAATTATTTTTCTAAGTTTGATAGTCCAATGTTGAGAACACTTCCTTAGATGAGAATATTCTCTCTAGGGAATATCCCCTGCAATATAGGTAACTCCTCTTTAGATCAAAGTCAGTTACACTTAGTTAGACTAGTGGAATTCACTCATGCATGACAACCTCGATTTTATCACTAGCAGTTACATGCATTTCTCTCACTTCCACACGTGTGACTCAATTAACTAATGATTGCATGGATTAGTTAACTAGGACTATGTGAAATTTCACTCTAGTGTCTGTCAATGAGTGTCTATATATCTCTAGATCACTACTATGGTGCATTAGTTACTCATGTAGCCTATATCTATTGTAAATTATTCACTCTTTGAGTGTGGAATATGGTTAATACAATTCTCATTCTTTTCTCTCCAATGTTTCTCTCGTATCCTTAACTTTGCAAGCTGTGTTCATTGTTATGCTAGATATATCTCTTGTGTAGGTACTCAACACATTCTACATGGTATAAGATCCCACAGGCTGATAGGAAGAAGGAGCACCAACACTTTATGTGCGGGTACTGAAGATTGAAGAATGCAGGAAGAATAGAATTTTTGTCGTCTACAGTTCTAATGCCATATAACTGTTTGGAGTGGAAGCCAAAGATTCTACTTCTTATAAGTAGTAGAGGATTATACCAAATAACCATGGTAATGGAAGTAGAGCCTGATTTCGTCGATGAGAAAAATGACTTTCTCAATAGACAAGATATGGCCATAGGATCTATCTTCTGGTCTATTTCTCTTGAAATTATCCACCAAGTATATGATGAATCACGAGACTCAACTCCAAATGAACTATGGAACATATTAGAGGTTCTATTTGGGAATAAATAATATTGTGAAGATTGCATGCAGGATATTGAAAATATAGATCTAGAAGAGAAGCCATCAAAAGATCAAGCCTCTTAGTCTGAAGAGTCTTCTACACAAGTATCTGCATTAATTTTTGTTCCATTATTTGTAGATGATGTCTACTCGATTTCATATTTGTTTTAAGAATTTCATGTGGAATATATCATGCATGCATCTCAGGAGTCACATGCAGAGACACTTTTACATGCGCCGTGAATGCATCTCAAGAGCCAGATTCGTGTGCCATGCATGTGTCTCAGGATCCAAAATTGGTTTGCGCACATTAGATTCAATTATGACATTTTCTGAGCAGAATTTTCAAAAAAAAAAAAAAAGGATATTTGAATTCCTCTTGAAAAAATACCCAATTAAAAAAAAACAAATTGTCTGAAACGAAGTCTACAAAGTGAATTTATGAGCATTTTAAAATCAACAAAATTTTAGCATTTTTCCGGAAACGACCTCACGATTTTCAAAGTTTCATCCAGACTTCATTTGGATATTCTTCATTCCAAAGAGAGAAAGTGGATATGTGTGGGCATCTCATTGGTGCATCTACTTCATCATATCCTTGCAGACATCTACATCTTCAAACAAATCTTCAACAAACAAAAACTTGCACAGTTGTGAGGTCTTCTTGGAGTGAAGGACATAGTTTCTTAGAAACTGCTTTTTGTTCCTTCTCATTTTTTTGTTTCTTCTTATGCATTGTACCTTGAGGGGGAGGTTTTCCTTCTTTCCTCATTTTTTCAATGTCTCACTCTTATATGCATTGTACAATGGGTACCTAACATTGTCTCTGTTGCTAGGACCCATTCATCATGTACACCCTAGTAGTGTTTAGAGGGGCTGTTGGAGATATTACACACTCACCTAGAATTATTTTCCTAAGTTTGATAGTCCAATGTTGAGAACGCATTCTTAGATGAGGATATTCTCTCTAGAGAATATTCACCTACAATATAGGGCACTCCTCTTCAACTCAGAGTCAGTTACACTTAGTTAGACTAGTGGAATTCACTCATGCATGGCAACCTTAGTTTTATCACCATCAGTTGCATGCATTTCTCTCACTTCCATACATGTGACTCAGTTAGCCGATGATTACACAGATCAATTAACTAGGACTAGGTGACAGTTCACTCTAGTGTATGTCAGTGAGTGTCTAGATCTCTCTAGATCACTACTATGGTGCATTAGTTACTAATTTATCCTATATCTATTGTAAATTATTCACTCTTCAAGTGTGAAATACAGTTAATACAATTCTCATTCTTTTCTCTCCAATTTTTCTCTCATCTTCCTACCTTTGCAAGTTGTGTTTGTTGTTCTAATAGCTATATCTCTTATGTAGGTACTCACCACATTCTACATAGGCTATGGGAAATATCAAATAAAATGTCATGCAAAATTTTTGAGTTCTTTTCATACCACCTCATTGAAATGAATTTTCATTGGAAATGAGGCGACCCCAGTCAATTAGGGCATCTTGATGCACAACAAAATAGTGAATATAAATATTATTTTTCATCATAGAGGGCATAGATTCCAATCTAATTATATGGGAAAACAAGAAGGAAAATTCCTTATAGGGGTACTTTAAGGAAATTACCTCAATATTAGTGACATTGGTATTAGCTCTTGGGTCGGTCAAATATTTTTCGAGGAGATATTATCCTCCTCTATGGTCCTTGAAAAAATCACTCGCTTCTTCACCTTTGAGCTACATGGTGAGTTTTGGGAGTCATAGAATTCTTGTGAAAACTGAAGGAGCCAAGGAGATGGGTCACTTCCCTTGAACTTGAATTATTCTTCTTTATGTATCAAATTCGTCTGCACTCTAGAGAACTAGCTCTTTGAAGCCCGTCACCTCAGGTACACAACTAGCTAGAGCTATGCCCGAGCTCCAAACCTGGTTTTTTTCCTTCTCAGTGGGAGGGACGGAATTGTACGACTTATAATCATGCGATCACTAGAATTCGTTGTCTTCACATCTGAGAGTATTTAGTGTATCTCCACAATACAAATCTTTTCTCCTACTTGACATAATTTACACTACTTTCTATTCTTACCAACATGTGGCGCTATTGTCTATATAACCTTTTATAGCATGGAATATTAATCCTTTATTTAATTTATCACGTATTTCCTTGATTATTAACCACCATAGCTCTTATTTCAAAATTTTCATCTTGCACGGAAAGATCTAGAATTTATTACAAAGTTCACAAAATCTTCACCACTTTAATAACAATATTATGTTCACACAAGTGGCAGATGACGTGGTGAGGGGAAATAAATGTGATCAAGAAATGGTAATGTGATGTCATGGAGGATGAAAAATAATTAAGTATGGAAGTGAAAAAGGGAGAATGGAAAGTGCAATATGGTGGATGCAAGATTACGGGATGCAGGACACAAGACATGGAAAATGAAAAAGGTGAAAGGGGATGATCCTGCATCCACAATGAGAAAATAGATGAGTTATGAGAAGAGAATGTTATGTAGGTCACAAAAGTGAAAGGGTAGTTTTGTAGAATGTGAGACTATGGGTTGCGGGACACGAGCGAGAGAAAAGGTAAGTAAAAATGACGGGTGTCCCGCATCTGCACTCAAATAAATGAATAAGTATGAAAAAGATAAAGGGTTCAATTTGGAGGATGCGAAGATAGAAAGGAAATTCTAAGTGATGCATGATTACGAGACATGACATGGGGATTTTTGGTACACATATGGATTGGACTACCGCGATGAGACCCCGCAATGCAAAAAGTGACCAAGTGTTGGGATTGCAAGATAATAAAAATAAACTAAGTAAAGATGCACATGCTTGCGTGTCTACTGGCCTGGGAATTTGATAGTAGCTTGATCCACAACCCACATTTGAAAGGGGAAAATGACTATGTAAAGAAAATACGGGGAACAAAGAAATAAAGGGGAAAATACTAAGGATGGACATGTATGTACTAATGCTGATCAATGAATGTAGATCAACATTCGACTCCAACTAGGGGACAATGACCCCCTGTGGGTTGCTGAGTATATATAATATTCTTCCATTGGATGAATGGAGTTGAAAGGGAAAATAAAAAGGAAAAATGGAAAAAGAAGTAATTGAAAGAATATACAAAGGAGTACAAAAAAAATATTTACGAATTTTGGTTGGGAGATTTAACACAGGAAATGTTTAAGATATTTCCCATTCATAGGAAATGGTTGGAATTATCCCTTCATATATTTCAATAAGTCTGAATTGTAACCAATGAATTTCTCAATCTGATATGGTCCAATCCACAAATATTCAAATTTGTGTGGAAAGACGTTTTTTCTTTTTCTTTGTTCAATAACAAAACTAGTTAATCTTTTTGAAAATCATCTGGAGTAGTGATTGTCAATTTTCACATACAACTATATGTGACTAATTTCTGATATGAAAATTTCTTTCTAGTGATCTAACAGTAAAACCCCAACTGTTATCACTGAACAAATTTACACTGGAATTATTGACTAAAAGAATATGCAATGGAAATACAAAGATCAGAGACAAATCAACAATACACATGAGACACAATTTCAGTTCTGTGATCCTGTTATCATTAGAAATACTGAGGGAAAAACTAGCCCTCCCAACCAACACAATATCACCAAAATCTGAGGACAACCTTGTCCTCCAAATTCATCAAAACTTAGAGAAACCTTGTTCTCTAATGACCATACAAATCATAAAAGAAAACCTTAGCAATATTTGGAAATATCCTCTACACACAAATTTATTGTAGACCACTTGTATGGCCTACTAATGTCAGTTGTCATCTTGTATGGATCTGTACATGCCTAGTGTTGGAACACATATATATTTCTAAACTTTAGAATTTAAATAGATTTCATTTCCCTTTAAATAAAAACAACACACGCTTGATTCTCACCATTGATGAAGTCTTCCATCTAATCAAATGATCCTAATTTCTTAAAGGTTGTGGAGCCGCCTACTTGTTAAAAAGTCAAATCAATAAAGAATACTTCAGAGTTTCAAGTTTCGGAGTTTCATACTTCAGACATTTTAACATGCCTCACCTTCAAAGTCCCGATACACAAAAAGCGTTTGATCCTAGTCACCATGTACACATATACCTCCCCAAGCCTTAACACGCCACTGCGGGAAGCGACCCGTCGGGGAAGCGACAAAGTTCTAACTTGTGAATTTACGAAGAGTGAAGTCTTGAAATATTAAACCTTGGTTAATTAAACTAATCTCAATTAAGGTTAATTAATAGTTTCACACACTCAGAGTTCGAGTATCCACCATGCATCACATTCTAAATTCACAAAACCCGAACTCTCAAAACGTCTTAAGCATTAAACAGAGTTAATTAAATATTAAAGACAATTAATGAGTAATTAATCACTTCGTGGATTTGAGCATCGAGAATCATATATCAAGTTGTTATCGAATACCCGAAGGTTCGAAGGCCCAAAAAGAGTTAAGGTTAAGCATGATTAATTAACAGGTTAAACATTATTATCTCATGTTAATCTTTCGTCGAATCATAGTTCGTGTAAATTCAAATTTTCATCTATGTTTTTCCCGATCACGAACCTCCAAACATTAATGGAAATAGTAGTCGATCTAGGGAAAATGATTTCAAATAATATCTCAGACCACCGCCCAAAATATTTTCATTAAGGGAAGTAAACGCATTGTCAGTGAAGGTATACACAAGTTTATGCATTTAAGGTGAGAAGATATTTCATTCTGAATTCCATTCGCATTTTTCACAGAGCAAGCTTAGCGAGATAATAAGTGTTGTGCATTTTCTGTAATAGGTAACATAATTCTGAGTTTACTACTCTAATGGCTCTGCAAAATATTATTAAAGCAGTTGGCAAGAGCTCAAGCCAAAACACAGATGTCCTCTCGGACACATCGCCGAGAGTTGTGGAGACCATAAAAAATTGTACGTAGGTCTTTGATATCCTACAATACGAGATGGATAACTGTTCAGAAGAGTCAGATTATGAAGATACCAAAACACAGGAGACAAAGCTCAAATATGTAGCCCAATCAGAGCTGCATAAGATAGCCACATGGACGAGGCTCATGTCGTATAATGACATGATGGGTTGCACCCTAGAGAACGTTGATGTCGCAACCAAGACCATCTACAATTCGCAGAAAGTTGTTGTTGGATCTTTCCACCCAGAACATGTGCATGTGATGTACAAATTGTCCCCATAATTCAAACACAGTTATAATGCTGATTTCTTAAAAAAGTTCGAGGAAGAAGAGTGCCCACAAGGTGTAAATAATTACCTTGACTTGATCAAGGATTGGTGGGATCGCCCTGAGAAATTCAGAGCAGACACCCATGGCATATACGCCAATCCGTCATTAGACTCTCATATGATGTATGTGGCCATGATGCTCTGTAAAATTTTTGGGAGGGAAAACTCTGTCCACTTCCTGTTATCATGGGTTTTGATCATGCACAAAGTTGCAGAGGGTTTTTCATTCAATTGGACCTAGATATTATCAGACATTTTGGCCAAAGAAATCACTGAATATCAGATGTTGAAATCCAAAGGACGACTTGCGCCATTTTACATGTCGGCATACCTTATGGATGCCATTTGTTTTATGAAACCTGTTCCTTTGATGGGCTGGAGATGGACTCCGAACAATGCTGAAGAAATACATATTTATAATTCGAAGTTATGGGAAGATAAAGAGAAAGATTTCTTTTATGAAATCTGCAATTATGTGGTGGTGCTAATGCATATCTCCATAAATGGGTGCCCACTTACCAGGATTTCTGACAAAATAGTGGTCAACCCAGGGAAGATAGTGGATTGGTACATTGAAGAGCATTTTTCCTATATCATGGTTTTTGGTTTCTCGGTTCCTCTGCATGCCTTGCCCAATTTTCTACCAGACCGATTGGTGTGTGCAAAGTAGCATATCAAACTGTGTAGGGTGGAATCATTAAAGAGCTAAGGGATTTGCAGAAAAAGGTATGGCCCACATTTCCTTTACAAATTGGTATGTTCACACTGTTAGATTTTGACCACTCGAATTTAGAGGTCGCAGCCCTAGAAGAAATCAAGCTGGTCAATATTGAATTTAAGAAGCACGATCCTCATAAGATCGTGGGGAACCATATGGAACTTTACAATTTGAAAAGATAGGACCATGAGAATTCTCCCCAGGATGAGATATTCCAAGGAGAAAGATCCTATCGGGAAGTTTTGAGCCGAGTTCAAACTCTGTCTCCAGATGAAATGGTCGAATTCTACAATTTCCAAAGGCACTGAAGGAATAGCCTTCCTAAAGTCTTGCAGGGAGAAAACCCAACACCTCTAGCTGCACTGAAAATTGAGGTCCAGAGTTTAGAAACAAGGAGCTCCAGTAGACAGGATGCTCAATAAAACTTGGAGAAGACTGAGGTTTTGACTCAGAAAGGGGACACCACATCGACAAATCCACTAGGTAATCAAGCTAAAGCTCAGACTGAGGCATTGATAAAAAAAGGGAGAAGAAGGGCCATTGTCCACACCAGGAAAATTAGCTACTAACACAGTCGGGAAACAACCATCCACCGAGATAGGAAGCCCTATCTAATCTATCACGCCTATTTCAACTGAAGAGATGCCTCCTTCTGAATTCTTCTTCAACAAGAAGAGGAGAGTTGTGGTAAAAATAGAAACGCACCAAAAAGAGGGTGCGAATGTCAAGAGACATAGGGTACTACTAGATGGACAGACCTTAGAAGAGGCAGACATCACTACAGATGTGGCAGGCTCGCTGGGATCTTTTGCAACAACAAACTAGTATTCAGTTGCCAACCTAAAAGAACAATTGAAGCATAAGGATTTGTTGGTGAGCCAATTGCAAAATCAAGTAAATATTGTGGAACATAATGTCAGGAGCAAGATGAATAATATTTTCAAGCAAATTAGAGCCTACGATAGACATGAAATTCAACAACTCAAGTTTAGTCTCGATGAAATGCATAAGAACGCACATGTGAGTAGAGAATGGGCCTTTCAGCAGGGAGAGTTGGTAAAACAACTACAGACCAAAATAAACTCAAATGAGAATATGGCTTTAGATATGGAAGTCTTCCAAGCACAGGCATTGGAGGTGCGTGAGAATATGGGATCAACACATCCAAGCCTTTTTACGAAGGTAGAAGTTGTCCAAAACCATTTTCGGGTGGTCGACCAATCCTTAAATAAAATTTGTTTAAGAGAGAGAGAGGCTATTGTTGCTCCGACAACTTTCCCGGAGGCAGTCATGTCATCAGCAAGAGAAGAAGTAGCCATGGCCTCCATATTTTCTCCTTCGGAGCAAACCAGAGGCGATATAATACTAAAGACCTGGGAGGCTAACATAGCTGATAGTAAAAGACTGGCTAAGGAAGTGAAGAAAGTTTGTGAAGAAGAATTTCATTCACTTGAAAAAGAGTCGTTGGGCCTCGAAAAAGATAGTATATTTGAAGTCCCAGGGAAATTTGATATAGAAAAGCATCATCTTAATGTCAATACAAACATGGAAGAGGCTCAGGCTGAAATCTTGCAATTAAAACAGATTGATATTACTTAGATAAATAGGTGGCTAGTGAAGCCTAGTCTGCAGCTACAGTCTATGTCTTCAGAGGACAGGAGAATAGAAGATAGGATACCTCAATTAGAAAAGAAATTATATATTTTTGAGGCAAATGACTTAACAGAGCCTTCCAGATTGGTGGTACGGCTCGTGGGAAGGTGTGTTAAATGTGTTGAGCAAGGAAAAGGCAGCACCTCCGGGATCCAATGAGATAACATGTGCACACCATTTGTACAGATCATGATTAGAGACCTACTATTTCTGATTTGGATAAAAGGAATGGAAAAATGTCTCTGCCAGCGTGATGAAGAGACAGGGGATATGCAAGTGAAGTGTTTCAAATTTCACATTTTGTAATTTTTACTATTTTAGAAATAAGGAGAATTCTAACCACTTAGGGTTGGGAAACTTTTGTATAAATACATATTTCGAAGATTGAACACATGCTTCTTCTTGCCGAATGTAACTGAGAAAATCTCCTTTTGTGAGAATTAATACAAGTGTAGACTGGGATTCGAACCTTTGTGCAATTTGAGTTATGTATCTCTCCTGTATTTCATTTTTCTAGCATTTTTTTATGCCATTCCTTGATGAGTGAGTGATTGCAATTTAGTATTACTACTACTGTAGTCATATTTTAAACATTTGTTTGATACACAAGCAATTTTTCCTCTTTGTTTGCTGTCAATAAATATAAGACATGTAAGCTACTTGGATAATTGAATCTTATATCCTTTCAAGGGTTCATTCTATATTTTATTATACTGTAAACAAGTTAAGATTCACCGTGTATTGATGCCGAAATTTGTTTAACATTTCTGTATTTTTCTCCCATATCATTTGGTTTTATAAAACGACTCAAACGACAAAAGACGACATCTGTTTTGTTCTGTCATTATTTTCATTTGAGGATTTATGCTTAACGGAAGAAAAAACACCTTTGAAAACATCCCTTTATATTCCTGATGCCTTGACATTACTCTTTGAACCTTAAGTGTAATCTCAGGAACAACATCTTTTTGGCGCCATTGTCGGAGATGGAGAAACAAAGTTATTTTTCCCTGGGAGAACAACATGGTAAGTTTCTCTCTTTGATAGTGAACAAAGGTTGAATACATAATAAGGATAATTTTTATGTTTCACTTGGCAACTCCACTACAGATAAACTGGAATTTGGTAGAAAGAATACCAGAAAAAAACCCAGATGATCAGCAGACTAGGCCCATATCCGATCCCAAAAAGTTATTAAAACCAAGGGGATACCTCAAGTAGACCGTTGCATCCACAAGTAAGGTTTACCAACCCAAAACTGTGCAAATTAATGCTAATATTCCACTTGAACAGTCAATATCACAAGAAGGTTACACACAAAGCCACTTCGGAGATACATCAGTTGATAAACTTGAAGTCAAAATCATAAACCCCGAACTGCTTTTACCTGAGGTAAAAGCTGAGACCGATTCGACTTCCCTTTTTATTAATAAAGATCCCTTTCGATACCCACCTTTATTAATATTCTGTCAGTCTCCGAAGTAAAAGTTTCAGTTCCCCGGAACTATGAAGAGTATATCTCGTACCCTGATTCAACTCCTATTGGTTCTCCTATTTATATATCCTGTAACTCCGAAGAACCCGATCCTCATTTCCCTTTTCCCCCTTTTTTAGATTTTTTGTTTCCTAACGGTTAGTTTCTAGAACCTCTTCTACCTCACCCTGAGGTAGTCAAAGGGTCATTGCAAGTTTTTGAAAACCCTCTCTTTAACTCATGGAGTTCATCCCCTCGACATCAAATGATTGTTGTTGGAGGAGGTGGCACGAGAGGTGGTGTTGGAAGAGGAGGTGGTCAAGGGCCACCACCTCCACCCCCTAGAATTTTTGTGAAAGTGGCAGCCAAATACTCTCCTCTAGTCCTTCCCTCTGTTCTCCATGACCTACCTGAAAATTACATGAAAAATTTACCCAAATTTAAAGGAGAGGGAGATTTAATGGCAACAGAGCACATAAACGTTTTTGACCAATTCATAGATATCCTCGGCATTGAGCATGAGGATGTCTACTCGAGAATTTTGGTGCAAAATTTTGAAGGAAAAGTGAGAACATGGTTTGAGGGCTCTCAGTAGGTTCTATAGCCTCTTATGACGTGCTAGAAAACTCCTTTTTAAGGCAGTGGGGAGAGAAGAAAGATCACTTGTATTATTTGACGGAATTCGGGGCTCTAAGGAAGAAAAATTCTGAGTCAGTCCTAGAATTCACCCAGATATTTAATAAAATCTATCATAATATTCTAGCAAAGGTTAAACCCTCTCATCCTGTAGAAAAAGTGACTTTCACAGGGGCTTTCGAGCCCGAATTTTCCCTACTTTTGAGGGAAAGGAGATATGTCGACCTCGCAAGAATGCAGGATGATGCCATCGAGATCGAGTCAAACATGATGGAATCGGGTAAACTAAAAGTGAAGAATGAGACAGGATCCAAATAAACTAAACTCTTCAGAGAGCAAGCTAGCCCCTCTGGATCTGGGAGATCCTCAGAGGATAAAATGGATGATATGGCTGAAATAAGAAAATAATTATTAAACAAAATCTCTAGAATGGAACTAGACCAAGCTAAGCCTGATCCTTTTTCCAAGAGAGATTTCAAAAGGAATCCTAACCCCCAGATCCAACAAAGACAAATAAAAAATGAGGACCAAAAAATCAAAGCCTCGTTTAAAACAAAAAACTTCATGCAAAGTGATGACATGCAAGACTATGAGGGTTTAGATGAAGATATAAAAAATCTCAGTGATGATGACCGAGAACCACACCTAACCAGATAGGATTATGATAGATCTCTAGATCAAGAACCCCTGTTTGAAAATGAGGAGAGTATAAATAATCTGGGAGAGTCGGATTATCAAGGAATCGTCGACTCTATAATGGAAAAGCTTCAACATAAATATAATTTAAGGCCTAGAGATAAAAAAATTACAACTGATCCACCGAAGAAGATCTTGTCAAGAAATAAAAAGAGTGAGGCAGCTTAACCATCCACTGAAGCGCAAGTTGCCAAAACAAAAACAGTCGAAATGCCAACTTCCAAAACAAAGACTGCAGAAACAAAAGAAACACAGACTAATAGACCAGAAAAAAGAGAAACAAAGATCCCAACCAGAGAGGCTGAGAATACGATTGGAAGTTTCAATTTGGAAAATGAAATTAATAAAATTAAGATTCTTGTGCCTCTGGTTGAATTAGCAAAAAATCATATGTATAGAAAGTAGATTGCCAAAATGATAACTTTCTCAGATGCAGAAATTCATGTGGATACTATTAATTTAGAAGATGATAGACCCATTATAATGTTTGGTCCGCATATCAAAAATGCTAAAGACCCTATTGCTCCTTTTTATATTACGTTGACTATGCATGATCACCTACTCCATAACTGTATGTTGGATTTTGGAGCCAGACATAACTTAATGCCCAAATTTATTATGGAAAAACTGGGTCTTGAGGTTACTAGACCATACCGAGATTTGTATTATTTTGATTCAAGAAAATTTAAATGTCTTGGTATGATTAAATATTTGGTGGTTAATCTAGTACATATCCCTGTGAAGAGCATTCTCATGGATGTAGTCATTGTGGATGTTGCTGCGAAGTATGGTATGTTGTTATCCAGGTCTTGGGTTTCCAAAATTGGAGGATCGCTTCAATTGGATATGACGTATGCTACAATCCCAATTTTCGGTGGACAGTTCACCCGTCTATATAGAGAGACCAGGTTGGCGTATACTGTAAGTGACCCACATAACTCAAATAATTATCTAGTATATGTCGCTGATCAAGATTTAGGGAACTGTATATTATCCATTGATGATGGTTTCGATGGATGTACACAAGAAAGTTGTACAAAAGAGGAAAACATAAAAGAAAAAATAGAAAAAACAAACAAAAATGTAAATAGTGTAGGACTTCTGAAAATGTATTTTGACGATGCTTCCTCTTGGGAAGGATCAGGAGCTGGTGTGTTGTTTGTGGCACCTGGAGATGAATTCATCATTACTTTATCATATAGAATACAATGGGACATTGACTACACTAATAACGTATGTGAATATGAAGCTCTTGTCTTGGGGTTAAAGGCTACTAGGAAATTGAAAATTGAAAGTATGATAGTTATGGTGATGCATAATTAATTGTAAAACATATAAGACAATAGTATCAAGCCAAAAATACAAGGATAAGGTTGTATAGGAACTATGCCTGGGATTTGATTGAAAACTTTTTCTCATCGTTTAATATTCAGCATATTCCCATGATAGAAAATCAACAAGCTGACTCTCTAGCGAAAATGGTTGCCACTTTCATGCCTCCTACCGTCCTGAAGCTAAAGTATCACATATAAATGAGGAATAGGCCTTCAATACCAAATAATGTACATCACTAGAAGGTATTTGAAGACGATGAGAAGATCAAGCAATTTTTAGAAATGTTTGATGAGTTTTCCGAAACACACTTCGACCAGGAAAATCAGAACGACCCTACTTGGATCATGCAGGAAGGTGAAGATCCTCATAAGTTCCATGATAAAAAATTTGATCACTACATGTTGGTGCTAAAAAACAATAAGATCCCTAAAGGTCTGATCCCTTTGGAAAGATTATTTGATCATGACGATATTCCCCTAAAGTCTACTTTGCAACCTTAGCCTGAAGAGGTTGAAGATTGTAATATAGGCACCAAGGAAACTCCTAAGCTGGTAAAGATATCTAAATACCTTCCACCTGAAATAAAAAGAAAATATGTCGAGTTACTCAAGCAGTACAAAGATGTTTTCACTTGGTCTTATGAGGAATTGAGAACTTATGATACCACTGTTATAGAACATAAAATTCCATTGAAATAGGGCATCAAACCTTTCAGGCAGAAACTCAGACAAATAAATCCTATACGGTTGCCTGTGATAGAAAGGGAGGTAAAGAAACTCCTGGATGCGAAGATCATCGTTCCACTTAGGTATTCTGAGTGGGTAGCCAATTTAGTTCTAGTCAGGAAGAAAAATGGTGAAATAGACTTTGTGTGGGTTTCAGGAACTTAAATAGATCATCCCTTAAAGACAATTATCCACTCCCTAAAATGGATCACGTGTTGGAAAAGTGGTCGGAGCTAATAGAATGTCTATGATTGATGGCTTTCAAGGTTACAATCAGATTACAGTACATGAAGATGATAAATAAAAAACTATGTTTACCACTCCATAGGTACTTTCATGTATGATAAAATTCCATTCAGTCTGATGAACGCATGAGACACTTTCCAACGAGCAATGAACATCACCTTTTTCGGTGACAGAGATAAGTTTGTCGTCATTTATCTCAATGATTTAACCGTTTTTTCTAAATCTGATGCATAGCACTTGGTACACCTTAAACAAACGTTCGCAAAATGTCAAAAATTCGGTTTGTCTCTGAATCCCAAGAAATCTCATTTTGCAATGAAGGAAGGTAAACCCTTGGGCCATATAGTATCTAGAGATGGAATCAAAATCTACCCGAAAAGGGTTGAAGCTACATATACAATAAATATTCCTAGGAACAAAAAAGAGATCCAATCATTTTTAGGAAAAAATAATTTTTTAAGAAGATTCATTCCAAACTTCGCTGAAATTGTTAAACTGATTATAGATATGCTGAAAAAGGATGGCGAGGTCAAATGGACAAATGAAGCTAAAGCATCCTTCAAACGCATCAAGAAAACAACAAGAGAAGCACTAGTGCTAGCCAGTCCAGACTACATGAAGGAGTTCTTGATCTTTTCATTTGCATTCGAACATACTATCGCAACCATGCTCTTACAGAAGAACGATGAAGGTTTCAAGAAACCAATAGCATTTTTCAGTAAAATCATCAGAGACGTCGAGTTGAAATATGATATACTGGAGAAACAGGAATATGCTATGGTGAAATCCCTCAAGGCTTTCAGGACTTACGTGTTGCATTCCAAAATAATTTCTTACGTACCAACTAGCTCTGTGAAGGATATATTAGTTCAACCAGATAGCAACGAAAGGAGGGGCCAATGGCTAGCCAAGATTCAGAAATTTGACCTTGAGGTAAAACCAACCAAACTCATCAAAGGTTAGGGTCTAGCTAATATTTTAACCGAATCAAATTTCATAGCACTCAGAATAAATCATTTGCAAGCTTACAGAGACCTTCCAGATATAGAATAATTCGATGTACAAACACCTGAAACTCAGATTCAAGAAAAATTCTCTTCCTTGGCTCGGTATAGTCACATAGTCTCATATCTCTTGACTCTTTAATGCCTAAGTGATACGACTCCTTCCAAGTCAAGAACGTTGAAACTGCACATGGTAAAATATTGCATCATCGACAGTCAACTATATTGGAAAGATCCCCTGGGATTTTTACTAAGGTGCCTAATAGAATCAGAAATTGAGAATTTTATAAACGAGTTTCATGAAGGGGTGTGTGGAGGACACCACGTCTGGAGGGAAACGACCTATAAAATCATGAGAGGGGGGATATTATTGGACAAATTTATTTACAGACGTTAATACTAAAGTCATATCCTGTAATCCTTGTCAATTGTTTTCAGGTAAGCAAAAGCTTCCCATGCTACCCTTGATCCCAGTCAAGACAGAAGCTCCATTTCAACAATGGGGTCTAGATTTTATCGTAGAAATCCATCCACACTCTAGCGCACAACACAAATGGGTTCTAACCACCACAGACTATTTCACTAAGTGGGTAGAAGCCATTCTAATACGAAATGCTACAGACTCAGTGGTGATCAATTTCTTAGAAGAAAACATTTTATCCATATTTGGTTGTCCTCAGAAGATAGTTACAGACAATGCCCAGGCATTCAAATCCATGGCGATGGTTAGTTTTTGTCAAAAGTACAATATTGTACTGGGACATTCCAAAACCTACTATCCTCCCGGCAACGAATTAGCATAATCATCGAATAAGAGCTTAATCACCATAATAAAAAAGGTCTTGACTGAAAATAAGAAAGCCTGGCATGTTCACTTGAAATACACTTTGTGGGAAAATCAAATAGGCACTAAGAAATCAATCGGAATGTCACCTTTCCAAATGGTGTACAGTACCGACATAGTCCTACCCATATATATCGCTATGCATGTAATGAAGCTTTGACAAGAATCGAAGGAGGAGCCTAACGATGTTACCAAAAGAATAAACCAATTAATTGAAGTACAACAAAATAGAGTTGAAGTGGATGAGAAAATTCAGAAATATCAAGACAACATGAAATCCCTGTTGGATAAAAAAGGTAAAGATAGGGAATTTCTTCTTGGTGACCTAGTGTTGAAATGGGATGCTAGAAAAGAAGATGTTGGAAAGCATGACAAGTTTGATCACATCTGGTTTGGACCTTTCAAGATCACAGCTCCTCAAGGAAAGAATTCATTCTTATTAGAAAACCTTGATGGATAAATCCTTAGTGCCCCTATCAATGAGCGTTACCTAAAGCACTTCATGCAATAATCAATTTCCAAACTCTCACTGTATACACCGGTTTGATTTCCTTGTTTTGATTCACAATTTTCATTTATTTGGTAAGTTTTTACTTTCATTGTAAATACCGTCAGGTTTGTTGATTTCATAAAAATCAAAAATATAAAAAAAACAAATAACACATAACATTTCTTTTTCAGAAGTTTCTAACATTTCTCGTGTTTATTTTTATGCAGAATGCTTACTGATAGTTGAGAGATATGGATGTATCAGAAACCATCACTCACTTTTCAGAACATTGGTATTATCTCAAAACATGTGATAAATAAATGGTTTACTTGGTTGAAAATATAGAGGAATCTGAGGTATGAGCTTATACCCTACTAATCTAGGTTAAATTTTTAAGAAGATATCACCGAGTATGAAATAAGTCTCATCCATACAAATACCCTCACCTAATCAACAAATAGAGGAATATAAGAATTACATCCTAATCCTAAAAGTCTTCTCTGAGTTTAATAAAATTGAACTTAGAATAAAAAATGAAGTAAAATTCATAAAAAAAAAATAATAATAATAAATAAAAAGATCTTAAAGGAAATACTAAAATCACTAAACAATCTTGTGTGAGATTGACCTTGTTTGCAACAAAACATTTGAATTTTATTATTGTTTCATTCTGCCCATCCTAAAGATTTATTTTCCTTTGATTCTCAATTCCCCCCTGGTCTTCGTAGAGATAAGATTTTGGTTCAACTTTGAAAACTCAGAAACATGTCTCCGATAATGTTAGGAGAAAATTTATACATCCCTTTCGACTTGACTGAAAGAAAGTATGTCTAAGATAATCCTAATAACTTTAGCTCTCTTATTCAATTTTAAATGGACTAGTTCGCTCAAGGTTGATCCCTAAAATTTAAAATCCCTCATAAAATCTTCTCAATAGGTGAAGATGTATTGAAGATTGAAAGAAAATTGGTTTCAGAGTATACTAAAAAATTCATGACAGACCTTTCCTTGAATATTTTAAACAGATATCATCCCTTGTATGTCATACACAGATTGATTGCCCCCACTTCATGTATTAAATATAAGATAGATGGTGAAAGGAAATTCATAAAATGATTGCCCCCATCTAGTCCAAGGAAAATGGTGAAAATAAATTCGAAAAAATCGATTGCTCCCATTTTTCCCAAAGAAAAAGAGAGATGGTGAAAGGAAATTCATTAAATGATTTCCCTCATCTCAGCATTTAAATGCAAAATTACTTATTGAAGTGGTGAAAGGAAATTCAATGGGAGAAGTAGATAACTTCACCAAGGTACTGAACATGCTCCCTAGCAATGACCCAATGTCTATGATATTTGTATGGTTGTCATATGTATCTACATGATATACTCTGACATCTAATGCTTTTTCAGTAATATTTACATTCTGAATCGACGAGGGATCCCCTTAAGAAATTATGTTGCATATACTTAACCTTGATGTGAACGAAATCTATCAAAATCTGATATTTCGGCTAAATTTACTTTGATTATCTTAAACAAATCCGAATGCAGTTTTAAGAAAGATGAATTTCAAATAGCCTAATTGAAAGTCATGATTTGATGTGTTTGGAGGGTTTTCTAAGTTTTGGTTGAAACTCTTTTTCTCTGTATGATCCTTTTTCGAATGTGTTTCACAGAAATGTAGTAATGACTCCATTTACCCAATACAGGCACTTGGTCTACTATTCTTCCACGTCTCGCAGGGAGACATGACCCCTAGATGGAGCCTATGTTGGAACACATATATATTTCTAAACTTTAGACTTTAAATAGATTTCATTTACCTTTAAATAAATACAACATGTGCTTGATTCTCACCGTTGATGAAGTCTTCCATCTAATCAAACTATCTTAATTTGTTAAAGGTTTTGGAGCTGCCTACTTGTTAAAAAGTCAAATCACTAAAGAATACTTCAGAGTTTTGAGTTTCAAAGTTTCATACTTCAGACGTTTTAACATGCCTCACCTTCAAAGTCCCAATACATGAAAAGCATTCGATCCTAGTAACCATGTACACTTATACCTCCCCAAGCCTTAACACGTCACTGCGGGAAGCGACCCTTTGTGGAAGCGACAAAGTTCTAACTTGTGAATTTATGAAGTGCAAAGTCCCGAAATATTAAACCTTGGTTAATTAAACTAATATCAATTAAGGTTAATTAATAGTTTCTCACACTTGGAGTTTGGGTATCCACCATGCATCGCATTCTAAATTCACAAAACCCGAACTCTCGAAACGTCTTAAGAATTAAATAGAGTTAATTAAATATTAAAGACAATTAACAAGTAATTAATCACTTCATGGTTTCGAGCATCAGGAATCATATATCAAGCTGTTATCGGATACCCTGAGGTCCAAAGGCTCGAAAAGAGTTAAGGTTAAGCATGATTAGTTATCAGGTTAAACACTATTATCTCATGTTAACATTTCATCAAATCATAGTTTGTGTAAATTCAAATTTTCATCTATGCTTTTCCTGATCACGAACCTCCAAACATTAATGGCAATAATAGTCGATCTAGGGAAAATTATTTCAAATAATATCTCAGACCACGGCCCAAAATATTTTCATTAAGGTAAGTAAACACATTGTCAGTGAAGGCATACACAAGTTTATGCATTTAAGGTGAGAATATATTTCATTCTGAATTCCATTTGCATTTTTCACAAAGCAAGATTAGCGAGATAATAAGTGTTGTGCATTTTCTGTGACAGGTAACACAATTCTGAGTTTACTACTATCATGTATTTGCCAAAGATTGTTAAAGAGGTTGGCGAGAGATCGATCGAAAACACAGATGTCCTCTCGGCCACATCACTGAGAGCTGTGGAGACCATAAAACCTTGGATGCATGTCTATAATATCCTACAATACGAGCTGAGCAACTGTCCAGAAGATTCATATTATGAAGATACCGAAACACAGAAGACAAGGTCAAATATGTAGCCTAATCAAAGCTACATAATATAGCCACGCGACTGAGGCTCATGCCATATAATGACATGATAGGTTGGGCCCTAGAGAACGTTGATGTCGCAACCAGGACTGTCTACAATTTGCAGAAAGCTGTTGTTGGATATTTCCGCCCAAAACATGTACATGTGATGTACAAATTGTCCCCAACATTCAAAAATAGTTATAATGTCGATTTCTTAAAAAACATTCAAGGAAGAAGAGTGCCCAGAAGGTGTAAAGAATTACCTTGACTTTATCAATGATTGGTTGGATCGCCCTGATATATTCAAAGTAGACACCCATGGAATATACGCCACTGCGTCATTATAAGCTCATATGATGTATGTGGCCATGATGCTCTGTAGATGTTTCGGGAGGGAAAACTCTGCCCACTTCCTATTATCATGGGTGTCGATCGTGCATGAAGTTGTAGAGGAATTTTCATTCAATTGGGCCAAGATATTATCAGACAGTTTGGGTAAAGAAATCACCGAATATTAGATGTTGAAAGCCAAAGGACGACCTGCCCCAATTTACATGTCGGCATACCTTATGTATGCCATTTGTTTTATGATACCTTTTCCTTTGATGGCCTGGAGCTGGACTCCGAACAATGCAGAAGCAATACATATTTATCATTCGAAGTTATGGGAAGATAAAGATAAAGATTTATTTTATGAAATATGCAATTATGTGGTGGTGCCAATGCATATCACCATATATAGGTGCCCACCACCCAGGATTTCTGACAAAATAATGGCCAACCTAGGGAAGATAGCAGATTGGTACATTGAAGAGAATTTTTCCTATATCAGGGTTTTTGGTTGCTCGGTTCCTCTGCATGCCTTGCCCAAGTTTCTACCAGACAGATTGGTGTGTCGCGAAGTAGCACATCAAACTGTGTAGGGAGAAATCAGTAAAGAGCTAAGGGCGTTGCAAAAAAGGGTAGGCCCACCTTTCCTTTACAAATTGGCATGTTCACACTGTTAGATTTTGGCCACTCGAAAGTAGAGGTTGCAGCCCTGGAGGAAATCAAGATGGTCAATATTGAATTTAAGAAGCACGATCCTCAAAAGATCGTGGGGAACCACATGGCCCTTTACAATTGGAAAATATACGAGAATGAGGATTCTCCCCATGATGAGATATTCCGAGGAGCAAGATCCTATCGGGAATTTTTGAGTTGAGTTCAAACTCTGTCTCCAAATGAAATGGCCAAATTCTACAATTTCCAAAGGCACCAAAGGAATAGCCTTCCTAAAGTCTTGCAGGGAGAAACCCCAAGACCTCTAGCTACACATAAAATTGAGGTCCAGATTTTAGAAACAAGGAGCTCCAGTAGAAAGGATTCTCAAGAAAACTTGGATAAGACTGAGGTTTTGACTCAGAAAGGGGACACCACATCAAAAAATCCACTAGGTGATCAAGCTAAAGCTCAGATTAAGGCATTGATAAAAAAGGGAGAAGAAGGGCCATTATCCACACCAGGAAAATTAGCTATTGAAACAGTCAGGAAACAACCATCCATTGAGATAGGCAATCCTATCCAATCTTATCACACCTTTACAGTTCAACAGAGGGAACCCGAGTGCCGAAGTGGTGTTCATAGAAAATCTTATGCCTATTTCAGTTGAAGAGATGCCTCCTTATGAATTATTCTTCAACAAAAAGAGGAGAGTTGTGGTAAAAAGAGAAACGCACCAAGAAGAGGGTGTGACTTTCAAGAGACACAGGGTACTACTAGATGGACAGGCCTTAGAAGAGGCATACTTCACTACATATGTGGTAGGCTCATTGGGATCTTTTGCAACAACAAACCAGTGTTTAGTTGCAAACCTAAAGGAACAATTGAAGCAGAAGGATATGCTGGTGAGGCAATTACAAAATCAAGTAAATACTATGGAGAAGAATGTCAGGAGCGAGATGAATAAGAGTTTTGAGCAAATTAGAGCCTGCGATAGACAGGAAATTCAACAACTCAAGTTCAGTCTCGTCGAAATGCACAAGAATGCACAGGCAAGTAGAGAATGGGCCTTTCAGTAGGGAGAGTTGGTAAAACAACTATAGACCAGAATAAAATCAGCTGAGAATACGACTATATATATGGCATTCTTCCAAGAGTAGGCATTGGAGGTGCATGAGAAGTTGGGATCAACACAACAAAGCCTTTTTACGAAGGTAGAAGTTGTCCAAAACCATTTTCGGGTGGTCGACCAATCCTTAAATAACATTTGTTTAAAAGAGAGAGAGGCTATTGCTGCTCGACCAACTTTTCAGGAAGCATCCATGTTGTCAGCAAGAGAAGAAGTAGCCATGGTGTCCATATTTTCTCCTTCAGAGAAAACCAGAGGTGATATAAGACTGAAGACCTGGGAGGCTAAGATAGATGAAAGTAGAAGACTGGCTAAGGAAGTGAAGAAAGTTTGTGAAGAATCATTTCATTCACTCAACAAAGAGTCATTGGGCCTCGAAAAAGATAATATCTTTGAAGTCCCGGGGAAAGTTGATATAGAAAAGCATCAACTTAATGTCAAGACAAACATGGAAGACTCAGGTTGAAATCTTGCAATTAAAACAGATTGATATTACTTAGATAAATAGGTGGCTAGTGAAGCCTAGTCTATAGCTACAGTATATGTCTTCAAAGGACAGGAGAATGGAAGATAGGCTACCTCACTTAGAAAATAAATTATATATTTTTGAGGTAAATGACTTAACAAAGTCTTTCAGATTGGTGGTGCAGTTTGTGGGCAGGTGTGTTAAATGTGTTGAGCAAGGAAAAGGCACCACCTACGGGAACCAATGAGATAACCTGTGCACATCATTTGTACAGATCATGATTAGAGACCAGTTGTTTTTGAGATGGAGAAAAAGTAAGGAAAAACGTCTCCACTAGCATGACGAAGAGACAAAGGATATGCAAGTGAGGCGTTTCAAATTTCCCATTTTGTAATTTTTAATATTTTAGAAATAAGGAGAATTATAACCGCTTAGGGTTGGGAACCTTTTGTATAAATACATATTTCAAATATTGAACACGGGATGCTTCTTGCTGAATGTAATTGAGAAAATATCCTTTTGTGAGAATTAATACAAGTTCAGACTGAGATTCCAACCTTTGTGTAGTTTGAGTTATGTGTCTCTCCTGTATTTCATTTTTCTAGAATTTCTTATGTCATTCCTTGACGAGTGAGTGATTGCAATTTAGTATGACTACTACAGTAGTCATATTTTAAATAGTTGTTTGATAAGCAAGTAGTTTTTCTTCTGTGTTTGCTGTGAGTAAATATAAGACCTATAAGCTACTTGGATAACTGTATCTTATATCCATTCAAGGGTGCATTCTGTATTTTCTTATATTGTAAACAAGTTAAGATTCACTGCGTATTGATGCCTAAATTTGTTTAATAGTTCTGTATTTTTCTCCCATATCATTTGTTTTTTATAAAATGACTCAAACGACAAAAGACAACCTCTATTATGTTCTGTCATTATTTTCCTTTGAGGATTTATGTTTATATAACTAACGGAAGAAAAATCACCTTTAAAAATATCCCTTTATATTCTTGATGCCTTGACGTTACTCTTTGAGCCTTAAGTGTAATCTCAGGAACAACACCTAGAAACTTCAGATATGTGATTCATCAACTGGAAACTTGCATACATACACATCTTTTCTCTTGTAAACCATGTGTACCCTATACGTGATTCATTCGTCTGCAACCCACATATATATGTGCTTTATCCTCCTGCAAACTGCGTATGGTATGAAATATTCACTCCACATGTGCAACCTTCTTCGCTTCTCTCTCTTGGGCCAGATTCACCACCTTGTAGAATTCCCCTTTACTGAGATCACCAATCCTCCTAGCACAAGTGCAGACTCACTTATGCTAGCTCCATCATGTCTCCACACACTCTACATGATATGTAATGTCAAAATGATCTTTATCCTTTGTATTCAAGTCCTATGGGTCAACATGGAAGCCCCTCCACAAGTCAACATCAAATTAGGTTTTCCTTGTGGGTGTGAAGCCCCAACACAATCCCACAAATCCCATCACCAAACCCATGAAGCTTCTACTCAAATCCAAGGGTTTTTTCACAAAATTGAAAGTGTTATGTGGTGCCCACGATGATTCCCACATGCTCAACATCTAGGGTCATGTGAGAATGCATGCCCAAAGCTACAAAAATCAACAATGATATTTTCAAAATATATTTTGACCACTTGTTTTCTCTTGTTCATTGCCATTATTGCTTGTTCTATTTGTTCTTCAAGTTGAAAAAGTTCATGATATCATTTTTGCATTGGTGATTGTTCTTCTACATCTTCAACACTTCCAGTAAGATCCAAGTCATTTGATTCCAAATGTAATGGTAATATTGCTTCTCTTCCAAACACTAGGGTATATGGGGAATGTCCAGTACTATCCTTTGGAGTACGACGACTTTCCCAAAGTGCATCTATCAATCTCTTATGCCATTTTTTATGGTTGGCTTCAATTGTCTTTTTTGAGGATTTGAATTAATGTTTTGTTTGTTGACTCAGCCAAACCATTTCCTTGTGGGTAATAGTTGGATGATTTCCCCATGATGATTCCATATTCTCCACAGTAAATTGTAAATTTTGACCCAATGAAGATTGAGCCATTATCAGTTATGATTTTTTTTGGCACACCAAATCTGGACAAAATATTTTCTTTTAAAAAATGGATCAATTGCTCTAAGTCTCCATTTCTTAAAGCAACAACTTATTTCCTGTTGGTAAAATAGTCAGGTGTAGTGATAATATAAGAATTCCCTTTACTTGAATTTGGATTTATTGGACCAATCACATCTTGGCCCCATTGTGCAAATGGTTTCTCTGTTGTTATAGATTGTAATGACATTGTGACCCTGTTCATTTTTCTTGAAATTTTTTGACATGGAATACATTTTTGAATCAATTCATAATTATCTTTGAATATATTCTGCCAATAATAACCAACTCGAATGATTCTGTGAGCCATTACAACTGATGAGAAATTTCCACCACAAACCCCACTATGAAATTCCTAAAGTATTTCTTCGGAGTTTAGATAATCCAAGCATCTCAATATAATCCCATCAAAATTTCTATGGAATAGAGCACCTGAGACAATAACATATTGATTTGTCTTCATTTTCAAAGTTCTCCTTTCTTTAGAAGACATTTCAAGAGGAAATTGGCTAGATTTTAGATAAACAATTGTGTTCTTATACCATTCTGATGTTGCTAAACTTGTTCCCTTTATTACAATGTCAAATTCATTGGGACGAGAGATGTTCACAACTTCAATTCCAGTCATGAATTTACATAGTCCCTGCTCCTTAAAATTTTTCAAATCTTTAATATCTAAATCATATTCTTGAAGCTTTGCTAACCAGTTTTCCGATATACCCTCTCTAAGTTGTTGATTAAGAAACATCTTTACTGGTGAATGCGGGACATAAGAAATGATATGGGATGATAGTATATAGGTCATGAAATGAGCTATTTCCTTAACCAGAGAAAGATCTTGCTTTTTGATTATTGAGTAATTTAATTCATAATCATACAAGCTCTAACTCATGAAGGAAATTGGAAGTTCTTCATCTTTTTCATTTTTTTGAGTAAGGATGGAAGTAATGGTTTCTTCTGAAGAAAATGAGTACAATATAAATTCTTTATCAAAGTCAACACTGAAAAGAATAGGGGAAACAATAATGGCCTGTTTGATTTATGGGAAATCTTTTTGAATGTCTGGTGTCCATTCAAATTTTTGATCTTTCTTCAACAATTTATTTATTGGCTTGACAATTGTAGCATAATATGGTACAAACCTTAAAACAAAGTTAATTTTTCAAAAGAAGGATTGTACTCCTTTTCTTGATGTAGGAGGGTTTAGATAATTTATTGCATTAACTCTCTTTGGATCAATGTATATTCCTTCTTTTCTCACAATATGACCCAAAATATTTCCTTCTTTTGTAGCAAACAAACACTTTTTTGGATTTATAGATATTCCATAAATTATGTACTTTTCAAACACTTGTTTGATATGCTTGATATGTATTTATCTTAGTTTTGAATGAATTTTTTGGTGATCTTGGTAATCTGCCATAAATTTTCCAAGTAAATATTTGAAAGCATGGTCCATCGCTCTTTGGAATGTTGTATATGTATTCTTTAATCCAAATGGCATTCAAACATAATCGTATGTTCCCCATGGTGTTATAGACGTTGGTTTTGATAGATCTTCCTCAACTACAAGAACTTGATTATATCCTGAAAATCCATCCAACATGGACATTAGTGCAGAACCAATGACATGTTCCAACAACATCTCCATATTGGGGAGTGGATAGTTATCTTTAATGTTGGCTCGATTGAGATCTATGAAATCAACACAACGATGGATTTCCCCATTCTTCTTTCTCACCACCACATGATTTGAGAGACATTTTGAATGCCTGATAGAAAATATTATACCATCCTTTTTTAGTTTTTCCAGCTCTATCTTCACTAGAGGCTTTGTCTTGGGATTTATCATTCTCAAGTTTTGCTTGAAAGGTTTTGATCCCTCTTTGAGTGGTATGACATGATGGAATATATATTTTTCATATTCTTTTAAATCATCATAAATCCAAGAAACAATGTCCTAAAATTATTTGAACAACCAAGTATATTGATGAATTTCTTCAGTGGTGCAACTAGTACCAATATTTATAGACTTTGGAGAATTAGGAGTACCAATGTTGATTTTCTATGTTTCTTGAATCTTACTAACAAATGGTTCTTCTTTTGGATCAAGAATATTTATTTAATCATCTCTTATAAAAACAGATTCCTAGTTGACATAATTCTTGGGGGTGAGTACAATATTCTGATCACAAATTTCATTCTTAGGATCTTGGCACTATTCTGAATCATCTGACAATATTGAGTCATTATCAGTGAGGAAGTTTGCAATATGTTCATCATTTTGAAAAACTTGCAAATATTCTTCATTGTCAGGTATTGAAGGCCGAAAAAAAGTCTTTACATGAAAAGTACTTTGACTCTGAGAATCATCTAAATTGAAAAGAGATGTGGCTACTGCCAATGAATTAAATTTTATTATTATTTTCTCGAGGAATGAAAGAGATATTGAAAGAATTAAAAGAATCCATGATTTCACATACTCTTCTTGCATAATGTTTCAATTTTTCTTTCTTGATTATGTACTTATTTTTATATGATTGATAACCAACTCTCAATCACCAGTTACCACCAGATTTTCTACTTTCATTTGGAGGGAAATAATCATTCCTTGAATCAATGCTTCATATTCAACTTGATTGTTGGGGCATGTGAATTATGTTATGATAGCATGTGGATATATACCATACTGAGGAATTTTAAAGACAATGCCAACTCCATTTCCATATTTAGAACAAGTGTCATCAAATGAAAATTTTCAAAAATCTTGGAAATAATTCTCCTCATCTATCTTAAATGGACTTATTTGTTTTGTACTAAAAACAACATAATTTCTAATCCCAACATCAACATAATTTTTCATTACTTCATTTTCCTTTTTCTTAAATGATATGGGATTTCTATGCTCTCGAGGAACCCTGATCATAGTCCCATATTTGTTTGGAAGCATCATGAAACTTCCATCATTCATTATATATCCTTCGATTAATGAGCACCCGTATATTCCCAAGACAACACCATATGTTGGAGGAAAATCCACCACTATGATAGTAAAGACTATTGTAATATGAGGGTCTGCACTTATCCATGCAAAAAAATCTTTTATTTCACCATATAGGCTGTCACTTTTCTTGAATCAATGGCATATATGCTTTCTCTAGTTTCATAGTATTTCATACATTTCATTCCAAGTGCTTCCATTAACGACAGTGACATGATGCTGTTAGTGGCTCCACTATCCACTAGACAATTGTTTAATGTGAAATCATAATTTTCTATGGATATGTAAAATGGTGGTACTTTTCCCCTCAGCCTTACTGATGAAATATTTTGGTTTTGCCTTGTATTCAGTACAATTGCTTCTATTCTTGAATTTGTATCATCCAATATCTTGAAACAATATTCTCTTTATTGATTTATTTTGACTACATCCATGAATGGTAAAGTAATTATGAGCTTGTCTAATTCATCAATTAGATTATAATTCATTTGCAGTGGAGTCTTTGTTTGTTTAACAACTGTTTTTTTTTTTTTTTTTTCTTCTAGAGCATTATATTTTTCTTTCTCTTTTTCAGGTTGATCCCTTGTCTTGAATTTATTTGCTTGTGTTCTAGTCTGAACAACATTATATCGTGAAAAATAAACAACTTCTTATTCATCAAAAATATAAAAATATGATGATCCTTCATCCATTTGTACTGATTCCAAAACTTGATCTTGGTTAACATCTATTTCTTTAGCAAAATTTTTAATTTTTTCTTCTTCTACAATTTCTTCTAGCACAACAACATTGGGATTTGAACTCTGGGTGCTCTTGGTCTATGTTCTTCAGTTCTATAATTTCTTATTCTCTGATCATGTAACAAATCTCTCATGTTTAGATTTGGTGGAATAAGATTCCCACCTCTCCTAAGTCAAGTAATATCATTCTGCATCTATCTAATTTGTTTGATCATTTGAGCCATCTCCATCTTTTGTCTTGTTTCTTGGGTAGCTCCTGGGTCATTTCTCACATTAGGGGGAACCCCTTGGAGAATTCCTCCCCCAATTACTCAATTCTCAGAACTTCTTGAACTAGATGGTCCTTGAGGTGATATGGATAGATTGGTCATTTGTCTTTTGACTTTTCCAAGAATGATTTATGGATCAACATTGGTCTCTAACATGTATTCTTCTATTTATGTTACTTTCTGGATTGCTTCATTCAGATCATTTATTTGTGAAGCCTTGATTTCATAATTCATATTTGAAGGCATAACATTCTTATAAAATCCAAATATGATAGGATCATTTGGTCGTTGGTCCTTTGGGATTTGATTCAATGTCTTAAAGAATTGTGAGTTAAAATCCCTGATTCTTTCCCCTTTTTTGAGATGGATTTGGGTAAACTGAGTAAGTCAAGTATGATATGCAACATATGGTGCATACAAAGTCATGAAAATACTTTCTAAATAATCAAACAAACCAATTGATTGAGCATGAAGGGAGATATACCATTCATAGGATGTACCTATCAAGTTTTTTAGAAAAACTATGACCATTACAACATCGTGTTCAATCAAATGAATATCACAGACACTTAAAAACTTATCCATATGAATTTTTGGATCCATAATCCCATCACCTGAAAAGACATGCAAAACTCTTTGAGGTAGGGTTGGAAAAGTGTGTTTTTATCCATGTAGATTAAGTGGGTTGGGTCTAGCCCTTCTTCTTGGATTTCTTTGTCTGTTATTTCTTTCCCTTTCTTCAATAGGAATTTTGTTTCTTTGTTCTTCTCTATCACCCATTATTGATATTTCACTTTCTTCAGATCTTGAACTTTGGGAAACACCTTGAGTGACAAGATTGTTACTTTTACTTCTTGTCAATGGAACCTTAAATGATTCCAATTTATCTTGGATTAACGGTTATCTTATTTGTCTCAAGGCTATTTCTCTTTCTTCTTCTTGGGCAAGAACTTCCCAAGTTCTTTCGAGTTCAACACAAAACCTTGTTGTTGTAATTGCTAGGTCATACAACCAGTGCAAGATACTTCTTTGATCTCTTAATCCAACTTGTATTTGGGGTTGGTTGGGTTCATGTAGAGTCATTAAATTTTTTATCTAAGAAACCAACCTTTTTTTATCCCTATTATGGTTGCCAAAAATACTGATCTAAAATATTGTTTTACGGTATTCAAGTCAACCTCACGAGGATAATTCACCTTGCATTTTTAAAGAGGTGGTACTCCTCTATTTCAAATAGCATACAAGAACAAATAAAATGCCTAAGAAAGGACCAAGCTTATTCTTGAAATAAATATTCACAATTAGAGGAAATTTCAACTTAAATTGGGCCTCCTAAGGAAAAATAAATAAAATTATAAAATAATGCCACATAGACATCTTATATTACTATTTCACTTTTATCGAAGCTTCCCATGAATATTTCATTTTTATCAAAGTTGCCCATGAAATCACCATATAATAATAATATATAATATATAATTAATAATAATAATAATATATAATAATATATAATAATATAATAATATACAATGTATAATAATATAATATTATATAATATAATGTATAATAATATATAATATTATTATATATTGATGATGATGATGATGATTAGTGTCCACTAAGACCAAATTGGTCTATCAGACCTTAAGAGGGTAAGTGATTACTTGTGATTCTTTAGAATTTTTGTTTCTGTGCTCGAAAAGCATTAAGAGAAGCTTTCCAAGATCACCATACTTTTGTTGGGCTAAGAGGTTAGGAAGGTTGGTAGTGTGAAAAATATTTTGAAAATGAGATCTAATATGGGTATAGGCTGGACAATCTAGAGAAAGTGTGTTTCATATTCAACCTTCTTACTGTCACAAAGGTGACACACTCTTTCATCCCATGGCGTTTTAGGAATTGACCAATGCCTAGTTTCACTATGGAGCTTGTGAGAATTTGTTCTTATATTAGCAATACTTATTTCTTTCTTTACACTTGGAAAAATAGATAGATAATTTTGATCTTCTAGATTAGGTTTGATTACATCCTTATGATACCTTAATTTTCTTTTTTCCTCTAACTCTTTATCACACCACAATTTCTCCTTAAATTTTGATTTGGCATTTTTTTCAGTAGTATCTTTATTCTACAAAATCATGTCTTCCATGATTCCCCAATTATATATATATATATATATATATATATATATATATATATATATATATATATATATATATATATATATATATTATATAATTTGTTATTATATATATTAAATTTAGTTATATATATATTTTTATAGTATATTATATATTATTGTTTAGTATAAGTATTAAATTTAATTAATGTTGGTGATCACAAGTGTGTTAATGCATTAAAGGCACGACAATAATACTATCTCTTATTTATTAAAAATATTGGAAAATCGGTTAATATATTCATTTCACTCTTAATATCCAAGACAATTTTGGGCAACCTGGGTAACAATCATGCTTAGGGTAAACAAATTATATTATTAAAAAAATTCACATATCTCCAAATTATATAATAAAAAATTACACAAGACATGCACCTCTTTTGATTTTTAGAATATTTTGATTGGCTAATACATGATGACATGGTATTTGTATTAGGGTTGGTAGGACCATTTTTCAACCAAATTTCCCCTAATTGGCAAAGAATACCTGAGAAAGGACCATGTATCTTGTAGAAAGAAAATATTTTCAACATATGTTACAATATTATAAACCAAAAGAGTATGCAGTAAAATAGGATGACATTTCTATCACAACATTCATTAAAGTAGAACACAATATTTAGCAAAAGGGAAAAGAAAGTATGGACCACATATGACAGAGAAATCCAAATGATCATTTCATTAAACACAATAAATACTTTGATAGACACACATATGAAATCTCATGCTTAAATTCAAAGTCTTAAGAGATCAATAATGTTATGTCCCAAATTAGTTCTCTAGGAACCTAAAAAATAATAGATGTCTTTAAACAAATGAAGAGTATTGTCTTGGATTGCAAATAAAATATTGTGTTTGTCCTTCAAAGAGGACTGGGATGGGGCTCCCATGGACCATGAAATGAAACAAAGACCTAGAAGACAAAAGAGAAACAGTCAAGCGTTGGTCTTAGGTTTCACAGGTTACTGGAAACATAAAAGAATAAATTACAAATGACTGCAGAAGAAAGATGGTAAGAACAATAATAAGGTTGCTACTTGACTTATTGTGATGGAAATATTATAACCCTTTACTTTCTTGCTGAGATTCTTTTGTAGGTGGTTGTCGCTGTGTTGGAGGTGTCATAACCGTTGTAACCGCTTCGTGTTGATCTGTCTTGGAGATCTTAACCAAAGCTTTTCTTAACCGTTCTTCAATGTGCTCCCTCACTGGAGAAATCGTTATTTCATGCTTGGTTTTTATCTCAAGTAGTTCATTCTCCATTTATATTAAGTCAATACTTAGTTGCTGCAACATGTCCTCGATATTATCATTCTTGTTAATGTATCGGACCAACCACCTTTCAACTTCATCTTCAAAGAATTCTATTGAGTCAGTGAACTCACTCGCCCATGAAACTTTTAATGCTTCAAGTTGATCCAATAATTTCTATTTAGACATAAGTATTGTGTCCATCAATAAATTTGGGCTATCGATTTCTTTCGTAATATCCACGAGTTTTAGAAAAAGGTCACCTCTTTTAATTTTCACAACATCCAAGTCATTCAACATTTCTCTAGAACTTTTAATTCTTTTCAACCAACATTCATTGA
The DNA here is from genome assembly GCA_000966675.3 of Picea glauca. Taxonomy (NCBI): domain Eukaryota; kingdom Viridiplantae; phylum Streptophyta; class Pinopsida; order Pinales; family Pinaceae; genus Picea; species Picea glauca. Next base: position 72,525 of record JZKD02S1608408.1, read on the forward strand.
TTTGTTTCATTTGGATACTAGAGCGAAGGTTTTGTTATCTTCTGTGGGTGTCACTTAAACTTGAAACTTTTTCTGCAAATGTTCCCACAACCCCCTTGTAAGAAACTTCTTCATTCTTTATATGTTTTTGGAGATATTCTTTGAAATGCATAATTCTCGTTGAAAAACTGATAGAGCTATGTGCTAGCTCCCATATTTCTTGGATTAAGTATATCATTTTTTTAATTCCATCTCCAACATACTTTCTCACTGCCAACAACAAACTGGATGAACCTTTCAACTTATTTTTTCTTTGTGGGATGTCTTCTATGGTAAGTGTTGGTTGAATTACGATTAATGGCTCAACAAACAATGGTTTTAGAATCAGAGTTGTCTCTATTTCCTTTATTTTTTCTTTTTCAATATTACATATGGATTCCTTTAATGCTTCTCTAGTTTCCTCATGAAACTGTACAATTGTTGAAGGCACAACCCCATTGAAATCAATTTTTTATTCCCATTTTTTAGACACTTTCTTGTTTTTCATGTTAACCTTATCTATTAACATTTTTTTGGAATTTATATTGCAAGCCATGTGATGAAGTGTTAAAGATTATTCTTCTAATATTTCTTGTTCTTGGGTGACTAGAGCTTCAACAATCTCCTAGGTTTCTAGCAATATTTATTCTGACCAGACATGCTCAAGGGATTTCTTTAATTTCGGGTATTTCCAATTCGATTTTCTAGGTCGCTCTCTTTCTTTTAGAAGAACTATGCACAACATGGGATTTTTCAATATTTTTCTTCGTAGGGTCTTTGTCACCACCATCATAAAAGTTTATGATAGGTGTTTTCCTTGCTTCCAGACTGCCACTCCTTGGTTTTATTTTAGTCATGGTACCTCTCTGTGAAACATTGGGAGAATTGGGGTTTTTGTTTGTTACTTCTTTTCCCTTTTGTCGATAACACACATTAGTGCTAGCTAACTCTTCAATATCATTTAGGGCTTCATCAACTAATGTCTCAGGGAGATTTTGATTGTCCCCTCCTCCTTCCTTAAATTTTTCAGACTTGGTGAAATAAGAGGAATATCCCACTAGGGACATTGCATAGTAAATAGATCATTAGGTTCAAAACCCTCAATGCATTCAACTTATTTCAGGCCTTGTTATCGCACAGTTTGTAGCAAGGATAAAAGGCTTTGAGGTTTGAAGGTCAAACTGGCATAACAGGAACCAATCCCACCCAATGTCACCAAAATGGGATGGTTTTGTCTATTTAGGGTGGTAAGTCCCATGGGAGACGTCCCTGGTGACCTAGGGTTCTGAGAAGGCAAAGGATTACAAGATAAAGTAGTTATTCCCCCCCTCACAAGTCACCACCGAGTAGATAGTCCGGCCAAAGGCCAATGATAAAGTAAACCCCCCCCAAAGAGATACACCTTCCTGAGACAAAGCAACAATAAACTGATGCATGCAAGCTTTGATCATTGGGTTAGTACTTCATGTAAATTAATGAATATCTGATAAACATATAAGCAATTTGAAAATAAATATTGACGAAGTCAATGTTTATAAATAACAATGAAAATTATGTCACTTCACCAATAAATGTTGAAATAATGTGGCATTCAATGCAATAAATCAACACTTCATTCAATTTATGCCTTTAATCACCATTCAATTGCTTATAAAGTAAAAAAAAATCTGCACTAATGATATTATGGCTAAAGATGACGACATCATATAGGGTTAGAAGGTTAGTTTAGGCTAGGGTTAGTGAATTTAGGGTTTTGATTCAAGAGTTTGAGAGTAGTTTTGATCAGGTTCACTTCAACGCAATAGGTCTATAGATCAGTGCCTTAGGGTTAAATGGAGTCAATAATGAAGGACACAAGAGCTAAAGGAGGCAAAAGTCAAAACGGCTAAGGACTAGAGGGAGAAGCTTTGAGGTGTTTCTAAGGCAAGGCCTCAAAGTCAAAACCCTAGGGGAGAAAGGCTCACTTCGATGTAGGTGAACTAGGCCTTGGTGCTCTCTCCTCCTTCCTTGACTTAATGGTAGAAACGACTAGTTGAAAGATAGCATAAACTAAGACAAGAGGGTTTGATGAAGGAAAGTGTTGTTGTAGCAAGGCTCTACCAACAAACCCTAGAAAAATTGGCCCCAAAGTGTAGAAACCCTAGGCTTCAAGGCGTCTCCTTCTTCTTAGCTTGTAAAAGGTACAACTAGCAAAGGTGAAGAGAGAAAGAGAGTGTAGCTACGGCTAGGATCTCTCCTTCTTCAATCAATGGATGAAAATTTCTCTCAATGGGGACATGAGACAAGGACCTACTTGTGTGTTTGTCACCTAGGGTTTTTGTTCAGCAAAAATTATAAATATATGCAAGGAATGAAACTACAACCATTCATTCAAGAATTTTTTGTAGAAAAATACTTACATATCACCAAGAAATATAATTGCAAACCCTAGTTGTAACCCTAAATAGAAAGAACCATCCCATTGTGGTGACATTGGGTGGGATTGGTTCCTGTTTCGCCTGTTTGACCTTCAAACCTCAAGCCTTTTATCCTTGCTACAAACTGTGTGATAACAGGCCCAATTGGTCAAATTTTCCTATGAATTCATCCAAATGAGAGATATTCTTTACAACAACTTCTCCAAATCTCCAAGGCAATGAGATGACATGCTTCTTTCTTTTTTCATTAAATAAGTGTGTCCGATACTTGTATTGTTTGCATACTTTTATAACAAAGTTTTTGTCGGATACATAGAAAAGGAGTAAAAAGGGTTTCTCTTGGAAACCAAATAATATTATAACACTGAAATCCTCCATGGTCTCAAAATTTCCTTTCTCTAAGAGAAAGGAGGAAACCTCAAGTGACAATCTTCATGTTTTAGGACCAATGATTAATTTTTTAAATTCAGAAATAAAATTGTTGTGGACCGAGTAGAAATGATATTGAGCCTTGTGTCTCCATAAGGATGGATACTAGAAAGAGACTAGCTCCACCTTGAAGTCGACACTCCTTTGCCTAGGCAAGTCTTTGAAGATGTGGCAATAGGCTATGGAAAATATCAAATAAGATGTCATGTAGAATTTTTGGGTTCTTTTCAAAAAACCTAGTTGAAATGAAATTCCATTGGAAATAAGGCGACCCTAGTCAATGAGGGTGTCTTCATGCACAAAAAACTGAAGAATATAAACAATATTTTTTGACATAGATGTTGTGGATTTCAATTCAATTATACGAGTAAACAACCAGGAAAATTCCTTGTAGAGGTACTTTAAGGAACTTACCTCAATATTAGTGGCATTGGTATTAGCTCTTGGGTCGGAAAAATATTTTTTGAGGAGCTCTTCTCCTCCTATGTGTTCCTTGAGGAATTCACTGGCTTATTAACCCTTGAACTGCATGGTGGGTTTTGGGAGTCGTAGAATTCTTATGAAAATTGAAGGAGCCAAGGAGATGGTTTGCTTTCCCTGAACTTGAATTATTCTTCTTTCTGTATCAAATTTGTATGCACACCAAAGAACTAGCTCTCTGAAATCCATCACCTCAGGTACATAGCTAGCTATAGCTATGCATGAGCTCCAAAATTGATTTGTTTCTTTCTCGGCATGAGGGACAACTTGTACCACTTGTAAGCTTGTGACCAATGGAACTCGTGGTCTTCACATCCAAAAGTATTTAGCATATCTTCACAATACAAATATTTTCTCCTACTTGACGTAGTTTACATTGCTTTCTATTCTTACCAATAGGTGGCACTATTGTCGATATAACCTTTTACTTCATGGAATATTAATCCCTTGTTTAATTTACCATGTATTTCCTTTATTGTTAACCACCATAGCTCTTAATTCAAAGTTGTTGTCTTGCACGGTAAGATTTATAATTTATTACAAAGCTTTACGAAATCTTCGCCACTTTAATAATGGTATTATGTTCACACAAGTGGAAAATGATGTGGTGAGGGGAAATAAATTTGATTGGGAAATGGTGATATGATTTCATGGAGGATGAAAAATGGTTAAGTATGGAAGTGCAAAAAGGAGAATGGAAAGTGCAATATGGTGGATGCGATATTGTGGGATGCAGGACACAAGACATGGGAAATGAAAAAGGTGAACGGGGATGACTCTCACATCCACAATGAGAAAATAGATGAAGTATGAGAAGAGGATGTTATGCGGGTCATGGAAGTGAAATGGTCGTTTCGTAGAATGAGGGACTACGGGTTGTGGGACACGAGCATGAGGGAAATGGTAAGTAGAAATGATGGGTGTCCCACATCCACATTCAAAGAAACAACTAAGTATGAAAAAGGTAAAAGGTACAATTTGGAGGACGTAAAGATAAAATGGGCATTCTGAGTGTTGCGCGACTGTGGGATATGTGACATGGGGATTTGTAGGACATAGATGGGATGGATTCCCGCGACGGGACTCCCTTATGTGAAAATTGACTAAGTGTTGAGATTGCAAGATAAGAAAAATCAACCAAGTAAAGATACATGGGCTTGTCGTTTTGCAGACCTGAGAATTTGATAGTAGCTTGATCCGCAACCTGCATTTGAAAGGGAAAAATGAATAAGTAAAGAAAATACGAGGAAAAAATTAAGAAAGGGGAAAATACAAAGGATGTATGTGTATGTACTAACATTGATCAACAAATGTAGATCAACAAGGATGTGGATTGGTCTGGTGTTGAGCTAGGTGGAGTATAATCATGAGCAAGATCCCTCAACCTCTAGAGGAGGCTGATGGCACTAAAACTATGATGCATCAATAATGTCATGTCAATTCCCAAAATTAGTCTCAAGAAAATAATTCCCTATAAATGTCTAGATGAAATCTATGGGCTCATTTGGTCCCTCACATTCAATGACAACGTGTTTCATATGGGAATCTTGATCTATCTAGATTTAATTTAACCATCCCTTTTATGCCAACCACAAATGAGACGAGTTAGTGGAAAAGTATCCATGCCACTTTTGAGACCAATCCTTACTCAACAATAATCCACAAGCCTTAGGAATATGAACACCAATGATATCTATAACTTGACAGAATTTTGGATTAGAATCCACTCTAATCAAAATATCCTTAACTTCACCCATAACCTTCACATATGGCTTGTCTAATTGTATAATGTGGGTAGAACATTTGTTAGGAGTAGCTTAATCTTTTGCAAATATCATAGGGAATTACATTGAAAGATGATCTTGAGTCTACCAAACAATTATGCACATTATAATTATATATTTTGAAGGTAAAAAAAAGGAGGTGTTTGCAATTTTGATTGTTCACTTATTATAACAAAATTCACAATAGATTTATAATGTGTTTCAAACCTCTATTTTATATAAGGTTTTTGTCTAGTTTTGAAAAGTTTATGTTTTGCTTTGAAATTAGTTATTGTTTTATAAAGTGAGTTGGTATTTTGAAGCTCTTCAAGATAAGTTCTCTTCATTGAGGAGTGTTGCAGATATCATACATGGGGAAATTTGGTTTTTTTTCTTCATGTATTGAATAATGCTATATTGGGTTGCATAGGGGAAGAATTTGACCGACCAAGCCCTTTACTTATTAAAGTATAATCCTTTTGAATTGTTTGATTGGCTTGCAACTCATCTACTACCAGTTCCTCTTTTTCCTCATCCTAAAATCCAAGGGATATATCCCATACAAACATAGTTGCTTCAAAGGTGTGTTCCTCCTCTTCCATTGTTTTCTCTTCTTCAACTTCTTGGGAAGGGTTTTTAGATTGTTTTGTTGGTCAAGAAGTTGTCTCACTACCAAAGTCATGGAGTTAATCCATTGAGGACAAGTTTTGTTTGGAATGACTTGCTTGATGAAAGGTGTTGTAGTTATCCATTCCTACTTCATCCAAGTTTAGGTTAACATTGGAAGGTCTAGGAGGTCTTGGGGGCATAATATAATTTCTATAAAATGGTCTAAATTTTCTTTGATTGGAACTACCCTTTCTAGAGTTATTTTTTAGATCAACACCTTCATTGCATAACTTCTTAACCAAATGAAACATAGTTTCAAAATCTGTGGGATTATTTTCTTGTGGATCATAATTATATTTCATGAGTGGTTTAGGAAACAAAATAAGTTTCTTGGGAGTAGTTGTAACTTTATTGTCCTCGTCCCTAAGGTTCCCTATAAAATTCATGACCTCTTTCTCTACTTTTTTAGCCTACTTGAAATTTTTTGCTAAAATAGTCTTTCCAACTCTTTTGACAAATATAGAAATGCATGCATGTAGATCACATGTATAATATTCCACTATAACTTCTTGAGCTAGTACAAAATTTGTTGAAAATTATAAAGGATAGTGGTGAAACGATGGTTAAAATATTTTATTCGTTCATTTTTCTCTCTTTTTATGGCCATTGATTCTTTAAAAAATGCAACGGGGGTTGATTCATCACAAAATTTGTTAATAAATTCCTTTCCAAATTCTTCCCAACTCGTGATAGATCCTATAGGTAGTTTAGAATACCATGTAGATGGTTTGTTCTCGGAAGTGCAAGGGAACAACTTGCACACCACATATTCATGTTCTAGGTTCATCAACTGGATGGCCAAGCTACAAGTACACATTTTTAATATGATCCTCCAGGAAGCTTGACTTATTAGGGTCAAAATTTGGAAGTATACATTCAATATGTTTAGGTAGATCATGGAGTTCTCTTGGAAAAGCCAAGGTATCTTGAGCTCTTTGGGAAGGCATTTGAGTTTGATTGCCTACCATTTGTGTGGTAAGTAGTTGTCACAAGATCTTGCAAGCTTGTATATTAAATTCAACTTTGAATCATGGATTGAGGAACTCAAAGAGTGAGAAGGTGAAACAAGGGGAGGGGTTGGTGAAATTGCATTTAAGGGTTGTAGTATTTTTTCAAGGGTGGGGTAAACCGAATTTTCCACAATGTCAACCAAATTTTCTTCTTTAGTTTGAATGAAGTTCCAATTAGCTCTTCTACATCTGGGAAGAAATTGAAACTAGCCAATTTGTTGAGCAGATGACTAGCAATACTATGTAAAGTGTTAACTTCTTGATTAGGGACAATGTATCGGGGTTCAATCCATAGAAAATAGTGATTTCCAAAATCAACAGTATTATCTTGGAAGACCGTTTTAGGGTTTAAGTCTTCATCTTGGATAAGTGTGGTTGTAATACAAGTCATGGTTTGAAAACAAATGTAAATCACATGGTTGGAAGTTGTCTCTATCAACCATAAAATGTTGGCCTGCCTCCTAGCACCCAAACTATTGACATGGTAAAATGTCCATTTTCAATAACAAAGATTCTCACTAGTGAGAAGTTCCAATTAGAGCTCACACTATTTGGAATAGGGAACCCATTCAGATTCCGACGCAATAATAGTTACTGGGTTATAAATGTTATCTTAAATATTGTAACGATAAATGAAAATAAAAGCAATGAATACAAGATCAAATATACTTCTAATATTACCTCCAACAAGAGAGTTACTAAATGAATAAAATAAAAAGTACAGCTAACCAAATATTAAATCAAGACAACTTTCTGATTAAATAGCTAATTATAGTTCCATGTTCATAGTTAGACAAACATTTGAGAGAGAAATAGAAATAATAATGTGTTCATTACACATGGAAATAGTTTGCATTGTAAAGAAACTTACTACAACTTTAATGCTCAACAAGGAAATAAAATAAATTCCACACACTTGCATTGTTAGAATCAAAGTCTTTCTCCAAACAAGCAAAAGATGGCTTCTCCTCATTAAACATATATAAATAAATTTTGCAAAAAAAAAAAACAAGTAAAAAACCTATCCTTTTGTTCTCATCCTATTTATAAGTAGCCAAACAAGATTTAATTATAGAAGTTCAATAGTTTCTTAAACTACTTGGAGTATTGGCATCTTGTATAATTGATTCCTTGTCTTGTAGATGACTATTGATGTAATGTTCTCGTGCTTCAAAAGTTTTATTAACAACATTAGCATAAGGGAACATGTGTTGATCTATTGAACGAACCCTAAATAAGGTGAGGTTTTGCTTTATCTTTTCAATGATTTTTTCCAATTTTGTAACCAAACTTTTAATTAATCCTATTTGCTTAATTAGAGTCTCTACATGTGCCTTGAGTCTTCGAATGATGACATCAAACATAGTAAGGATGGCTTGTTTCATAGCTTTGAAGTGATCTTCTAACTTTTTTCTAATCTCTTACAACTTTCTCTTCTCATCTTCATCTTCTTTATTCTTACATCATGCAATTAAAATATGTTTCCTTCTTCATGCTATTTGCACACAAAGATATTTATTAAAAACCAATTAGAGTCTAATATTTTCTAATGAAAAAATTATAATACAATCCTTACATGTTCGAAGTGATTAAGAAACAAATGTGCCTTAGTAGATGTAAAATATTCATTGATATACATAAATCTTAGTAGTGTACTTAGATCAACAACTAAGATATTACATACCTGCAAATCCTTGTCAATCTTGTTATATAATCATCCTTCATTCAGAGGGCATTGTAGGGAGAAATAACACAATTGGTAGCCAATGGTTGCAGTGTCATTTACCAATATGGGTGACTTAAAATTTAAGAGCTTGTGTGTCATTACCTAAGTGACTATACCACCAAATCACGTGGATGAATTTTACGTTCAATTAATTCAGGCATGCTTAAGGCTTGTTGACTTATCTTTGTGGAAGACTTGATTGATAGATTGGGCTTGATCCCATGATGAAGACCTATTTTAATCAGTACTTGAAGATGAAGGGAGGGACGATGAGGAGATTGGGATTGATTTCCTCATCAACCCATTTTTTTCATATACTTTGAAACAATAAAAAGTTGAAAGGGTTTGATTTGGAAGTCAACCTTTTTGAAATAGTGAAAAGTTAAAAGGGCCCAATTTCTAAATTGGACCTAATTTTATAATTGGGGAAATTTTCAAGATCATTTAAATTTTATTTATGAAAAGTGTGATTAATGAACTCGACCTAATTTGATGATAGGGGCTTTGGAATAACAATCCAATGCTTTTTGGAAAAGGGCCTGATCCATGGATCAGGTATGATATGGAAATCAAGAAAATTTCAAGGAAAAAATGGGTCTGAATTCAAAATCAGAATTAGGCCACTTTCAAAGTTAATGAAATCTTTGGGAAGGGGCCAATCAAGGAATTAAAATTGTTTTGAAATAAATTGGAATTTTGAATTTATTTAGAATTATGAAGCCAGACATTCACTTTTAAACTTATGAAATGCTAAGGTAAGAAGAGGGGTATATTACTTACACATTTATTCAAATGATAACAAAATAAATTACTTCAACATAAGTAAAGATTTCAAAATTTCACAAAGCTCAAGCAAATAGAAAATTAATTAAGTATGAAAACCTTTGAGTAACCGAAACCTCAATTATAAGGCTTGAATTAAAATGCACTTTTCCATGGAAACTAGGAGTAGACCAAACCTCAAAGCAATGTAAGAAGTAATGGAGAGTTGTTGAGGGCTCAAAAAATCAATGGTTGATGGGAGGCATGCTAGTTTTTGCACCCAATGCAAAGCATTGTTAAAGGTCAATGATTTTATACAATGACAACGATTTCCTCCTATTTCTCAGCATTGGTTGTAACTAAGATATTAAGTTAGAATATGGATGAGATTGCATTTAATAATCAGTTTCTTGTGTAAATGTATATAAATTTATGTAAGCTTGTAGAGGAAGATAGGGGATGATGTGACAGAGAGGATATGAGAGAGCTTGCAAGTTTGTTGTAATCTCCAAGATCTGAATAATAAGACAACCGATTCCTTCACTTGGTGGACGTAGCCCAAATATTGGGTGAACCACGTAAGTCTCTGTGTTTTTTAAATTTTGTGTGACTATGCTTGACTTATGATATTTGTGTTTCCACATTTACAAATATAACAAGTGGTATTAGAGTTGCGTTGGAGATCCATGAGGCCATCAGAGGAGGAGCAATGCCATCCACAGTGCCAAACCGTGGAGGAGCATGCAATAGATCAGTGCGTGGGTTGCTTGATAAAAGAAGCTCCGTTGTTTTTCCTTAGCATTTGGTTATCCGCCAATCTCCCTCTTCCTTGTGGGAGCATTGTTTCTCTATCAGCGCTAGGGTTGCTGCATAAGGGAAGTGTTGTTTTATTGGTGGACTTATGATATTTCTGGGATACATTTCAGTGTTGGCCTGTAAAAGGGAAGGAAGCGTTGACCAATCTTCCTTAAAGTAAAGGTACATTTCAACGTTGGCCTATAAAAGAAACATTCACATGGGTTTTTTTTTTTTTTTAAGTAAAGGTATGAAGTTTTAATTAAAAAGGTGGAGGAATTAAAAACCAGAGGAATTAACAAGTGGAGGAATTAACAAAAGGTGGAGGAATTAAAAAGTGAATTTTAATTATCTCAAAGGTGAATTTTAATTATCTCAAAGGTGAATTTTAATTATCTCAAAGGTGAATTTTAATTATCTCAAAAGTGAATTTTCTTTTTAAAGCGTGAACAATTCAAGTGTGTGGATGCTTTAGAAGGTGAATCTTTTTTAATAAAAGGTGAGGTTGGTAAAAAAACGGTTGTTTTTTTATTAAACCTTTTGGAGTTTATACCATTATTTCTCCACATTTTTTAAAGGGCCTTGGTTTTATAAGCAGTGGTTTTGGAATTTTTTTTCTTTTGCTAATGGCGAAAACTCAGAGTGCTAAATTCAAAATCGAGAAGTTCAATGGAAAGAACAATTTCGAGATCTGGAAGGTTAAGATGTACGATCTGTTCTTGCAACAAGGCATGGTGAACGCGCTTTTGGGAAAAGGAAAGCAACCCACGACCATAACATATGAAGACTGGGATGATATCAATGCGAGAGCACTGAGTGCCATACGCCTATGTTTGGTCGACGATGTTTTGTTCAACATTGTTGCGGAGAAGACATCAGTCGATTTGTGGATGAAGTTGGAAAGCTTGTATGTGACGAAATCCTTGACGAACAGGATTTTCCTGAAAATAAAATTGTATACTTTGCGCATGAAGGAAGGTACGAAAATAACTGATCATTTAAATACTTTTAATACTCTTTTAGTCCAGTTGACTAGCATGGGAGTAAAATTCAATTCTGAAGACAAAGAAATTACATTATTGTGTTCTTTGCCCGCATCATGGGATCACTTTATTACCTCTATTAGTTTCAGCACAACATAAAGTATTGAGTTTGATGTTATTGATGGAGCACTGTTGTCTGAGGAAACAAGGAAGAAACCCAATTCAGAAACCTTTACATCTGAGGCGATGATGGTTAGAGGCATACCTAAATAAAGAGGACAGGGTCAGAGGGATTTCTCTTGGTCAAAGTTGAAGGGAAAGAAGAGAAAAATTAAGTGTTGGTTTTGTGGAAAATCTGGACACCTGAAGAAGGACTGTTGGAAGTGACAACAAGCCTCCAAAGACAACCCTCCAAAATAAATGAAGGAAGTGAACACAACTGAAATAGGTTTAGAAATAGGTTCAGGTATGACTGATGAAGTTTTATCAATTAGTATTGGTTCACGTCATGATCAACAATGGTTATTAGATTCTGGTGCTTCAAATCGCATGTGTCTTCATAGACACTGGTTTGTTACTTACCAGTCTATAGATGATGGAATAGTTTACATGAGAAATGATATCTCGTGTAAAGTTGTGGGAATTGGTAGCATTCGAATTAAGATGTTTGATGAAACTGTTAAAATACTAACTGATGTGAGACATGTAACTAAGCTTAGAAAGAACCTAATTTATTTGGGATTCTTAGACACTTGAGGATATAAGAGTATTGTTCAAGGTGGAGTTATGAAAGTCTACAAAGGAATCCTACTGGTTATGAAAGCGAAGAAGGTTGGTAACCTGTTTCTGTTAGAAGGAAGAACCGAGTCAGATCATGCGACATCGGTATCTGAGAACGAAAGTGATTCTGTTCGACTGTGGCATCAATGATTGGGCCATAAAGGCAAACAAGGATTGAAGGTATTATCTGATCGCAAGTTACTTCCTAGTCTAAAGTCTTTAAAGTTAGATTTTTGCAAGCACTGTATTTATGGAAAACATAATAGACAAAGATTTAAAACCGAATGAAACACCAGTGAAGGAATCCTTGATTATATTCATTTTGATGTTTGGGGACCATCCCCTACTATTTCATATGGAGGATCATCATATTTTGTAACATTTTTATATGTTTTCTCTAGAAAGTTTTGGGTCTATATGTTGAAAGGAAAGGCTGATTTATTTACTGTTTTCAAGCAGTTTAGAGATTTAGTGGAAAAGAGCACTGGTAGATCCATTAAATGTTTAAGAACTGATAATGGTGGTGAATTTACGTCAATGGAATTTGAGAACTATTGCAAGGAGTTTGGGATTAATAGGCATAAAACCACTGTCTATACTCCTCAACAAAATGGAGTTGTTGAACGCATGAACATGACTCTTCTAGAGAGAGCAAGGAGTATGCTTAGTAACACCAATTTGCAGCAGGAACTATGGGCATAAGTAGTAACTACAACTTGTTATCTGGTGAATCGATCACCATCAAGAACAATAGAATGCAATATTCCCGAAGAGGTATGGAAAGGTCACCCTTGTAATTATTCTAATCTTAAAGTTTTTGGTTGTGAAGCCTATGCTCTAATTCTGAAACATCAATGTTCTAAATTAGATCCAAAAACAAAAGGCTTATCTTTGTTGGATATGGTGATGGTATTAAGGGGTACAGGTTGTGGGATCCTATTACCCACAAGATCACCATTAACATAGATGTAATATTTGATGAATCATCTCTCATCAAATCAGATGTACATGTTCAAATGAAACAAGAAGAAGTACCTAAGTATCAACAAATTCAGTTTGAAACCAGTTCAAATACAGATGAAAGTGAACATGAACAAGTTTTTGAAGATGTTCATGAAGAGTTTCCTGCAGAGGAAGACATGGTTGATGATAACAATCAAAAGAATGTGGATGAGCCACAAACTTCCCTAAGGAGGTCTACGCGGGTTAGAGTTCCTCCAAGAAGGTATGATGATTTTGTTTCATCAGTTTCTTTAAGTACTAATGATGATGAACCTTCGTGCTATCAAGAAGTTGGGAAGGTTTCTAACGATGATAAATGGAAAGAAGCAATGAAGGATGAAATAAAGGCATTAGAGAGGAATGCCACATGGGACCTGGTAGAACTTCCAAGAGACAGAAAAACTGTAGGTTGCAAGTGGGTCTACAAGTTGAAAAAGGGTGTTGATGATAAGGTGGAAAGGTACAAAGCAAGGCTGGTTGCGAAAGGATATTCTTAGAAAGAAGGTATTGACTGCGATGAAATTTTTTCACCAGTTGTTAAGTCTATTTCAATTCAAATTGTGTTAGCATTAGTTGCATTACTTGATTTCGAGTTGGAGCAGCTAGATGTTAAGACTAATTTCTTACATGGAGATTTGGATGAAGAAATTTACATGGAAAAACCTGAAGGGTTCGTTCAGAATCGCAGCTAGAAATTTGTTTGCAGGCTCAAGAAATCATTGTTTGGTCTGAGGCAGTCGCCTAGACAATGGTACAAGAAATTTGACTCTTTCATGGTGAGCCAGAATTATACAAGGAGTGAGTATGATCATTGTGTCTACTTTAAGAAATTGAATAAT